>CATNUO010000204.1:0-529845 GCA_951215215.1 Andrena trimmerana | reverse complement strand
TTTAAAAAATTTTGTTGAAACCAACTTCGATTACTCTGGATTACGTTAGGTTTCTCTGGTAGCGGAGCTGCATTTGAGTAATTTTAGTTGAAATTAACTTAGAATTTTTGGATTTTTGTACAGATTTTTGTCAAATTTTAAAAAATTTTGTTGAAACCAACTTCGATTTTTCTGGATTATGTTAGGTTTTTTGGATAGAGGAAATGCATTTGAGTAATTTTAGTTGTAATTAACTTCGAATTTTTGGATTTTTGTGCAGATTTTTGACAAATTTATAAAAATTGTTGAACCCAACTTCGATTTTTCTGGATTATGTTAGGTTTTTTTGATAGAGGAGCTGCATTTGAGTAATTCTAGTTGAAATTAACTTCGAATTTTTGGATTTTTGTTCAGATTTTTGTCAAATTTTAAAAAATTTTGTTGAAACCAACATCGATTTTTCTGGATTATGTTAGGTTTTTTGGATAGAGGAGCTGCATTTGAGTAATTTTGGTTGTAATTAACTTCGAATTTTTGGATTTTTGTGCAGATTTTTGTCAAATTTTATAAAATTTGTTGAACCCAACTTCGATTTTTCTGGATTATGTTAGGTTTTTTTGATAGAGGAGCTGCATTTGAGTAATTCTAGTTGAAATTAACTTCGAATTTTTGGATTTTTGTACAGATTTTTGTCAAATTTTAAAAATTTTTGTTGAAACCAACTTCGATTTTTCTGGAATATGTTAGGTTTTTTTGATAGAGGAGCTGCATTTGAGTAATTTTAGTTGAAATTAACTTCGAATTTTTGGATGTTTGTACAGATTTTTTTCAAATTATAAAAAATTTTGTTGAAACCAACTTCGATTTTTCTGGATTATGTTAGGTTTTTTGATAGAGGAGCTGCATTTGAGTAATTTTAGTTGAAATTATCTTCGAATTTATGGATTTTTGTACAGATTTTTGTCAAATTTTAAAAAATTTTGTTGAAACCAACTTCGATTACTCTGGATTACGTTAGGTTTCTTTGGTAGCGGAGCTGCATTTGAGTAATTTTAGTTGAAATTAACTTCGAATTTTTGGATTTTTGGACAGATTTTTGTCAAATTTTAAAAAATTTTGTTGAAATCAACTTCGATTTTTCTGGAATATGTTAGGTTTTTTTGATAGATGAGCTGCATTTGAGTAATTCTAGTTGAAATTAACTTCGAATTTTTGGATTTTTGTACAGATTTTTGTCAAATTTTAAAAAATTTTGTTGAAACCAACTTCGATTACTCTGGATTACGTTAGGTTTCTCTGGTAGCGGAGCTGCATTTGAGTAATTTTAGTTGAAATTAACTTCGAATTTTTGGATTTTTGGAAAGATTTTTGTCAAATTTTAAAAAATTTTGTTGAAACCAACTTCGATTTTTCTGGATTATGTTAGGTTTTTTGGATAGAGGAGCTGCATTTGAGTATTTTTAGTTGAAATTAACTTCGAATTTTTGGATTTTTGTACAGATTTTTGTCAAATTTTAAAAAATTTTGTTGAAATCAACTTCGATTTTTCTGGAATATGTTAGGTTTTTTTGATAGATGAGCTGCATTTGAGTTATTCTAGTTGAAATTAACTTCGAATTTTTGGATTTTTGTACAGATTTTTGTCAAATTTTAAAAAATTTTGTTGAAACCAACTTCGATTTTTCTGGATTATGTTAGGTTTTTTGGATAGAGGAGCTGCATTTGAGTAATTTTAGTTGTAATTGACTTCGAATTTTTGGATTTTTGTGCAGATTTTTGTCAAATTTTACAAAATTTTGTTGAAACCAGCTTCGATTTTTCTGGATTATGTTAGGTTTTTTGGATAGAGGAGCTGCATTTGAGTAATTTTAGTTGTAATTAACTTCGAATTTTTGGATTTTTGTGCAGATTTTTGTCAAATTTTAAAAAATTTTTTTGAAATCAACTTCGATTTTTCTGGAATATGTTAGGTTTTTTTGATAGAGGAGCTGCATTTGAGTAATTTTAGATGAAATTATCTTCGAATTTTTGGATTTTTGTACAGATTTTTGTCAAATTTTAAAAAATTTTGTTGAAACCAACTTCGATTACTCTGGATTACGTTAGGTTTTCTTGATAGAGGAGCTGCATTTGAGTAATTTTAGTTGAAATTAACTTCGAATTTTTGGATTTTTGTACAGATTTTTGTAAAATTTTAAAAAATTTTGTTGAAATCAACTTCGATTTTTCTGGAATATGTTAGGTTTTTTTGATAGAGGAGCTGCATTTGAGTAACTCTAGTTGAAATTAACTTCGAATTTTTGGATTTTTGTACAGATTTTTGTCAAATTTTAAAAAATTTTGTTGAAACCAACTTCGATTTTTCTGGATTATGTTAGGTTTTTTGGATAGAGGAGCTGCATTTGAGTATTTTTAGTTGAAATTAACTTCGAATTTTTGGATTTTTGTACAGATTTTTGTCAAATTTTAAAAAATTTTGTTGAAATCAACTTCGATTTTTCTGGAATATGTTAGGTTTTTTTGATAGATGAGCTGCATTTGAGTAATTCTAGTTGAAATTAACTTCGAATTTTTGGATTTTTGTACAGATTTTTGTCAAATTTTAAAAAATTTTGTTGAAACCAACTTCGATTACTCTGGATTACGTTAGGTTTCTCTGGTAGCGGAGCTGCATTTGAGTAATTTTAGTTGAAATTAACTTAGAATTTTTGGATTTTTGTACAGATTTTTGTCAAATTTTAAAAAATTTTGTTGAAACCAACTTCGATTTTTCTGGATTATGTTAGGTTTTTTGGATAGAGGAAATGCATTTGAGTAATTTTAGTTGTAATTAACTTTGAATTTTTGGATTTTTGTGCAGATTTTTGACAAATTTTATAAAAATTGTTGAACCCAACTTCGATTTTTCTGGATTATGTTAGGTTTTTTCGATAGAGGAGCTGCATTTGAGTAATTCTAGTTGAAATTAACTTCGAATTTTTGGATTTTTGTTCAGATTTTTGTCAAATTTTAAAAAATTTTGTTGAAACCAACTTCGATTTTTCTGGATTATGTTAGGTTTTTTGGATAGAGGAGCTGCATTTGAGTAATTTTGGTTGTAATTAACTTCGAATTTTTGGATTTTTGTGCAGATTTTTGTCAAATTTTATAAAATTTGTTGAACCCAACTTCGATTTTTCTGGATTATGTTAGGTTTTTTTGATAGAGGAGCTGCATTTGAGTAATTCTAGTTGAAATTAACTTCGAATTTTTGGATTTTTGTACAGATTTTTGTCAAATTTTAAAAAATTTTGTTGAAACCAACTTCGATTTTTCTGGAATATGTTAGGTTTTTTTGATAGAGGAGCTGCATTTGAGTATTTTTAGTTGAAATTAACTTCGAATTTTTGGATTTTTGTACAGATTTTTGTCAAATTTTAAAAAATTTTGTTGAAATCAACTTCGATTTTTCTGGAATATGTTAGGTTTTTTTGATAGATGAGCTGCATTTGAGTAATTCTAGTTGAAATTAACTTCGAATTTTTGGATTTTTGTACAGATTTTTGTCAAATTTTAAAAAATTTTGTTGAAACCAACTTCGATTACTCTGGATTACGTTAGGTTTCTCTGGTAGCGGAGCTGCATTTGAGTAATTTTAGTTGAAATTAACTTAGAATTTTTGGATTTTTGTACAGATTTTTGTCAAATTTTAAAAAATTTTGTTGAAACCAACTTCGATTTTTCTGGATTATGTTAGGTTTTTTGGATAGAGGAAATGCATTTGAGTAATTTTAGTTGTAATTAACTTTGAATTTTTGGATTTTTGTGCAGATTTTTGACAAATTTTATAAAAATTGTTGAACCCAACTTCGATTTTTCTGGATTATGTTAGGTTTTTTTGATAGAGGAGCTGCATTTGAGTAATTCTAGTTGAAATTAACTTCGAATTTTTGGATTTTTGTTCAGATTTTTGTCAAATTTTAAAAAATTTTGTTGAAACCAACTTCGATTTTTCTGGATTATGTTAGGTTTTTTGGATAGAGGAGCTGCATTTGAGTAATTTTGGTTGTAATTAACTTCGAATTTTTGGATTTTTGTGCAGATTTTTGTCAAATTTTATAAAATTTGTTGAACCCAACTTCGATTTTTCTGGATTATGTTAGGTTTTTTTGATAGAGGAGCTGCATTTGAGTAATTCTAGTTGAAATTAACTTCGAATTTTTGGATTTTTGTACAGATTTTTGTCAAATTTTAAAAAATTTTGTTGAAACCAACTTCGATTTTTCTGGAATATGTTAGGTTTTTTTGATAGAGGAGCTGCATTTGAGTAATTTTAGTTGAAATTAACTTCGAATTTTTGGATGTTTGTACAGATTTTTTTCAAATTATAAAAAATTTTGTTGAAACCAACTTCGATTTTTCTGGATTATGTTAGGTTTTTTGATAGAGGAGCTGCATTTGAGTAATTTTAGTTGAAATTATCTTCGAATTTATGGATTTTTGTACAGATTTTTGTCAAATTTTAAAAAATTTTGTTGAAACCAACTTCGATTACTCTGGATTACGTTAGGTTTCTTTGGTAGCGGAGCTGCATTTGAGTAATTTTAGTTGAAATTAACTTCGAATTTTTGGATTTTTGGACAGATTTTTGTCAAATTTTAAAAAATTTTGTTGAAATCAACTTCGATTTTTCTGGAATATGTTAGGTTTTTTTGATAGATGAGCTGCATTTGAGTAATTCTAGTTGAAATTAACTTCGAATTTTTGGATTTTTGTACAGATTTTTGTCAAATTTTAAAAAATTTTGTTGAAACCAACTTCGATTACTCTGGATTACGTTAGGTTTCTCTGGTAGCGGAGCTGCATTTGAGTAATTTTAGTTGAAATTAACTTCGAATTTTTGGATTTTTGGAAAGATTTTTGTCAAATTTTAAAAAATTTTGTTGAAACCAACTTCGATTTTTCTGGATTATGTTAGGTTTTTTGGATAGAGGAGCTGCATTTGAGTATTTTTAGTTGAAATTAACTTCGAATTTTTGGATTTTTGTACAGATTTTTGTCAAATTTTAAAAAATTTTGTTGAAATCAACTTCGATTTTTCTGGAATATGTTAGGTTTTTTTGATAGATGAGCTGCATTTGAGTTATTCTAGTTGAAATTAACTTCGAATTTTTGGATTTTTGTACAGATTTTTGTCAAATTTTAAAAAATTTTGTTGAAACCAACTTCGATTTTTCTGGATTATGTTAGGTTTTTTGGATAGAGGAGCTGCATTTGAGTAATTTTAGTTGTAATTGACTTCGAATTTTTGGATTTTTGTGCAGATTTTTGTCAAATTTTACAAAATTTTGTTGAAACCAGCTTCGATTTTTCTGGATTATGTTAGGTTTTTTGGATAGAGGAGCTGCATTTGAGTAATTTTAGTTGTAATTAACTTCGAATTTTTGGATTTTTGTGCAGATTTTTGTCAAATTTTAAAAAATTTTTTTGAAATCAACTTCGATTTTTCTGGAATATGTTAGGTTTTTTTGATAGAGGAGCTGCATTTGAGTAATTTTAGATGAAATTATCTTCGAATTTTTGGATTTTTGTACAGATTTTTGTCAAATTTTAAAAAATTTTGTTGAAACCAACTTCGATTACTCTGGATTACGTTAGGTTTTCTTGATAGAGGAGCTGCATTTGAGTAATTTTAGTTGAAATTAACTTCGAATTTTTGGATTTTTGTACAGATTTTTGTAAAATTTTAAAAAATTTTGTTGAAATCAACTTCGATTTTTCTGGAATATGTTAGGTTTTTTTGATAGAGGAGCTGCATTTGAGTAACTCTAGTTGAAATTAACTTCGAATTTTTGGATTTTTGTACAGATTTTTGTCAAATTTTAAAAAATTTTGTTGAAACCAACTTCGATTTTTCTGGATTATGTTAGGTTTTTTGGATAGAGGAGCTGCATTTGAGTATTTTTAGTTGAAATTAACTTCGAATTTTTGGATTTTTGTACAGATTTTTGTCAAATTTTAAAAAATTTTGTTGAAATCAACTTCGATTTTTCTGGAATATGTTAGGTTTTTTTGATAGATGAGCTGCATTTGAGTAATTCTAGTTGAAATTAACTTCGAATTTTTGGATTTTTGTACAGATTTTTGTCAAATTTTAAAAAATTTTGTTGAAACCAACTTCGATTACTCTGGATTACGTTAGGTTTCTCTGGTAGCGGAGCTGCATTTGAGTAATTTTAGTTGAAATTAACTTAGAATTTTTGGATTTTTGTACAGATTTTTGTCAAATTTTAAAAAATTTTGTTGAAACCAACTTCGATTTTTCTGGATTATGTTAGGTTTTTTGGATAGAGGAAATGCATTTGAGTAATTTTAGTTGTAATTAACTTTGAATTTTTGGATTTTTGTGCAGATTTTTGACAAATTTTATAAAAATTGTTGAACCCAACTTCGATTTTTCTGGATTATGTTAGGTTTTTTCGATAGAGGAGCTGCATTTGAGTAATTCTAGTTGAAATTAACTTCGAATTTTTGGATTTTTGTTCAGATTTTTGTCAAATTTTAAAAAATTTTGTTGAAACCAACTTCGATTTTTCTGGATTATGTTAGGTTTTTTGGATAGAGGAGCTGCATTTGAGTAATTTTGGTTGTAATTAACTTCGAATTTTTGGATTTTTGTGCAGATTTTTGTCAAATTTTATAAAATTTGTTGAACCCAACTTCGATTTTTCTGGATTATGTTAGGTTTTTTTGATAGAGGAGCTGCATTTGAGTAATTCTAGTTGAAATTAACTTCGAATTTTTGGATTTTTGTACAGATTTTTGTCAAATTTTAAAAAATTTTGTTGAAACCAACTTCGATTTTTCTGGAATATGTTAGGTTTTTTTGATAGAGGAGCTGCATTTGAGTATTTTTAGTTGAAATTAACTTCGAATTTTTGGATTTTTGTACAGATTTTTGTCAAATTTTAAAAAATTTTGTTGAAATCAACTTCGATTTTTCTGGAATATGTTAGGTTTTTTTGATAGATGAGCTGCATTTGAGTAATTCTAGTTGAAATTAACTTCGAATTTTTGGATTTTTGTACAGATTTTTGTCAAATTTTAAAAAATTTTGTTGAAACCAACTTCGATTACTCTGGATTACGTTAGGTTTCTCTGGTAGCGGAGCTGCATTTGAGTAATTTTAGTTGAAATTAACTTAGAATTTTTGGATTTTTGTACAGATTTTTGTCAAATTTTAAAAAATTTTGTTGAAACCAACTTCGATTTTTCTGGATTATGTTAGGTTTTTTGGATAGAGGAAATGCATTTGAGTAATTTTAGTTGTAATTAACTTTGAATTTTTGGATTTTTGTGCAGATTTTTGACAAATTTTATAAAAATTGTTGAACCCAACTTCGATTTTTCTGGATTATGTTAGGTTTTTTTGATAGAGGAGCTGCATTTGAGTAATTCTAGTTGAAATTAACTTCGAATTTTTGGATTTTTGTTCAGATTTTTGTCAAATTTTAAAAAATTTTGTTGAAACCAACTTCGATTTTTCTGGATTATGTTAGGTTTTTTGGATAGAGGAGCTGCATTTGAGTAATTTTGGTTGTAATTAACTTCGAATTTTTGGATTTTTGTGCAGATTTTTGTCAAATTTTATAAAATTTGTTGAACCCAACTTCGATTTTTCTGGATTATGTTAGGTTTTTTTGATAGAGGAGCTGCATTTGAGTAATTCTAGTTGAAATTAACTTCGAATTTTTGGATTTTTGTACAGATTTTTGTCAAATTTTAAAAAATTTTGTTGAAACCAACTTCGATTTTTCTGGAATATGTTAGGTTTTTTTGATAGAGGAGCTGCATTTGAGTAATTTTAGTTGAAATTAACTTCGAATTTTTGGATGTTTGTACAGATTTTTTTCAAATTATAAAAAATTTTGTTGAAACCAACTTCGATTTTTCTGGATTATGTTAGGTTTTTTGATAGAGGAGCTGCATTTGAGTAATTTTAGTTGAAATTATCTTCGAATTTATGGATTTTTGTACAGATTTTTGTCAAATTTTAAAAAATTTTGTTGAAACCAACTTCGATTACTCTGGATTACGTTAGGTTTCTTTGGTAGCGGAGCTGCATTTGAGTAATTTTAGTTGAAATTAACTTCGAATTTTTGGATTTTTGGACAGATTTTTGTCAAATTTTAAAAAATTTTGTTGAAACCAACTTCGATTTTTCTGGATTATGTTAGGTTTTTTGGATAGAGGAGCTGCATTTGAGTAATTTTAGTTGAAATTAACTTCGAATTTTTGGATTTTTGTACAGATTTTTGTCAAATTTTAAAATATTTTGTTGAAACCAACTTCGATTTTTCTGGATTATGTTAGGTTTTTTTGATAGAGGAGCTGCATTTGAGTAATTTTAGTAGAAATTAACTTCGAATTTTTGGATGTTTGTACAGATTTTGTCAAATTTTAAAATATTTTGTTGAAACCAACTTCGATTTTTCTGGATTATGTTAGGTTTTTTTGATAGAGGAGCTGCATTTGAGTAATTTTAGTTGAAATTAACTTCGAATTTTTGGATGTTTGTACAGATTTTTTTCAAATTATAAAAAATTTTGTTGAAACCAACTTCGATTTTTCTGGATTATGTTAGGTTTTTTGATAGAGGAGCTGCATTTGAGTAATTTTAGTTGAAATTATCTTCGAATTTTTGGATTTTTGTACAGATTTTTGTCAAATTTTAAAAAATTTTGTTGAAACCAACTTCGATTACTCTGGATTACGTTAGGTTTCTTTGGTAGCGGAGCTGCATTTGAGTAATTTTAGTTGAAATTAACTTCGAATTTTTGGATTTTTGGACAGATTTTTGTCAAATTTTAAAAAATTTTGTTGAAACCAACTTCGATTACTCTGGATTACGTTAGGTTTTTTTGATAGAGGAGCTGCATTTGAGTAATTTTAGTTGAAATTAACTTCGAATTTTTGGATGTTTGTACAGATTTTTGTCAAATTTTAAAATATTTTGTTGAAACCAACTTCGATTTTTCTGGATTATGTTAGGTTTTTTTGATAGAGGAGCTGCATTTGAGTAATTTTAGTAGAAATTAACTTCGAATTTTTGGATGTTTGTACAGATTTTTGTCAAATTTTAAAATATTTTGTTGAAACCAACTTCGATTTTTCTGGATTATGTTAGGTTTTTTGATAGAGGAGCTGCATTTGAGTAATTTTAGTTGAAATTAACTTCGAATTTTTGGATTTTTGTGCAGATATTTGTCACATTTTAAAAAATTTTGTTGAAACCAACTTCGATTTTTCTGGAATATGTTAGATTTTTTGATGGAGGAACTGCATTTGAGTAATTCTAGTTGAAATTAACATAGAATTTTTGGATTTTTGTACAGATTTTTGTCAAATTTTAAAAAATTTTGTTGAAACCAACTTCGATTTTTCTGGATTATGTTAGGTTTTTTTGATAGAGGAGCTGCATTTGAGTAATTCTAGTTGAAATTAACTTCGAATTTTTGGATTTTTGTTCAGATTTTTGTCAAATTTTAAAAAATTTTGTTGAAACCAACTTCGATTTTTCTGGAATATGTTAGGTTTTTTTGATAGAGGAGCTGCATTTGAGTAATTTTAGTTGTAATTAACTTCGAATTTTTGGATTTTTGTGCAGATTTTTGTCAAATTTTATAAAATTTGTTGAACCCAACTTCGATTTTTCTGGATTATGTTAGGTTTTTTTGATAGAGGAGCTGCATTTGAGTAATTTTAGTTGAAATTATCTTCGAATTTTTGGATTTTTGTACAGATTTTTGTCAAATTTTAAATAATTTGGTTGAAACCAACTTCGATTACTCTGGATTACGTTAGGCTTTTTGGTAGCGGAGCTGCATTTGAGTAATTTTATTTGAAATTAACTTCGAATTTTGGGATTTTTGTACAGATGTTTGTCAAATTTTAAAAAATTTTGTTGAAACCAACTTCGATTTTTCTGGATTATGTTAGGTTTTTTTGATAGAGGAGCTGCATTTGAGTAATTCTAGTTGAAATTAACTTCGAATTTTTGGATTTTTGTTCAGATTTTTGTCAAATTTTAAAAAATTTTGTTGAAACCAACTTCGATTTTTCTGGAATATGTTAGGTTTTTTTGATAGAGGAGCTGCATTTGAGTAATTTTAGTTGTAATTAACTTCGAATTTTTGGATTTTTGTGCAGATTTTTGTCAAATTTTATAAAATTTGTTGAACCCAACTTCGATTTTTCTGGATTATGTTAGGTTTTTTTGATAGAGGAGCTGCATTTGAGTAATTTTAGTTGAAATTATCTTCGAATTTTTGGATTTTTGTACAGATTTTTGTCAAATTTTAAATAATTTGGTTGAAACCAACTTCGATTACTCTGGATTACGTTAGGCTTTTTGGTAGCGGAGCTGCATTTGAGTAATTTTAGTTGAAATTAACTTCGAATTTTGGGATTTTTGTACAGATGTTTGTCAAATTTTAAAAAATTTTGTTCAAACCAACTTCGATTTTTCTTGATTTTGTAAAGTTTTTTTGATAGAGGAGCTGCATTTGAGTAATTTTAATTGAAAATAATTTCGAATTTTTGGATTTTTGTACAGATTTTTGTCAAATTTTAAAAAATTTTGTTGAAACCAACTTCGATTTTTCTGGAATATGTTAGGTTTTTTGGATAGAAGAGCTGCATTTGAGTAATTTTAGTTGTAATTAACTTCGAATTTTTGGATTTTTGTACAGATTTTTTCAAATTTTAAAAAATTTTGTTGAAATCAACTTCGATTTTTCTGGAATATGTTAGGTTTTTTTGATAGAGGAGCTGCATTTGAGTAATTCTAGTTGAAATTATCTTCGAATTTTTGGATTTTTGTACAGATTTTTGTCAAATTTTAAAAAATTTTGTTGAAACCAACTTCGATTTTTCTGGATTATGTTAGGTTTTTTTGATAGAGGAGCTGCATTTGAGTAATTTTAATTGAAAATAATTTCGAATTTTTGGATGTTTGTACAGATTTTTTTCAAATTATAAAAAATTTTGTTGAAACCAACTTCGATTTTTCTGGATTATGTTAGGTTTTTTGGATAGAAGAGCTGCATTTGAGTAATTTTAGTTGTAATTAACTTCGAATTTTTGGATTTTTGTACAGATTTTTTCAAATTTTAAAAAATTTTGTTGAAATCAACTTCGATTTTTCTGGAATATGTTAGGTTTTTTTGATAGAGGAGCTGCATTTGAGTAATTCTAGTTGAAATTATCTTCGAATTTTTGGATTTTTGTACAGATTTTTGTCAAATTTTAAAAAATTTTGTTGAAACCAACTTCGATTTTTCTGGATTATGTTAGGTTTTTTTGATAGGGGAGCTGCATTTGAGTAATTCTAGTTGAAATTAACTTCGAATTTTTGGATTTTTGTACAGATTTTTGTCAAATTTTAAAATATTTTGTTGAAACCAACTTCGATTTTTCTGGATTATGTTAGGTTTTTTGGATAGAGGAGCTGCATTTGAGTAATTTTAGTTGAAATTAACTTCGAATTTTTGGATTTTTGTACAGATTTTTGTCAAATTTTAAAATATTTTGTTGAAACCAACTTCGATTTTTCTGGATTATGTTAGGTTTTTTTGATAGAGGAGCTGCATTTGAGTAATTTTAGTAGAAATTAACTTCGAATTTTTGGATGTTTGTACAGATTTTTGTCAAATTTTAAAATATTTTGTTGAAACCAACTTCGATTTTTGCTGATTATGTTAGGTTTTTTTGATAGAGGAGCTGCATTTGAGTAATTTTAGTTGAAATTAACTTCGAATTTTTGGATGTTTGTACAGATTTTTTTCAAATTATAAAAAATTTTGTTGAAACCAACTTCGATTTTTCTGGATTATGTTAGGTTTTTTGATAGAGGAGCTGCATTTGAGTAATTTTAGTTGAAATTAACTTCGAATTTTTGGATGTTTGTACAGATTTTTGTCAAATTTTAAAATATTTTGTTGAAACCAACTTCGATTACTCTGGATTACGTTAGGTTTTTTTGATAGAGGAGCTGCATTTGAGTAATTTTAGTTGAAATTAACTTCGAATTTTTGGATGTTTGTACAGATTTTTTTCAAATTATAAAAAATTTTGTTGAAACCAACTTCGATTTTTCTGGATTATGTTAGGTTTTTTGGATAGAAGAGCTGCATTTGAGTAATTTTAGTTGTAATTAACTTCGAATTTTTTGATTTTTGTACAGATTTTTTCAAATTTTAAAAAATTTTGTTGAAATCAACTTCGATTTTTCTGGAATATGTTAGGTTTTTTTGATAGAGGAGCTGCATTTGAGTAATTCTAGTTGAAATTAACTTCGAATTTTTGGATTTTTGTACAGATTTTTGTCAAATTTTAAAAAATTTTGTTGAAACCAACTTCGATTTTTCTGGATTATGTTAGGTTTTTTTGATAGAGGAGCTGCATTTGAGTAATTCTAGTTGAAATTAACTTCGAATTTTTGGATTTTTGTACAGATTTTTGTCAAATTTTAAAAAATTTTGTTGAAACCAACTTCGATTTTTCTGGATTATGTTAGGTTTTTTGGATAGAGGAGCTGCATTTGAGTAATTTTAGTTGAAATTAACTTCGAATTTTTGGATGTTTGTACAGATTTTTTTCAAATTATAAAAAATTTTGTTGAAACCAACTTCGATTTTTCTGGATTATGTTAGGTTTTTTGATAGAGGAGCTGCATTTGAGTAATTTTAGTTGAAATTAACTTCGAATTTTTGGATTTTTGTTCAGATTTTTGTCAAATTTTAAAAAATTTTGTTGAAACCAACTTCGATTTTTCTGGAATATGTTAGGTTTTTTTGATAGAGGAGCTGCATTTGAGTAATTTTAGTTGTAATTAACTTCGAATTTTTGGATTTTTGTGCAGATTTTTGTCAAATTTTATAAAATTTGTTGAACCCAACTTCGATTTTTCTGGATTATGTTAGGTTTTTTTGATAGAGGAGCTGCATTTGAGTAATTTTAGTTGAAATTATCTTCGAATTTTTGGATTTTTGTACAGATTTTTGTCAAATTTTAAATAATTTGGTTGAAACCAACTTCGATTACTCTGGATTACGTTAGGCTTTTTGGTAGCGGAGCTGCATTTGAGTAATTTTATTTGAAATTAACTTCGAATTTTGGGATTTTTGTACAGATGTTTGTCAAATTTTAAAAAATTTTGTTGAAACCAACTTCGATTTTTCTGGATTATGTTAGGTTTTTTTGATAGAGGAGCTGCATTTGAGTAATTCTAGTTGAAATTAACTTCGAATTTTTGGATTTTTGTTCAGATTTTTGTCAAATTTTAAAAAATTTTGTTGAAACCAACTTCGATTTTTCTGGAATATGTTAGGTTTTTTTGATAGAGGAGCTGCATTTGAGTAATTTTAGTTGTAATTAACTTCGAATTTTTGGATTTTTGTGCAGATTTTTGTCAAATTTTATAAAATTTGTTGAACCCAACTTCGATTTTTCTGGATTATGTTAGGTTTTTTTGATAGAGGAGCTGCATTTGGGTAATTTTAGTTGAAATTATCTTCGAATTTTTGGATTTTTGTACAGATTTTTGTCAAATTTTAAATAATTTGGTTGAAACCAACTTCGATTACTCTGGATTACGTTAGGCTTTTTGGTAGCGGAGCTGCATTTGAGTAATTTTATTTGAAATTAACTTCGAATTTTGGGATTTTTGTACAGATGTTTGTCAAATTTTAAAAAATTTTGTTGAAACCAACTTCGATTTTTCTGGATTATGTTAGGTTTTTTTGATAGAGGAGCTGCATTTGAGTAATTCTAGTTGAAATTAACTTCGAATTTTTGGATTTTTGTTCAGATTTTTGTCAAATTTTAAAAAATTTTGTTGAAACCAACTTCGATTTTTCTGGAATATGTTAGGTTTTTTTGATAGAGGAGCTGCATTTGAGTAATTTTAGTTGTAATTAACTTCGAATTTTTGGATTTTTGTGCAGATTTTTGTCAAATTTTATAAAATTTGTTGAACCCAACTTCGATTTTTCTGGATTATGTTAGGTTTTTTTGATAGAGGAGCTGCATTTGAGTAATTTTAGTTGAAATTAACTTCGAATTTTTGGATGTTTGTACAGATTTTTTTCAAATTATAAAAAATTTTGTTGAAACCAACTTCGATTTTTCTGGATTATGTTAGGTTTTTTGATAGAGGAGCTGCATTTGAGTAATTTTAGTTGAAATTAACTTCGAATTTTTGGATGTTTGTACAGATTTTTGTCAAATTTTAAAATATTTTGTTGAAACCAACTTCGATTACTCTGGATTACGTTAGGTTTCTTTGGTAGCGGAGCTGCATTTGAGTAATTTTAGTTGAAATTAACTTCGAATTTTTGGATTTTTGGACAGATTTTTGTCAAATTTTAAAAAATTTTGTTGAAACCAACTTCGATTACTCTGGATTACGTTAGGTTTTTTTGATAGAGGAGCTGCATTTGAGTAATTTTAGTTGAAATTAACTTCGAATTTT
The DNA here is from genome assembly GCA_951215215.1 of Andrena trimmerana. NCBI lineage: Eukaryota > Metazoa > Arthropoda > Insecta > Hymenoptera > Andrenidae > Andrena > Andrena trimmerana. The sequence continues at coordinate 515,354 of CATNUO010000204.1, read as the reverse complement.
TGGATGTTTGTACAGATTTTTTTCAAATTATAAAAAATTTTGTTGAAACCAACTTCGATTTTTCTGGATTATGTTAGGTATTTTGGATAGAAGAGCTGCATTTGAGTAATTTTAGTTGTAATTAACTTCGAATTTTTGGATTTTTGTACAGATTTTTTCAAATTTTAAAAAATTTTGTTGAAATCAACTTCGATTTTTCTGGAATATGTTAGGTTTTTTTGATAGAGGAGCTGCATTTGAGTAATTCTAGTTGAAATTAACTTCGAATTTTTGGATTTTTGTACAGATTTTTGTCAAATTTTAAAAAATTTTGTTGAAACCAACTTCGATTTTTCTGGATTATGTTAGGTTTTTTTGATAGAGGAGCTGCATTTGAGTAATTCTAGTTGAAATTAACTTCGAATTTTTGGATTTTTGTTCAGATTTTTGTCAAATTTTAAAAAATTTTGTTGAAACCAACTTCGATTTTTCTGGATTATGTTAGGTTTTTTGGATAGAGGAGCTGCATTTGAGTAATTTTAGTTGAAATTAACTTCGAATTTTTGGATGTTTGTACTGATTTTTTTCAAATTATAAAAAATTTTGTTGAAACCAACTTCGATTTTTCTGGATTATGTTAGGTTTTTTGATAGAGGAGCTGCATTTGAGTAATTTTAGTTGAAATTAACTTCGAATTTTTGGATTTTTGTTCAGATTTTTGTCAAATTTTAAAAAATTTTGTTGAAACCAACTTCGATTTTTCTGGAATATGTTAGGTTTTTTTTATAGAGGAGCTGCATTTGAGTAATTTTAGTTGTAATTAACTTCGAATTTTTGGATTTTTGTGCAGATTTTTGTCAAATTTTATAAAATTTGTTGAACCCAACTTCGATTTTTCTGGATTATGTTAGGTTTTTTTGATAGAGGAGCTGCATTTGAGTAATTTTAGTTGAAATTATCTTCGAATTTTTGGATTTTTGTACAGATTTTTGTCAAATTTTAAATAATTTGGTTGAAACCAACTTCGATTACTCTGGATTACGTTAGGCTTTTTGGTAGCGGAGCTGCATTTGAGTAATTTTATTTGAAATTAACTTCGAATTTTGGGATTTTTGTACAGATGTTTGTCAAATTTTAAAAAATTTTGTTGAAACCAACTTCGATTTTTCTGGATTATGTTAGGTTTTTTTGATAGAGGAGCTGCATTTGAGTAATTCTAGTTGAAATTAACTTCGAATTTTTGGATTTTTGTTCAGATTTTTGTCAAATTTTAAAAAATTTTGTTGAAACCAACTTCGATTTTTCTGGAATATGTTAGGTTTTTTTGATAGAGGAGCTGCATTTGAGTAATTTTAGTTGTAATTAACTTCGAATTTTTGGATTTTTGTGCAGATTTTTGTCAAATTTTATAAAATTTGTTGAACCCAACTTCGATTTTTCTGGATTATGTTAGGTTTTTTTGATAGAGGAGCTGCATTTGGGTAATTTTAGTTGAAATTATCTTCGAATTTTTGGATTTTTGTACAGATTTTTGTCAAATTTTAAATAATTTGGTTGAAACCAACTTCGATTACTCTGGATTACGTTAGGCTTTTTGGTAGCGGAGCTGCATTTGAGTAATTTTATTTGAAATTAACTTCGAATTTTGGGATTTTTGTACAGATGTTTGTCAAATTTTAAAAAATTTTGTTGAAACCAACTTCGATTTTTCTGGATTATGTTAGGTTTTTTTGATAGAGGAGCTGCATTTGAGTAATTCTAGTTGAAATTAACTTCGAATTTTTGGATTTTTGTTCAGATTTTTGTCAAATTTTAAAAAATTTTGTTGAAACCAACTTCGATTTTTCTGGAATATGTTAGGTTTTTTTGATAGAGGAGCTGCATTTGAGTAATTTTAGTTGTAATTAACTTCGAATTTTTGGATTTTTGTGCAGATTTTTGTCAAATTTTATAAAATTTGTTGAACCCAACTTCGATTTTTCTGGATTATGTTAGGTTTTTTTGATAGAGGAGCTGCATTTGAGTAATTTTAGTTGAAATTAACTTCGAATTTTTGGATGTTTGTACAGATTTTTTTCAAATTATAAAAAATTTTGTTGAAACCAACTTCGATTTTTCTGGATTATGTTAGGTTTTTTGATAGAGGAGCTGCATTTGAGTTATTTTAGTTGAAATTAACTTCGAATTTTTGGATGTTTGTACAGATTTTTGTCAAATTTTAAAATATTTTGTTGAAACCAACTTCGATTACTCTGGATTACGTTAGGTTTCTTTGGTAGCGGAGCTGCATTTGAGTAATTTTAGTTGAAATTAACTTCGAATTTTTGGATTTTTGGACAGATTTTTGTCAAATTTTAAAAAATTTTGTTGAAACCAACTTCGATTACTCTGGATTACGTTAGGTTTTTTTGATAGAGGAGCTGCATTTGAGTAATTTTAGTTGAAATTAACTTCGAATTTTTGGATGTTTGTACAGATTTTTTTCAAATTATAAAAAATTTTGTTGAAACCAACTTCGATTTTTCTGGATTATGTTAGGTATTTTGGATAGAAGAGCTGCATTTGAGTAATTTTAGTTGTAATTAACTTCGAATTTTTGGATTTTTGTACAGATTTTTTCAAATTTTAAAAAATTTTGTTGAAATCAACTTCGATTTTTCTGGAATATGTTAGGTTTTTTTGATAGAGGAGCTGCATTTGAGTAATTCTAGTTGAAATTAACTTCGAATTTTTGGATTTTTGTACAGATTTTTGTCAAATTTTAAAAAATTTTGTTGAAACCAACTTCGATTTTTCTGGATTATGTTAGGTTTTTTTGATAGAGGAGCTGCATTTGAGTAATTCTAGTTGAAATTAACTTCGAATTTTTGGATTTTTGTACAGATTTTTGTCAAATTTTAAAATATTTTGTTGAAACCAACTTCGATTTTTCTGGATTATGTTAGGTTTTTTGGATAGAGGAGCTGCATTTGAGTAATTTTAGTTGAAATTAACTTCGAATTTTTGGATTTTTGTACAGATTTTTGTCAAATTTTAAAATATTTTGTTGAAACCAACTTCGATTTTTCTGGATTATGTTAGGTTTTTTGATAGAGGAGCTGCATTTGAGTAATTTTAGTTGAAATTAACTTCGAATTTTTGGATGTTTGTACAGATTTTTGTCAAATTTTAAAATATTTTGTTGAAACCAACTTCGATTACTCTGGATTACGTTAGGTTTCTTTGGTAGCGGAGCTGCATTTGAGTAATTTTAGTTGAAATTAACTTCGAATTTTTGGATTTTTGGACAGATTTTTGTCAAATTTTAAAAAATTTTGTTGAAACCAACTTCGATTTTTCTGGATTATGTTAGGTTTTTTTGATAGAGGAGCTGCATTTGAGTAATTCTAGTTGAAATTAACTTCGAATTTTTGGATTTTTGTACAGATTTTTGTCAAATTTTAAAATATTTTGTTGAAACCAACTTCGATTTTTCTGGATTATGTTAGGTTTTTTTGATAGAGGAGCTGCATTTGAGTAATTTTAGTAGAAATTAACTTCGAATTTTTGGATGTTTGTACAGATTTTTGTCAAATTTTAAAATATTTTGTTGAAACCAACTTCGATTTTTCTGGATTATGTTAGGTTTTTTTGATAGAGGAGCTGCATTTGAGTAATTTTAGTTGAAATTAACTTCGAATTTTTGGATGTTTGTACAGATTTTTTTCAAATTATAAAAAATTTTGTTGAAACCAACTTCGATTTTTCTGGATTATGTTAGGTTTTTTGATAGAGGAGCTGCATTTGAGTAATTTTAGTTGAAATTATCTTCGAATTTTTGGATTTTTGTACAGATTTTTGTCAAATTTTAAAAAATTTTGTTGAAACCAACTTCGATTACTCTGGATTACGTTAGGCTTTTTGGTAGCGGAGCTGCATTTGAGTTATTTTAGTTGAAATTAACTTCGAATTTTGGGATTTTTGTACAGAAGTTTGTCAAATTTTAAAAAATTTTGTTCAAACCAACTTCGATTTTTCTGGATTATGTAAAGTTTTTTTGATAGAGGCGCTGCATTTGAGTAATTTTAGTTGAAAATAACTTCGAATTTTTGGATTTTTGTACAGATTTTTGTCAAATTTTAAAAAATTTTGTTGAAACCAACTTCGATTTTTCTGGATTATGATAGGTTTTTTTGATAGAGGAGCTGCATTTGAGTAATTTTAGTTGTAATTAACTTCGAATTTTTGGATTTTTGTACAGATTTTTGTCAAATTTTAAAAATTTTTGTTGAAATCAACTTCGATTTTTCTGGAATATGTTAGGTTTATTTGATAGAGGAGCTGCATTTGAGTAATTCTAGCTGAAATTAACTTCGAATTTTTGGATTTTTGTACAGATTTTTGTCAAATTTTAAAAAATTTTGTTGAAACCAACTTCGATTTTTCTGGATTATGTTAGGTTTTTTTGGATAGAGGAGCTGCATTTGAGTAATTTTAGTTGAAATTAACTTCGAATTTTTGGATTTTTGTACAGATTTTTGTCAAATTTTAAAATATTTTGTTGAAACCAACTTCGATTTTTCTGGATTATGTTAGGTTTTTTTGATAGAGGAGCTGCATTTGAGTAATTTTAGTAGAAATTAACTTCGAATTTTTGGATGTTTGTACAGATTTTTGTCAAATTTTAAAATATTTTGTTGAAACCAACTTCGATTTTTCTGGATTATGTTAGGTTTTTTTGATAGAGGAGCTGCATTTGAGTAATTTTAGTTGAAATTAACTTCGAATTTTTGGATGTTTGTACAGATTTTTTTCAAATTATAAAAAATTTTGTTGAAACCAACTTCGATTTTTCTGGATTATGTTAGGTTTTTTGATAGAGGAGCTGCATTTGAGTAATTTTAGTTGAAATTATCTTCGAATTTTTGGATTTTTGTACAGATTTTTGTCAAATTTTAAAAAATTTTGTTGAAACCAACTTCGATTACTCTGGATTACGTTAGGCTTTTTGGTAGCGGAGCTGCATTTGAGTTATTTTAGTTGAAATTAACTTCGAATTTTGGGATTTTTGTACAGAAGTTTGTCAAATTTTAAAATATTTTGTTGAAACCAACTTCGATTTTTCTGGAATATGTTAGGTTTTTTTGATAGAGGAGCTGCATTTGAGTAATTCTAGTTGAAATTAACTTCGAATTTTTGGATTTTTGTACAGATTTTTGTCAAATTTTAAAAAAATTTGTTGAAACCAACTTCGATTTATCTGGATTATGTTAGGTTTTTTGGATAGAGGAGCTGCATTTGAGTAATTTTAGTTGTAATTAACTTCGAGTTTTTGGATTTTTGTGCAGATATTTGTCAAATTTTATAAAATTTGTCGAACCCAACTTCGATTTTTCTGGATTATGTTAGGTTTTTTTGATAGAGGAGCTGCATTTGAGTAATTTTAGTTGAAATTAACTTCGAATTTTTGGATGTTTGTACAGATTTTTTTCAAATTATAAAAAATTTTGTTGACACCAACTTCGATTTTTCTGGATTATGTTAGGTTTTTTGATAGAGGAGCTGCATTTGAGTAATTTTAGTTGAAATTATCTTCGAATTTTTGGATTTTTGTACAGATTTTTGTCAAATTTTAAAAAATTTTGTTGAAACCAACTTCGATTACTCTGGATTACGTTAGGCTTTTTGGTAGCGGAGCTGCATTTGAGTTATTTTAGTTGAAATTAACTTCGAATTTTGGGATTTTTGTACAGAAGTTTGTCAAATTTTAAAAAATTTTGTTCAAACCAACTTCGATTTTTCTGGATTATGTAAAGTTTTTTTGATAGAGGCGCTGCATTTGAGTAATTTTAGTTGAAAATAACTTCGAATTTTTGGATTTTTGTACAGATTTTTGTCAAATTTTAAAAAATTTTGTTGAAACCAACTTCGATTTTTCTGGATTATGATAGGTTTTTTTGATAGAGGAGCTGCATTTGAGTAATTTTAGTTGTAATTAACTTCGAATTTTTGGATTTTTGTACAGATTTTTGTCAAATTTTAAAAATTTTTGTTGAAATCAACTTCGATTTTTCTGGAATATGTTAGGTTTATTTGATAGAGGAGCTGCATTTGAGTAATTCTAGCTGAAATTAACTTCGAATTTTTGGATTTTTGTACAGATTTTTGTCAAATTTTAAAAAATTTTGTTGAAACCAACTTCGATTTTTCTGGATTATGTTAGGTTTTTTTGGATAGAGGAGCTGCATTTGAGTAATTTTAGTTGAAATTAACTTCGAATTTTTGGATTTTTGTACAGATTTTTGTCAAATTTTAAAATATTTTGTTGAAACCAACTTCGATTTTTCTGGATTATGTTAGGTTTTTTTGATAGAGGAGCTGCATTTGAGTAATTTTAGTAGAAATTAACTTCGAATTTTTGGATGTTTGTACAGATTTTTGTCAAATTTTAAAATATTTTGTTGAAACCAACTTCGATTTTTCTGGATTATGTTAGGTTTTTTTGATAGAGGAGCTGCATTTGAGTAATTTTAGTTGAAATTAACTTCGAATTTTTGGATGTTTGTACAGATTTTTTTCAAATTATAAAAAATTTTGTTGAAACCAACTTCGATTTTTCTGGATTATGTTAGGTTTTTTGATAGAGGAGCTGCATTTGAGTAATTTTAGTTGAAATTATCTTCGAATTTTTGGATTTTTGTACAGATTTTTGTCAAATTTTAAAAAATTTTGTTGAAACCAACTTCGATTACTCTGGATTACGTTAGGCTTTTTGGTAGCGGAGCTGCATTTGAGTTATTTTAGTTGAAATTAACTTCGAATTTTGGGATTTTTGTACAGAAGTTTGTCAAATTTTAAAATATTTTGTTGAAACCAACTTCGATTTTTCTGGAATATGTTAGGTTTTTTTGATAGAGGAGCTGCATTTGAGTAATTCTAGTTGAAATTAACTTCGAATTTTTGGATTTTTGTACAGATTTTTGTCAAATTTTAAAAAAATTTGTTGAAACCAACTTCGATTTATCTGGATTATGTTAGGTTTTTTGGATAGAGGAGCTGCATTTGAGTAATTTTAGTTGTAATTAACTTCGAGTTTTTGGATTTTTGTGCAGATATTTGTCAAATTTTATAAAATTTGTCGAACCCAACTTCGATTTTTCTGGATTATGTTAGGTTTTTTTGATAGAGGAGCTGCATTTGAGTAATTTTAGTTGAAATTAACTTCGAATTTTTGGATGTTTGTACAGATTTTTTTCAAATTATAAAAAATTTTGTTGACACCAACTTCGATTTTTCTGGATTATGTTAGGTTTTTTGATAGAGGAGCTGCATTTGAGTAATTTTAGTTGAAATTAACTTCGAATTTTTGGATTTTTGTACAGATTTTTGTCAAATTTTAAAATATTTTGTTGAAACCAACTTCGATTTTTCTGGATTATGTTATGTTTTTTTGATAGAGGAGCTGCATTTGAGTAATTTTAGTAGAAATTAACTTCGAATTTTTGGATGTTTGTACAGATTTTTGTCAAATTTTAAAATATTTTGTTGAAACCAACTTCGATTTTTCTGGATTATGTTCGGTTTTTTTGATAGAGGAACTGCATTTGAGTAATTTTAGTTGAAATTAACTTCGAATTTTTGGATGTTTGTACAGATTTTTTTCAAATTATAAAAAATTTTGTTGAAACCAACTTCGATTTTTCTGGATTATGTTAGGTTTTTTGATAGAGGAGCTGCATTTGAGTAATTTTAGTTGAAATTAACTTCGAATTTTTGGATTTTTGTACAGATTTTTGTCAAATTTTAAAAAATTTTGTTGAAACCAACTTCGATTTTTCTGGATTATGTTAGGTTTTTTTGATGGAGGAGCTGCATTTGAGTAATTTTAGTTGAAATTATCTTCGAATTTATGGATTTTTGTACAGATTTTTGTCAAATTTTAAAAAATTTTGTTGAAACCAACTTCGATTACTCTGGATTACGTTAGGTTTCTCTGGTAGCGGAGCTGCATTTGAGTAATTTTAGTTGAAATTAACTTCGAATTTTTGGAAAGATTTTTGTCAAATTTTAAAAAATTTTGTTGAAACCAACTTCGATTACTCTGGATTACGTTAGGTTTTTTTGATAGAGGAGCTGCATTTGAGTAATTTTAGTTGAAATTAACTTCGAATTTTTGGATGTTTGTACAGATTTTTTTCAAATTATAAAAAATTTTGTTGAAACCAACTTCGATTTTTCTGGATTATGTTAGGCTTTTTGATAGAGGAGCTGCATTTGAGTAATTTTAGTTGAAATTAACTTCGAATTTTTGGATTTTTGTACAGATATTTGTCAAATTTTAAAAAATTTTGGTGAAACCAACTTCGATTTTTCTGGAATATGTTAGGTTTTTTTGATAGAGGAGCTGCATTTGAGTAATTCTAGTTGAAATTAACTTCGAATTTTTGGATTTTTGTTCAGATTTTTGTCAAATTTTAAAAAATTTTGTTGAAACCAACTTCGATTTTTCTGGATTATGTTAGGTTTTTTGGATAGAGGAGCTGCATTTGAGTAATTTTGGTTGTAATTAACTTCGAATTTTTGGATTTTTGTGCAGATTTTTGTCAAATTTTATAAAATTTGTTGAACCCAACTTCGATTTTACTGGATTATGTTAGATTTTTTTGATAGAGGAGCTGCATTTGAGTAATTTTAGTTGAAATTAACTTCGAATTTTTGGATGTTTGTACAGATTTTTTTCAAATTATAAAAAATTTTGTTGAAACCAACTTCGATTTTTCTGGATTATGTTAGGTTTTTTGATAGAGGAGCTGCATTTGAGTAATTTTAGTTGAAATTAACTTCGAATTTTTGGATTTTTGTACAGATTATTGTCAAATTTTAAAAAATTTTGTTGAAACCAACTTCGATTTTTCTGGATTATGTTAGGTTTTTTTGATGGAGGAGCTGCATTTGAGTAATTTTAGTTGAAATTATCTTCGAATTTATGGATTTTTGTACAGATTTTTGTCAAATTTTAAAAAATTTTGTTGAAACCAACTTCGATTACTCTGGATTACGTTAGGTTTCTCTGGTAGCGGAGCTGCATTTGAGTAATTTTAGTTGAAATTAACTTCGAATTTTTGGAAAGATTTTTGTCAAATTTTAAAAAATTTTGTTGAAACCAACTTCGATTACTCTGGATTACGTTAGGTTTTTTTGATAGAGGAGCTGCATTTGAGTAATTTTAGTTGAAATTAACTTCGAATTTTTGGATGTTTGTACAGATTTTTTTCAAATTATAAAAAATTTTGTTGAAACCAACTTCGATTTTTCTGGATTATGTTAGTGTGGGTTAGGCTTTTTGATAGAGGAGCTGCATTTGAGTAATTTTAGTTGAAATTAACTTCGAATTTTTGGATTTTTGTACAGATATTTGTCAAATTTTAAAAAATTTTGTTGAAACCAACTTCGATTTTTCTGGAATATGTTAGGTTTTTTTGATAGAGGAGCTGCATTTGAGTAATTCTAGTTGAAATTAACTTCGAATTTTGGGATTTTTGTACAGATTTTTGTCAAATTTTAAAAAATTTTGTTGAAACCAACTTCGATTTTTCTGGATTATGTTAGGTTGTTTTGATAGAGGAGCTGCATTTGAGTAATTTTAGTTGAAATTATCTTCGAATTTATGGTTTTTTGTACAGATTTTTGTCAAATTTTAAAAAATTTTGTTGAAACCAACTTCGATTACTCTGGATTACGTTAGGTTTCTTTGGTAGCGGAGCTGCATTTGAGTAATTTTAGTTGAAATTAACTTCGAATTTTTGGATTTTTGGACAGATTTTTGTCAAATTTTAAAAAATTTTGTTGAAACCAACTTCCATTACTCTGGATTACGTTAGGTTTTTTTGATAGAGGAGCTGCATTTGAGTAATTTTAGTTGAAATTAACTTCGAATTTTTGGATGTTTGTACAGATTTTTTTCAAATTATTAAAAATTTTGTTGAAACCAACTTCGATTTTTCTGGATTATGTTAGGTTTTTTGGATAGAAGAGCTGCATTTGAGTAATTTTAGTTGTAATTAACTTCGAATTTTTGGATGTTTGTACAGATTTTTTTCAAATTATAAAAAATTTTGTTGAAACCAACTTCGATTTTTCTGGATTATGTTAGGTTTTTTGATAGAGGAGCTGCATTTGAGTAATTTTAGTTGAAATTAACTTCGAATTTTTGGATTTTTGTACAGATTTTTGTCAAATTTTAAAAAATTTTGTTGAAACCAACTTCGATTTTTCTGGATTATGTTAGGTTTTTTTGATAGAGGAGCTGCATTTGAGTAATTTTAGTAGAAATTAACTTCGAATTTTTGGATGTTTGTACAGATTTTTTTCAAATTATAAAAAATTTTGTTGAAACCAACTTCGATTTTTCTGGATTATGTTAGGTTTTTTGGATAGAAGAGCTGCATTTGAGTAATTTTAGTTGTAATTAACTTCGAATTTTTGGATGTTTGTACAGATTTTTTTCAAATTATAAAAAATTTTGTTGAAACCAACTTCGATTTTTCTGGATTATGTTAGGTTTTTTGATAGAGGAGCTGCATTTGAGTAATTTTAGTTGAAATTAACTTCGAATTTTTGGATTTTTGTACAGATTTTTGTCAAATTTTAAAAAATTGTGTTGAAACCAACTTCGATTTTTCTGGATTATGTTAGGTTTTTTTGATAGAGGAGCTGCATTTGAGTAATTTTAGTTGAAATTATCTTCGAATTTATGGATTTTTGTACAGATTTTTGTCAAATTTTAAAAAATTTTGTTGAAACCAACTTCGATTACTCTGGATTATGTTAGGTTTTTTTTATAGAGGAACTGCATTTGAGTAATTCTAGTTGAAATTAACTTCGAATTTTTGGATTTTTGTACAGATTTTTGTCAAATTTTAAAAAATTTTGTTGAAACCAACTTCGATTTTTCTGGATTATGTTAGGTTTTTTGGATAGAGGAGCTGCATTTGAGTAATTTTAGTTGTAATTAACTTCGAATTTTTTGATTTTTGTGCAGATTTTTGTCAAATTTTATAAAATTTGTTGAACCCAACTTCGATTTTTCTGGATTATGTTAGGTTTTTTGGAGAGAGGAGCTGCATTTGAGTAATGTTAGTTGTAATTAACTTCGAATTTTTGGATTTTTGTGCAGATTTTTGTCAAATTTTATAAAAATTGTTGAACCCAACTTCGATTTTTCTGGATTATGTTAGGTTTTTTTGATAGAGGAGCTGCATTTGAGTAATTCTAGTTGAAATTAACTTCGAATTTTTGGATTTTTGTTCAGATTTTTGTCAAATTTTAAAAAATTTTGTTGAATCCAACTTCGATTTTTCTGGATTATGTTAGGTTTTTTGATAGAGGAGCTGCATTTGAGTAATTTTAGTTGAAATTAACTTCGAATTTTTGGATTTTTGTACAGATTTTTGTCAAATTTTAAAAAATTTTGTTGAAACCAACTTCGATTTTTCTGGATTATGTTAGGTTTTTTTGATAGAGGAGCTGCATTTGAGTAATTTTAGTTGAAATTATCTTCGAATTTATGGATTTTTGTACAGATTTTTGTCAAATTTTAAAAAATTTTGTTGAAACCAACTTCGATTACTCTGGATTACGTTAGGTTTCTTTGGTAGCGGAGCTGCATTTGAGTAATTTTAGTTGAAATTAACTTCGAATTTTTGGATTTTTGGACAGATTTTTGTCAAATTTTAAAAATTTTTGTTGAAACCAACTTCGATTACTCTGGATTACGTTAGGTTTTTTTGATAGAGGAGCTGCATTTGAGTAATTTTAGTTGAAATTAACTTCGAATTTTTGGATTTTTGTACAGATTTTTTCAAATTTTAAAAAATTTTGTTGAAATCAACTTCGATTTTTCTGGAATATGTTAGGTTTTTTTGATAGAGGAGCTGCATTTGAGTAATTCTAGTTGAAATTAACTTCGAATTTTTGGATTTTTGTACAGATTTTTGTCAAATTTTAAAAAATTTTGTTGAAACCAACTTCGATTTTTCTGGATTATGTTAGGTTTTTTTGTTAGAGGAGCTGCATTTGAGTAATTCTAGTTGTAATTAACTTCGAATTTTTGGATTTTTGTACAGATTTTTTCAAGTTTTAAAAAATTTTGTTGAAATCAACTTCGATTTTTCTGGAATATGTTAGGTTTTTTTGATAGAGGAGCTGCATTTGAGTAATTCTAGTTGAAATTAACTTCGAATTTTTGGATTTTTGTACAGATTTTTGTCAAATTTTAAAAAATTTTGTTGAAACCAACTTCGATTTTTCTGGATTATGTTAGGTTTTTTTGTTAGAGGAGCTGCATTTGAGTAATTCTAGTTGAAATTAACTTCGAATTTTTGGATTTTTGTACAGATTTTTGTCAAATTTTAAAATATTTTGTTGAAACCAACTTCGATTTTTCTGGATTATGTTAGGTTTTTTGGATAGAGGAGCTGCATTTGAGTAATTTGAGTTGAAATTAACTTCGAATTTTTGGATTTTTGTACAGATTTTTGTCAAATTTTAAAATATTTTGTTGAAACCAACTTCGATTTTTCTGGATTATGTTAGGTTTTTTTGATAGAGGAGCTGCATTTGAGTAATTTTAGTAGAAATTAACTTCGAATTTTTGGATTTTTGTACAGATTTTTGTCAAATTTTAAAAAATTTTGTTGAAATCAACTTCGATTTTTCTGGAATATGTTAGGTTTTTTTGATAGAGGAGCTGCATTTGAGTAATTCTAGTTGAAATTAACTTCGAATTTTTGGATTTTTGTACAGATTTTTGTCAAATTTTAAAAAATTTTGTTGAAACCAACTTCGATTTTTCTGGATTATGTTAGGTTTTTTGGATAGAGGCGCTGCATTTGAGTAATTTTAGTTGAAATTAACTTCGAATTTTTGGATTTTTGTACAGATTTTTGTCAAATTTTAAAATATTTTGTTGAAACCAACTTCGATTTTTCTGGATTATGTTGGGTTTTTTTGATAGAGGAGCTGCATTTCAGTAATTTTAGTAGAAATTAACTTCGAATTTTTGGATGTTTGTACAGATTTTTGTCAAATTTTAAAATATTTTGTTGAAACCAACTTCGATTTTTCTGGATTATGTTAGGTTTTTTTGATAGAGGAGCTGCATTTGAGTAATTTTAGTAGAAATTAACTTCGAATTTTTGGATGTTTGTACAGATTTTTGTCAAATTTTAAAATATTTTGTTGAAACCAACTTCGATTTTTGCTGATTATGTTAGGTTTTTTTGATAGAGGAGCTGCATTTGAGTAATTTTAGTTGAAATTAACTTCGAATTTTTGGATGTTTGTACAGATTTTTTTCAAATTATAAAAAATTTTGTTGAAACCAACTTCGATTTTTCTGGATTATGTTAGGTTTTTTGATAGAGGAGCTGCATTTGAGTAATTTTAGTTGAAATTAACTTCGAATTTTTGGATGTTTGTACAGATTTTTGTCAAATTTTAAAATATTTTGTTGAAACCAACTTCGATTACTCTGGATTACGTTAGGTTTCTTTGGTAGCGGAGCTGCATTTGAGTAATTTTAGTTGAAATTAACTTCGAATTTTTGGATTTTTGGACAGATTTTTGTCAAATTTTAAAAAATTTTGTTGAAACCAACTTCGATTACTCTGGATTACGTTAGGTTTTTTTGATAGAGGAGCTGCATTTGAGTAATTTTAGTTGAAATTAACTTCGAATTTTTGGATGTTTGTACAGATTTTTTTCAAATTATAAAAAATTTTGTTGAAACCAACTTCGATTTTTCTGGATTATGTTAGGTTTTTTAGATAGAGGAGCTGCATTTGAGTAATTTTAGTTGAAATTATCTTCGAATTTATGGATTTTTGTACAGATTTTTGTCAAATTTTAAAAAATTTTGTAGAAACCAACTTCGATTACTCTGGATTACGTTAGGTTTCTTTGGTAGCGGAGCTGCATTTGAGTAATTTTAGTTGAAATTAACTTCGAATTTTTGGATTTTTGGAAAGATTTTTGTCAAATTTTAAAAAATTTTGTTGAAACCAACTTCGATTACTCTGGATTACGTTAGGTTTTTTTGATAGAGGAGCTGCATTTGAGTAATTTTAGTTGAAATTAACTTCGAATTTTTGGATGTTTGTACAGATTTTTTTCAAATTATAAAAAATTTTGTTGAAACCAACTTCGATTTTTCTGGATTATGTTAGGTTTTTTGATAGAGGAGCTGCATTTGAGTAATTTTAGTTGAAATTAACTTCGAATTTTTGGATTTTTGTACAGATTTTTGTCACATTTTAAAAAATTTTGTTGAAACCAACTTCGATTTTTCTGGATTATGTTAGGTTTTTTTGATAGAGGAGCTGCATTTGAGTAATTCTAGTTGAAATTAACTTCGAATTTTTGGATTTTTGTTCTATTTTTTGTCAAATTTTAAAAAATTTTGTTGAAACCAACTTCTATTTTTCTGGAATATGTTAGGTTTTTTTGATAGAGGAGCTGCATTTGAGTAATTTTAGTTGTAATTAACTTCGAATTTTTGGATGTTTGTACAGATTTTTTTCAAATTATAAAAAATTTTGTTGAAACCAACTTCGATTTTTCTGGATTATGTTAGGTTTTTTGATAGAGGAGCTGCATTTGAGTAATTTTAGTTGAAATTAACTTCGAATTTTTGGATTTTTGTACAGATTTTTGTCAAATTTTAAAAAATTTTGTTGAAACCAACTTCGATTTTTCTGGATTATGTTAGGTTTTTTTGATAGAGGAGCTGCATTTGAGTAATTTTAGTAGAAATTAACTTCGAATTTTTGGATGTTTGTACAGATTTTTGTCAAATTTTAAAATATTTTGTTGAAACCAACTTCGATTTTTCTGGATTATGTTAGGTTTTTTTTATAGAGGAACTGCATTTGAGTAATTCTAGTTGAAATTAACTTCGAATTTTTGGATTTTTGTACAGATTTTTGTCAAATTTTAAAAAATTTTGTTGAAACCAACTTCGATTTTTCTGGATTATGTTAGGTTTTTTGGATAGAGGAGCTGCATTTGAGTAATTTTAGTTGTAATTAACTTCGAATTTTTTGATTTTTGTGCAGATTTTTGTCAAATTTTATAAAATTTGTTGAACCCAACTTCGATTTTTCTGGATTATGTTAGGTTTTTTGGAGAGAGGAGCTGCATTTGAGTAATGTTAGTTGTAATTAACTTCGAATTTTTGGATTTTTGTGCAGATTTTTGTCAAATTTTATAAAAATTGTTGAACCCAACTTCGATTTTTCTGGATTATGTTAGGTTTTTTTGATAGAGGAGCTGCATTTGAGTAATTCTAGTTGAAATTAACTTCGAATTTTTGGATTTTTGTTCAGATTTTTGTCAAATTTTAAAAAATTTTGTTGAATCCAACTTCGATTTTTCTGGATTATGTTAGGTTTTTTGATAGAGGAGCTGCATTTGAGTAATTTTAGTTGAAATTAACTTCGAATTTTTGGATTTTTGTACAGATTTTTGTCAAATTTTAAAAAATTTTGTTGAAACCAACTTCGATTTTTCTGGATTATGTTAGGTTTTTTTGATAGAGGAGCTGCATTTGAGTAATTTTAGTTGAAATTATCTTCGAATTTATGGATTTTTGTACAGATTTTTGTCAAATTTTAAAAAATTTTGTTGAAACCAACTTCGATTACTCTGGATTACGTTAGGTTTCTTTGGTAGCGGAGCTGCATTTGAGTAATTTTAGTTGAAATTAACTTCGAATTTTTGGATTTTTGGACAGATTTTTGTCAAATTTTAAAAATTTTTGTTGAAACCAACTTCGATTACTCTGGATTACGTTAGGTTTTTTTGATAGAGGAGCTGCATTTGAGTAATTTTAGTTGAAATTAACTTCGAATTTTTGGATTTTTGTACAGATTTTTTCAAATTTTAAAAAATTTTGTTGAAATCAACTTCGATTTTTCTGGAATATGTTAGGTTTTTTTGATAGAGGAGCTGCATTTGAGTAATTCTAGTTGAAATTAACTTCGAATTTTTGGATTTTTGTACAGATTTTTGTCAAATTTTAAAAAATTTTGTTGAAACCAACTTCGATTTTTCTGGATTATGTTAGGTTTTTTTGTTAGAGGAGCTGC
The DNA here is from genome assembly GCA_951215215.1 of Andrena trimmerana. Taxonomy (NCBI): domain Eukaryota; kingdom Metazoa; phylum Arthropoda; class Insecta; order Hymenoptera; family Andrenidae; genus Andrena; species Andrena trimmerana. The sequence goes on along the minus strand of CATNUO010000204.1, from coordinate 499,251 downwards.
ATTTGAGTAATTCTAGTTGTAATTAACTTCGAATTTTTGGATTTTTGTACAGATTTTTTCAAGTTTTAAAAAATTTTGTTGAAATCAACTTCGATTTTTCTGGAATATGTTAGGTTTTTTTGATAGAGGAGCTGCATTTGAGTAATTCTAGTTGAAATTAACTTCGAATTTTTGGATTTTTGTACAGATTTTTGTCAAATTTTAAAAAATTTTGTTGAAACCAACTTCGATTTTTCTGGATTATGTTAGGTTTTTTTGTTAGAGGAGCTGCATTTGAGTAATTCTAGTTGAAATTAACTTCGAATTTTTGGATTTTTGTACAGATTTTTGTCAAATTTTAAAATATTTTGTTGAAACCAACTTCGATTTTTCTGGATTATGTTAGGTTTTTTGGATAGAGGAGCTGCATTTGAGTAATTTGAGTTGAAATTAACTTCGAATTTTTGGATTTTTGTACAGATTTTTGTCAAATTTTAAAATATTTTGTTGAAACCAACTTCGATTTTTCTGGATTATGTTAGGTTTTTTTGATAGAGGAGCTGCATTTGAGTAATTTTAGTAGAAATTAACTTCGAATTTTTGGATTTTTGTACAGATTTTTGTCAAATTTTAAAAAATTTTGTTGAAATCAACTTCGATTTTTCTGGAATATGTTAGGTTTTTTTGATAGAGGAGCTGCATTTGAGTAATTCTAGTTGAAATTAACTTCGAATTTTTGGATTTTTGTACAGATTTTTGTCAAATTTTAAAAAATTTTGTTGAAACCAACTTCGATTTTTCTGGATTATGTTAGGTTTTTTGGATAGAGGCGCTGCATTTGAGTAATTTTAGTTGAAATTAACTTCGAATTTTTGGATTTTTGTACAGATTTTTGTCAAATTTTAAAATATTTTGTTGAAACCAACTTCGATTTTTCTGGATTATGTTGGGTTTTTTTGATAGAGGAGCTGCATTTCAGTAATTTTAGTAGAAATTAACTTCGAATTTTTGGATGTTTGTACAGATTTTTGTCAAATTTTAAAATATTTTGTTGAAACCAACTTCGATTTTTCTGGATTATGTTAGGTTTTTTTGATAGAGGAGCTGCATTTGAGTAATTTTAGTAGAAATTAACTTCGAATTTTTGGATGTTTGTACAGATTTTTGTCAAATTTTAAAATATTTTGTTGAAACCAACTTCGATTTTTGCTGATTATGTTAGGTTTTTTTGATAGAGGAGCTGCATTTGAGTAATTTTAGTTGAAATTAACTTCGAATTTTTGGATGTTTGTACAGATTTTTTTCAAATTATAAAAAATTTTGTTGAAACCAACTTCGATTTTTCTGGATTATGTTAGGTTTTTTGATAGAGGAGCTGCATTTGAGTAATTTTAGTTGAAATTAACTTCGAATTTTTGGATGTTTGTACAGATTTTTGTCAAATTTTAAAATATTTTGTTGAAACCAACTTCGATTACTCTGGATTACGTTAGGTTTCTTTGGTAGCGGAGCTGCATTTGAGTAATTTTAGTTGAAATTAACTTCGAATTTTTGGATTTTTGGACAGATTTTTGTCAAATTTTAAAAAATTTTGTTGAAACCAACTTCGATTACTCTGGATTACGTTAGGTTTTTTTGATAGAGGAGCTGCATTTGAGTAATTTTAGTTGAAATTAACTTCGAATTTTTGGATGTTTGTACAGATTTTTTTCAAATTATAAAAAATTTTGTTGAAACCAACTTCGATTTTTCTGGATTATGTTAGGTTTTTTAGATAGAGGAGCTGCATTTGAGTAATTTTAGTTGAAATTATCTTCGAATTTATGGATTTTTGTACAGATTTTTGTCAAATTTTAAAAAATTTTGTAGAAACCAACTTCGATTACTCTGGATTACGTTAGGTTTCTTTGGTAGCGGAGCTGCATTTGAGTAATTTTAGTTGAAATTAACTTCGAATTTTTGGATTTTTGGAAAGATTTTTGTCAAATTTTAAAAAATTTTGTTGAAACCAACTTCGATTACTCTGGATTACGTTAGGTTTTTTTGATAGAGGAGCTGCATTTGAGTAATTTTAGTTGAAATTAACTTCGAATTTTTGGATGTTTGTACAGATTTTTTTCAAATTATAAAAAATTTTGTTGAAACCAACTTCGATTTTTCTGGATTATGTTAGGTTTTTTGATAGAGGAGCTGCATTTGAGTAATTTTAGTTGAAATTAACTTCGAATTTTTGGATTTTTGTACAGATTTTTGTCACATTTTAAAAAATTTTGTTGAAACCAACTTCGATTTTTCTGGAATATGTTAGATTTTTTGATGGAGGAACTGCATTTGAGTAATTCTAGTTGAAATTAACTTAGAATTTTTGGATTTTTGTACAGATTTTTGTCAAATTTTAAAAAATTTTGTTGAAACCAGCTTCGATTTTTCTGGATTATGTTAGGTTTTTTTGATAGAGGAGCTGCATTTGAGTAATTCTAGTTGAAATTAACTTCGAATTTTTGGATTTTTGTTCTATTTTTTGTCAAATTTTAAAAAATTTTGTTGAAACCAACTTCGATTTTTCTGGAATATGTTAGGTTTTTTTGATAGAGGAGCTGCATTTGAGTAATTTTAGTTGTAATTAACTTCGAATTTTTGGATTTTTGTGCAGATTTTTGTCAAATTTTAAAAAATTTTGTTGAAACCAACTTCGATTTTTCTGGATTATGTTAGGTTTTTTGGATAGAAGAGCTGCATTTGAGTAATTTTAGTTGTAATTAACTTCGAATTTTTGGATTTTTGTACAGATTTTTGTCAAATTTTAAAAAATTTTGTTGAAATCAACTTCGATTTTTCTGGAATATGTTAGGTTTTTTTGATAGAGGAGCTGCATTTGAGTAATTCTAGTTGAAATTAACTTCGAATTTTTGGATTTTTGTACAGATTTTTGTCAAATTTTAAAAAATTTTGTTGAAACCAACTTCGATTTTTCTGGATTATGTTAGGTTTTTTGGATAGAGGAGCTGCATTTGAGTAATTTTAGTTGAAATTAACTTCGAATTTTTGGATTTTTGTACAGATTTTTGTCAAATTTTAAAATATTTTGTTGAAACCAACTTCGATTTTTCTGGATTATGTTAGGTTTTTTTGATAGAGGAGCTGCATTTCAGTAATTTTAGTAGAAATTAACTTCGAATTTTTGGATGTTTGTACAGATTTTTGTCAAATTTTAAAATATTTTGTTGAAACCAACTTCGATTTTTCTGGATTATGTTAGGTTTTTTGATAGAGGAGCTGCATTTGAGTAATTTTAGTTGAAATTAACTTCGAATTTTTGGATTTTTGTACAGATTTTTGTCACATTTTAAAAAATTTTGTTGAAACCAACTTCGATTTTTCTGGAATATGTTAGATTTTTTGATGGAGGAACTGCATTTGAGTAATTTTAGTTGTAATTAACTTCGAATTTTTGGATTTTTGTACAGATTTTTGTCAAATTTTATAAAATTTTGTTGAACCCAACTTCGATTTTTCTGGATTATGTTAGGTTTTTTTGATAGAGGAGCTGCATTTGAGTAATTTTAGTAGAAAATAACTTCGAATTTATGGATTTTTGTACAGATTTTTGTCAAATTTTAAAAAATTTTGTTTAAACCTACTTCGATTTTTCTGGATTATGTTATGTTTTTTTGATAGAGGAGCTGCATTTGAGTAATTTTAGTTGAAATTAACTTCGAATTTTTGGATTCTTGTACAGATTTTTGTCAAATTTTAAAAAATTTTGTTGAAACCAGCTTCGATTTTTCTGGATTATGTTAGGTTTTTTGGATAGAGGAGCTGCATTTGAGTAATTTTAGTTGTAATTAACTTCGAATTTTTGGATTTTTGTGCAGATTTTTGTCAAATTTTAAAAAATTTTGTTGAAACCAACTTCGATTTTTCTGCATTATGTAAAGTTTTTTTGATAGAGGAGCTGCATTTGAGTAATATTAGTTGAAAATAACTTCGAATTTTTGGATGTTTGTACAGATTTTTTTCAAATTATAAAAAATTTTGTTGAAACCAACTTCGATTTTTCTGGATTATGTTAGGTTTTTTGATAGAGGAACTGCATTTCAGTAATTCTAGTTGAAATTAACTTCGAATTTTTGGATTTTTGTACAGATTTTTGTCAAATTTTAAAAAAATTGTTGAAACCAACTTCGATTTTTCTGGATTATGTAAAGTTTTTTTGATAGAGGAGCTGCATTTGAGTAATTTTAGTTGAAAATAACTTCGAATTTTTGGATGTTTGTACAGATTTTTTTCAAATTATAAAAAATTTTGTTGAAACCAACTTCGATTTTTCTGGATTATGTTAGGTTTTTTTGATAGAGGAGCTGCATTTGAGTAATTTTAGTTGAAATTAACTTCGAATTTTTGGATTTTTGTACAGATTTTGTCAAATTTTAAAAAATTTTGTTGAAACCAACTTCGATTTTTCTGGATTATGTTAGGTTTTTTGGATAGAGGAGATGCATTTGAGTAATTTTAGTTGTAATTAACTTCGAATTTTTGGATTTTTGTGCAGATTTTTGTCAAATTTTAAAAAATTTTGTTGAAACCAACTTCGATTTTTCTGGATTATGTAAAGTTTTTTTGATAGAGGAGCTGCATTTGAGTAATTTTAGTTGAAAATAACTTCGAATTTTTGGATTTTTGTACAGATTTTTGTCAAATTTTAAAAAATTTTGTTGAAATCAACTTCGATTTTTCTGGAATATGTTAGGTTTTTTTGATAGAGGAACTGCATTTGAGTATTTCTAGTTGAAATTAACTTCGAATTTTTGGATTTTTGTACAGATTTTTGTGAAATTTTAAAAAATTTTGTTGAAACCAACTTCGATTTTTCTGGATTATGTTAGGTTTTTTGGATAGAGGTGCTGCATTTGAGTAATTTTAGTTGTAATTAACTTCGAATTTTTGGATGTTTGTACAGATTTTTTTCAAATTATAAAAAATTTTGTTGAAACCAACTTCGATTTTTCTGGATTATGTTAGGTTTTTTGATAGAGGAACTGCATTTGAGTAATTTTAGTTGAAATTAACTTCGAATTTTTGAATTTTTGTACAGATTTTTGTCAAATTTTAAAAAATTTTGTTGAAACCAACTTCGATTTTTCTGGATTATGTTAGGTTTTTTTGATAGAGGAGCTGCATTTGAGTAATTTTAGTTGTAATTAACTTCGAATTTTTGGATTTTTGTACAGATTTTTGTCAAATTTTAAAAAATTTTGTTGAAACCAACTTCGATTTTTCTGGATTATGTTAGGTTTTTTTGATAGAGGAGCTGCATTTGAGTAATTCTAGTTGAAATTAACTTCGAATTTTTGGATTTTTGTACAGATTTTTGTCAAATTTTAAAAAATTTTGTTGAAACCAACTTCGATTACTCTGGATTATGTAAAGTTTTTTTGATAGAGGAGCTGCATTTGAGTAATTTTAGTTGAAAATAACTTCGAATTTTTGGATTTTTGTACAGATTTTTGTCAAATTTTAAAAAATTTTGTTGAAACCAACTTCGATTTTTCTGGAATATGTTAGGTTTTTTTGACAGAGGAGCTGCATTTGAGTAATTTTAGTTGTAATTAACTTCGAATTTTTGGATTTTTGTGCAGATTTTTGTCAAATTTTATAAAATTTTGTTGAACCCAACTTCGATTTTTCTGGATTATGTTAGGTTTTTTTGATAGAGGAGCTGCATTTGAGTAATTCTAGTTGAAATTAACTTCGAATTTTTGGATTTTTGTACAGATTTTTGTCAAATTTTAAAAAATTTTGTTGAAATCAACTTCGATTTTTGTGGAATATGTTAGGTTTTTTTAATAGAGGAGCTGCATTTGAGTAATTTTAGTTGAAATTATCTTCGAATTTTTGGATTTTTGTACAGATTTTTGTCAAATTTTAAAAAATTTTGTTCAAACCAACTTCGATTTTTCTGGATTATGTAAAGTTTTTTTGATAGAGGAGCTGCATTTGAGTAATTTTAGTTGAAAATAACTTCGAATTTTTGGATTTTTGTACAGATTTTTGTCAAATTTTAAAAAATTTTGTTGAAATCAACTTCGATTTTTCTGGAATATGTTAGGTTTTTTTGATAGAGGAACTGCATTTGAGTAATTCTAGTTGAAATTAACTTCGAATTTTTGGATTTTTGTACAGATTTTTGTCAAATTTTAAAAAATTTTGTTGAAACCAACTTCGATTTTTCTGGATTATGTTAGGTTTTTTGGATAGAGGTGCTGCATTTGAGTAATTTTAGTTGTAATTAACTTCGAATTTTTGGATTTTTGTGCAGATTTTTGTCAAATTTTAAAAAATTTTGTTGAAACCAACTTCGATTTTTCTGGATTATGTTAGGTTTCTTTGATAGAGGAGCTGCATTTGAGTAATTTTAGTTGAAATTAACTTCGAATTTTTGGATGTTTGTACAGATTTTTTTCAAATTATAAAAAATTTTGTTGAAACCAACTTCGATTTTTCTGGATTATGTTAGGTTTTTTTGATAGAGGGCTGCATTTGAGTAATTTTAGTTGAAATTAACTTCGAATTTTTGGAATTTGTACAGATTTTTGTCTAATTTTAAAAAATTTTGTTGAAACCAACTTCGATTTTTCTGGATTATGTTAGGTTTTTTTTGATAGAGGAGATGCATTTGAGTAATTTTAGTTGTAATTAACTTCGAATTTTTGGATTTTTGTGCAGATTTTTGTCAAATTTTAAAAAATTTTGTTGAAACCAACTTCGATTTTTCTGGATTATGTATAGTTTTTTTGATAGAGGAGCTGCTTTTGAGTAATTTTAGTTGAAAATAACTTCGAATTTTTGGATTTTTGTACAGATTTTTGTCAAATGTTAAAAAATTTTGTTGAAATCAACTTCGATTTTTCTGGAATATGTTAGGTTTTTTTGATAGAGGAACTGCATTTGAGTAATTCTAGTTGAAATTAACTTCGAATTTTTGGATTTTTGTACAGATTTTTGTCAAATTTTAAAAAATTTTGTTGAAACCAACTTCGATTTTTCTGGATTATGTTAGGTTTTTTGGATAGAGGTGCTGCATTTGAGTAATTTTAGTTGTAATTAACTTCGAATTTTTGGATTTTTGTGCAGATTTTTGTCAAATTTTAAAAAATTTTGTTGAAACCAACTTCGATTTTTCTGCATTATGTAAATTTTTTTGATAGAGGAGCTGCATTTGAGTAATATTAGTTGAAAATAACTTCGAATTTTTGGATGTTTGTACAGATTTTTTTCAAATTATAAAAAATTTTGTTGAAACCAACTTCGATTTTTCTGGATTATGTTAGGTTTTTTGATAGAGGAACTGCATTTGAGTAATTTTAGTTGAAATTAACTTCGAATTTTTGGATTTTTGTACAGATTTTTGTCCAATTTTAAAAAATTTTGTTGAAACCAACTTCGATTACTCTGGATTATGTAAAATTTTTTTGATAGAGGAGCTGCATTTGAGTAATTTTAGTTGAAAATAACTTCGAATTTTTGGATTTTTGTGCAGATTTTTGTCAAATTTTATAAAATTTTGTTGAACCCAACTTCGATTTTTCTGGAATATGTTAGGTTTTTTTGACAGAGGAGCTGCATTTGAGTAATTTTAGTTGTAATTAACTTCGAATTTTTGGATTTTTGTGCAGATTTTTGTCAAATTTTATAAAATTTTGTTGAACCCAACTTCGATTTTTCTGGATTATGTTAGGTTTTTTTGATAGAGGAGCTGCATTTGAGTAATTCTAGTTGAAATTAACTTCGAATTTTTGGATTTTTGTACAGATTTTTGTCAAATTTTAAAAAATTTTGTTGACATCAACTTCGATTTTTGTGGAATATGTTAGGTTTTTTTGATAGAGGAGCTGCATTTGAGTAATTTCAGTTGAAATTATCTTCGAATTTTTGGATTTTTGTACAGATTTTTGTCAAATTTTAAAAAATTTTGATCAAACCAACTTCGATTACTCGGGATTACGTTTGGTTTCTTTGGTAGCGGAAGTGCATTTGAGTAATTTTAGTTGAAATTAACTTCGAATTTTTGGATTTTTGTACAGATTTTGTCAAATTTTAAAAAATTTTGTTGAAACCAACTTCGATTTTTCTGGATTATGTTAGGTTTTTTTGATAGAGGAGCTGCATTTGAGTAATTCTAGTTGAAATTAACTTCGAATTTTTGGATTTTTGTACAGATTTTTGTCAAATTTTACAAAATTTTGTTGAAACCAACTTCGATTTTTCTGGAATATGTTAGGTTTTTTTGATAGAGGAGCTGCATTTGAGTAATTTTAGTTGAAATTATCTTCGAATTTTTGGATTTTTGTACAGATTTTGTGAAATTTTAAAAAATTTTGTTGAAACCAACTTCGATTTTTCTGGATTATGTTAGGTTTTTTGGATAGAGGAGCTGCATTTGATTAATTTTAGTTGAAATTAACTTGGAATTTTTGGATTTTTGTACAGATTTTTGTCAAATTTTAAAAAATTTTGTTGAAACCAACTTCGATTTTTCTGGATTATGTTAGGATTTTTTGATAGAGGAGCTGCATTTGAGTAATTTTAGTTGAAATTAACTTCGAATATTTGGATGTTTGTACAGATTTTTTTCAAATTATAAAAAATTTTGTTGAAACCAACTTCAATTACTCTGGATTACGTTTGGTTTTTTTGGTAGCGGAGCTGCATTTGAGTAATTTTAGTTGTAATTAACTTCGAATTTTTGGATTTTTGTACAGATTTTTGTCAAATTTTAAAAAATTTTGTTGAAACCAACTTCGATTTTTCTGGATTATGTTAGGTTTCTTTGATAGAGGAGCTGCATTTGAGTAATTTTAGTTGAAATTAACTTCGAATTTTTGGATGTTTGTACAGATTTTTTTCAAATTATAAAAAATTTTGTTGAAACCAACTTCGATTTTTCTGGATTATGTTAGGTTTTTTTGATAGAGGGCTGCATTTGAGTAATTTTAGTTGAAATTATCTTCGAATTTTTGGATTTTTGTACAGATTTTTGTCAAATTTTAAAAAATTTTGTTGAAATCAACTTCGATTTTTCTGGATTATGTTAGGTTTTTTTTTTGATAGAGGGCTGCATTTGAGTAATTTTAGTTGAAATTAACTTCGAATTTTTGGATTTTTGTACAGATTTTGTCAAATTTTAAAAAATTTTGTTGAAACCAACTTCGATTTTTCTGGATTATGTTAGGTTTTTTTGATAGAGGAGCTGCATTTGAGTAATTTTAGTTGAAATTAACTTCGAATTTTTGGATTTTTGTACAGATTTTGTCAAATTTTAAAAATTTTTGTTGAAACCAACTTCGATTTTTCTGGATTATGTTAGGTTTTTTTGATAGAGGGCTGCATTTGAGTAATTTTAGTTGAAATTAACTTCGAATTTTTGGATGTTTGTACAGATTTTTTTCAAATTATAAAAAATTTTGTTGAAACCAACTTCGATTTTTCTGGATTATGTTAGGTTTTTTTGATAGAGGAACTGCATTTGAGTAATTCTAGTTGAAATTAACTTCCAATTTTTGGATTTTTGTACAGATTTTTGTCAAATTTTAAAAAATTTTGTTGAAACCAACTTCGATTTTTCTGGAATATGTTAGGTTTTTTTGACAGAGGAGCTGCATTTGAGTAATTTTAGTTGTAATTAACTTCGAATATTTGGATTTTTGTGCAGATTTTTGTCAAATTTTATAAAATTTTGTTGAACCCAACTTCGATTTTTCTGGATTATGTTAGGTTTTTTTGATAGAGGAGCTGCATTTGAGTAATTCTAGTTGAAATTAACTTCGAATTTTTGGATTTTTGTACAGATTTTTGTCAAATTTTAAAAAATTTTGTTGAAATCAACTTCGATTTTTGTGGAATATGTTAGGTTTTTTTGATAGAGGAGCTGCATTTGAGTAATTTTAGTTGAAATTATCTTCGAATTTTTGGATTTTTGTACAGATTTTTGTCAAATTTTAAAAAATTTTGTTCAAACCAACTTCGATTACTCGGGATTACGTTTGGTTTCTTTGGTAGCGGAGCTGCATTTGAGTAATTTTAGTTGAAATTAACTTCGAATTTTTGGATTTTTGTACAGATTTTGTCAAATTTTAAAAAATTTTGTTGAAACCAACTTCGATTTTTCTGGATTATGTTAGGTTTTTTGGATAGAGGAGATGCATTTGAGTAATTATAGTTGAAATTAACTTCGAATTTTTGGATTTTTGTGCAGATTTTTGTCAAATTTTAAAAAATTTTGTTGAAACCAACTTCGATTTTTCTGGAATATGTTAGTTTTTTTGATAGAGGAACTGCATTTGAGTAATTCTAGTTGAAATTAACTTCGAATTTTTGGATTTTTGTACAGATTTTTGTCAAATTTGAAAAAATTTTGTTGAAACCAACTTCGATTTTTCTGGATTATGTTAGGTTTTTTGGATAGAGGAGCTGCATTTGAGTAATTTTAGTTGTAATTAACTTCGAATTTTTGGATTTTTGTGCAGATTTTTGTCAAATTTTAAAAAATTTTGTTGAAACCAACTTCTTTTTTTCTGGATTATGTAAAGTTTTTTTGATAGACGAGCTGCATTTGAGTAATGCTAGTTGAAAATAACTTCGAATTTTTGGATTTTTGTACAGATTTTTGTCAAATTTTAAAATATTTTGTTGAAACCAACTTCGATTTTTCTGGATTATGTTATGTTTTTTTGATAGAGGAGCTGCATTTGAGTAATTTTAGTTGTAATTAACTTCGAATTTTTGGATTTTTGTGCAGATTTTTGTCAAATTTTATAAAATTTTGTTGAACCCAACTTCGATTTTTCTGGATTATGTTAGGTTTTTTTGATAGAGCAGCTGCATTTGAGTAATTCTAGTTGAAATTAACTTCGAATTTTTGGATTTTTGTACAGATTTTTGTCAAATTTTAAAAAATTTTGTTGACATCAACTTCGATTTTTGTGGAATATGTTAGGTTTTTTTGATAGAGGAGCTGCATTTGAGTAATTTTAGTTGAAATTATCTTCGAATTTTTGGATTTTTGTACAGATTTTTGTCAAATTTTAAAAAATTTTGATCAAACCAACTTCGATTACTCGGGATTACGTTTGGTTTCTTTGGTAGCGGAGCTGCATTTGAGTAATTTTAGTTGAAATTAACTTCGAATTTTTGGATTTTTGTACAGATTTTGTCAAATTTTAAAAAATTTTGTTGAAACCAACTTCGATTTTTCTGGATTATGTTAGGTTTTTTGGATAGAGGAGATGCATTTGAGTAATTTTAGTTGAAATTAACTTCGAATTTTTGGATTTTTGTGCAGATTTTTGTCAAATTTTAAAAAATTTTGTTGAAACCAACTTCGATTTTTCTGGAATATGTTAGTTTTTTTGATAGAGGAGCTGCATTTGAGTAATTTTAGTTGTAATTAACTTCGAATTTTTGGATTTTTGTGCAGATTTTTGTCAAATTTTAAAAAATTTTGTTGAACCCAACTTCGATTTTTCTGGATTATGTTAGGTTTTTTTGATAGAGGAGCTGCATTTGAGTAATTCTAGTTGAAATTAACTTCGAATTTTTGGATTTTTGTACAGATTTTTGTCAAATTTTACAAAATTTTGTTGAAACCAACTTCGATTTTTCTGGAATATGTTAGGTTTTTTTGATAGAGGAGCTGCATTTGAGTAATTTTAGTTGAAATTATCTTCGAATTTTTGGATTTTTGTACAGATTTTGTGAAATTTTAAAAAATTTTGTTGAAACCAACTTCGATTTTTCTGGATTATGTTAGGTTTTTTGGATAGAGGAGCTGCATTTGATTAATTTTAGTTGAAATTAACTTGGAATTTTTGGATTTTTGTACAGATTTTTGTCAAATTTTAAAAAATTTTGTTGAAACCAACTTCGATTTTTCTGGATTATGTTGGGATTTTTTGATAGAGGAGCTGCATTTGAGTAATTTTAGTTGAAATTAACTTCGAATATTTGGATGTTTGTACAGATTTTTTTCAAATTATAAAAAATTTTGTTGAAACCAACTTCAATTACTCTGGATTACGTTTGGTTTTTTTGGTAGCGGAGCTGCATTTGAGTAATTTTAGTTGTAATTAACTTCGAATTTTTGGATTTTTGTACAGATTTTTGTCAAATTTTAAAAAATTTTGTTGAAACCAACTTCGATTTTTCTGGATTATGTTAGGTTTCTTTGATAGAGGAGCTGCATTTGAGTAATTTTAGTTGAAATTAACTTCGAATTTTTGGATGTTTGTACAGATTTTTTTCAAATTATAAAAAATTTTGTTGAAACCAACTTCGATTTTTCTGGATTATGTTAGGTTTTTTTGATAGAGGGCTGCATTTGAGTAATTTTAGTTGAAATTATCTTCGAATTTTTGGATTTTTGTACAGATTTTTGTCAAATTTTAAAAAATTTTGTTGAAATCAACTTCGATTTTTCTGGATTATGTTAGGTTTTTTTTTGATAGAGGGCTGCATTTGAGTAATTTTAGTTGAAATTAACTTCGAATTTTTGGATTTTTGTACAGATTTTGTCAAATTTTAAAAAATTTTGTTGAAACCAACTTCGATTTTTCTGGATTATGTTAGGTTTTTTTGATAGAGGAGCTGCATTTGAGTAATTTTAGTTGAAATTAACTTCGAATTTTTGGATGTTTGTACAGATTTTTTTCAAATTATAAAAAATTTTGTTGAAACCAACTTCGATTTTTCTGGATTATGTTAGGTTTTTTTGATAGAGGAACTGCATTTGAGTAATTCTAGTTGAAATTAACTTCGAATTTTTGGATTTTTGTACAGATTTTTGTCAAATTTTAAAAAATTTTGTTGAAACCAACTTCGATTTTTCTGGATTATGTTAGGTTTTTTGGATAGAGGTGCTGCATTTGAGTAATGTTAGTTGTAATTAACTTCGAATTTTTGGATTTTTGTGCAGATTTTTGTCAAATTTTAAAAAATTTTGTTGAAACCAACTTCGATTTTTCTGCATTATGTAAAGTTTTTTTGATAGAGGAGCTGCATTTGAGTAATATTAGTTGAAAATAACTTCGAATTTTTGGATGTTTGTACAGATTTTTTTCAAATTATAAAAAATTTTGTTGAAACCAACTTCGATTTTTCTGGATTATGTTAGGTTTTTTGATAGAGGAACTGCATTTGAGTAATTTTAGTTGAAATTAACTTCGAATTTTTGGATTTTTGTACAGATTTTTGTCAAATTTTAAAAAATTTTGTTGAAACCAACTTCGATTTTTCTGGAATATGTTAGGTTTTTTTGACAGAGGAGCTGCATTTGAGTAATTTTAGTTGTAATTAACTTCGAATTTTTGGATTTTTGTGCAGATTTTTGTCAAATTTTATAAAATTTTGTTGAACCCAACTTCGATTTTTCTGGATTATGTTAGGTTTTTTTGATAGAGGAGCTGCATTTGAGTAATTCTAGTTGAAATTAACTTCGAATTTTTGGATTTTTGTACAGATTTTTGTCAAATTTTAAAAAATTTTGTTGAAATCAACTTCGATTTTTGTGGAATATGTTAGGTTTTTTTGATAGAGGAGCTGCATTTGAGTAATTTTAGTTGAAATTATCTTCGAATTTTTGGATTTTTGTACAGATTTTTGTCAAATTTTAAAAAATTTTGTTGAAACCAACTTCGATTTTTCTGGATTATGTTAGGTTTCTTTGATAGAGGAGCTGCATTTGAGTAATTTTAGTTGAAATTAACTTCGAATTTTTGGATGTTTGTACAGATTTTTTTCAAATTATAAAAAATTTTGTTGAAACCAACTTCGATTTTTCTGGATTATGTTAGGTTTTTTTGATAGAGGGCTGCATTTGAGTAATTTTAGTTGAAATTATCTTCGAATTTTTGGATTTTTGTACAGATTTTTGTCAAATTTTAAAAAATTTTGTTGAAATCAACTTCGATTTTTCTGGATTATGTTAGGATTTTTTTTGATAGAGGGCTGCATTTGAGTAATTTTAGTTGAAATTAACTTCGAATTTTGGGATTTTTGTACAGATTTTGTCAAATTTTAAAAAATTTTGTTGAAACCAACTTCGATTTTTCTGGATTATGTTAGGTTTTTTTGATAGAGGAGCTGCATTTGAGTAATTTTAGTTGAAATTAACTTCGAATTTTTGGATTTTTGTACAGATTTTGTCAAATTTTAAAAATTTTTGTTGAAACCAACTTCGATTTTTCTGGATTATGTAAGGTTTTTTGGATAGGGGAGCTGCATTTGAGTAATTTTAGTTGTAATTAACTTCGAATTTTTGGATGTTTGTACAGATTTTTTTCAAATTATAAAAAATTTTGTTGAAACCAACTTCGATTTTTCTGGATTATGTTAGGTTTTTTTGATAGAGGAACTGCATTTGAGTAATTCTAGTTGAAATTAACTTCGAATTTTTGGATTTTTGTACAGATTTTTGGCAAATTTTAAAAAATTTTGTTGAAACCAACTTCGATTTTTCTGGATTATGTTAGGTTTTTTGGATAGAGGTGCTGCATTTGAGTAATGTTAGTTGTAATTAACTTCGAATTTTTGGATTTTTGTGCAGATTTTTGTCAAATTTTAAAAAATTTTGTTGAAACCAACTTCGATTTTTCTGCATTATGTAAAGTTTTTTTGATAGAGGAGCTGCATTTGAGTAATATTAGTTGAAAATAACTTCGAATTTTTGGATGTTTGTACAGATTTTTTTCAAATTATAAAAAATTTTGTTGAAACCAACTTCGATTTTTCTGGATTATGTTAGGTTTTTTGATAGAGGAACTGCATTTGAGTAATTTTAGTTGAAATTAACTTCGAATTTTTGGATTTTTGTACAGATTTTTGTCAAATTTTAAAAAATTTTGTTGAAACCAACTTCGATTTTTCTGGAATATGTTAGGTTTTTTTGACAGAGGAGCTGCATTTGAGTAATTTTAGTTGTAATTAACTTCGAATTTTTGGATTTTTGTGCAGATTTTTGTCAAATTTTATAAAATTTTGTTGAACCCAACTTCGATTTTTCTGGATTATGTTAGGTTTTTTTGATAGAGGAGCTGCATTTGAGTAATTCTAGTTGAAATTAACTTCGAATTTTTGGATTTTTGTACAGATTTTTGTCAAATTTTAAAAAATTTTGTTGAAATCAACTTCAATTTTTGTGGAATATGTTAGGTTTTTTTGATAGAGGAGCTGCATTTGAGTAATTTTAGTTGAAATTATCTTCGAATTTTTGGATTTTTGTACAGATTTTTGTCAAATTTTAAAAAATTTTGTTCAAACCAACTTCGATTACTCGGGATTACGTTTGGTTTCTTTGGTAGCGGAGCTGCATTTGAGTAATTTTAGTTGAAATTAACTTCGAATTTTTGAATTTTTGTACAGATTTTGTCAAATTTTAAAAAATTTTGTTGAAACCAACTTCGATTTTGCTGGATTATGTTAGGTTTTTTGATAGAGGAGCTGCATTTGAGTAATTTTAGTTGAAATTATCTTCGAATTTATGGATTTTTGTACAGATTTTTGTCAAATTTTAAAAAATTTTGTTGAAACCAACTTCGATTACTCTGGATTACGTTAGGTTTCTTTGGTAGCGGAGCTGCATTTGAGTAATTTTAGTTGAAATTAACTTCGAATTTTTGGATTTTTGGACAGATTTTTGTCAAATTTTAAAAAATTTTGTTGAAACCAACTTCGATTTTTCTGGAATATGTTAGGTTTTTTTGATAGAGGAGCTGCATTTGAGTAATTTTAGTTCTAATTAACTTCGAATTTTTGGATTTTTGTTCAGATTTTTCTCAAATTTTATAAAATTTGTTGAACCCAACTTCTTTTTTCTGGGTTATGTAAAGTTTTTTTGATAGAGGAGCTGCATTTGAGTAATTATAGTTGAAAATAACTACGAATTTTTGGATTCTTGTACAGATATTTGTAAAATTTTAAAAATTTTGTTGAAACCAACTTCGATTTTTCTGGAATATGTTAGGTTTTTTGGATAGAGGAGCTGCATTTGAGTAATTTTAGTTGAAATTATCTTCGAATTTTGGGATTTTTGTACAGATGTTTGTCAAATTTTAAAAAATTTTGTTGGAACCAACTTCGATTTTTCTGGATTATGTTAGGTTTTTTTGATAGAGGAGCTGCATTTGAGTAATTTTAGTTGAAATTATCTTCGAATTTTTTGATTTTTGTACAGATTTTTGTCAAATTTTAAAAAATTTTGTTGAAACCAACTTCGATTACTCTGGATTACGTTAGGTTTTCTTGATAGAGGAGCTGCATTTGAGTAATTTTAGTTGAAATTAACTTCGAATTTTTGGATTTTTGTACAGATTTTGTCAAATTTTAAAAAATTTTATTGAAACCAACTTCGATTTTTCTGGATTATGTTAGGTTTCTTTGGTAGCGGAGCTGCATTTGAGTAATTTTAGTTGAAATTAACTTCGAATTTTTGGATTTTTGTACAGATTTTGTCAAATTTTAAAAAATTTTATTGAAACCAACTTCGATTTTTCTGGATTATGTTAGGTTTTTTGGATAGAGGAGCTGCATTTGTGTAATTTTAGTTGTAATTAACTTCGAATTTTTCGATTTTTGTGCAGATTTTTGCCAAATTTTTAAAAATTTTGTTGAAACCAACTTCGATTTTTCTGGATTATATTAGGTTTTTTGGATAGAGGAGCTGCATTTGAGTAATTTTAGTTGAAATTATCTTCGAATTTTTGGATTTTTGTACAGATTTTTGTCAAATTTTAAAAAAATTTGTTGAAACCAACTTCGATTACTCTGGATTACGTTAGGTTTTCTTGATAGAGGAGCTGCATTTGAGTAATTTTAGTTGAAATTAACTTCGAATTTTTGGATTTTTGTAAAGATTTTTGTCAAATTTTAAAATATTTTGTTGAAACAAACTTCGATTTTTCTGGATTACGTTAGGTTTCTTTGATAGAGGAGCTGCATTTGAGTAATTTTAGTTGAAATTAACTTCGAATTTTTGGATTTTTGTACAGATTTTTGTCAAATTTTAAAAAATTTTGTTGAAATCAACTTCGATTTTTCTGGAATATGTTAGGTTTTTTTGATAGAGGAGCTGCATTTGAGTAATTTTAGTTGAAATTATCTTCGAATTTTTGGATTTTTGTACAGATTTTTGTCAAATTTTAATAAATTTTTTGAAACCAACTTCGATTTTTCTGGATTATGTTAGGTTTTTTTGATAGAGGAGCTGCATTTGAGTAATTTTAGTTGAAATTAACTTCGAATTTTTGGATTTTTGTACAGATTTTGTCAAATTTTAAAAAATTTTGTTGAAACCAACTTCGATTTTTCTGGATTATGTTAGGTTTTTTTGATAGAGGAGCTGCATTTGAGTAATTTTAGTTGAAATTATCTTCGAATTTTTTGATTTTTGTACAGATTTTTGTCAAATTTTAAAAAATTTTGTTGAAACCAACTTCGATTACTCTGGATTACGTTAGGTTTTCTTGATAGAGGAGCTGCATTTGAGTAATTTTAGTTGAAATTAACTTCGAATTTTTGGATTTGTGTACAGATTTTTGTCAAATTTTAAAAAATTTTGTTGAAACCAACTTCGATTTTTCTGGAATATGTTAGGTTTTTTTGATAGAGGAGCTGCATTTGAGTAATTTTAGTCGAAATTATCTTCGAATTTTTGGATTTTTGTACAGATTTCTGTCAAATTTTAAAAAATTTTGTTGAAACCAACTTCGATTTTTCTGGATTACGTTAGGTTTCTTTGGTAGAGGAGCTGCATTTGAGTAATTTTAGTTGAAATTAACTTCGAATTTTTGGATTTTTGTACAGAATTTGTCAATTTTTAAAAAATTTTGTTGAAACCAACTTCGATTTTTCTGGATTATGTTAGGTTTTTTTGATAGAGGAGCTGCATTTGAGTAATTTTAGTTGAAATTAACTTCGAATTTTTGGATTTTTGTACAGATTTTGTCAAATTTTAAAAAATTTTGTTGAAACCAACTTCGATTTTTCTGGATTATGTTAGGTTTTTTTGATAGAGGAGCTGCATTTGAGTAATTTTAGTTGAAATTATCTTCGAATTTTTTGATTTTTGTACAGATTTTTGTCAAATTTTAAAAAATTTTGTTGAAACCAACTTCGATTACTCTGGATTACGTTAGGTTTTCTTGATAGAGGAGCTGCATTTGAGTAATTTTAGTTGAAATTAACTTCGAATTTTGGGATTTTTGTACAGATTTTTGTCAAATTTTAAAAAATTTTGTTGACACCAACTTCGATTTTTCTGGATTATGTAAAGTTTTTTTGTTAGAGGAGCTGCATTGGAGTAATTTTAGTTGAAAATAACTTCGAATTTTTGGATTCTTGTACAGATATTGTCAAATTTTAAAAAATTTTGTTGAAACCAACTTCGATTTTTCTGGATTATGTAAAGTTTTTTTGATAGAGGAGCTGCATTTGAGTAATTTTAGTTGAAATTAACTTCGAATTTTTGGATTTTTGTACAGATATTGTCAAATTTTAAAAAATTTTGTTGAAACCAACTTCGATTTTTCTGGATTATGTAAAGTTTTTTTGATAGAGGAGCTGCATTTGAGTAAGTTTAGTTGAAAATAACTTCGAATTTTTGGATTTGTGTACAGATTTTTGTCAAATTTTAAAAAATTTTGTTGAAACCAACTTCGATTTTTCTGGAATATGTTAGGTTTTTTTGATAGAGGAGCTGCATTTGAGTAATTTTAGTTGTAATTAACTTCGAATTTTTGGATTTTTGTACAGATTTTTGTTAAATTTTATAAAATTTTGTTGAACCCAACTTCGATTTTTCTGGATTATGTTAGGTTTTTTTGATAGAGGAGCTGCATTTGAGTAATATTAGTTGAAATTAATTTTGAATTATGGATTTTAGAACAGACTTTTCTCAAATTTTAACAAATTTGTTGAAGCCTATTTCGATTTTTCTGGATTATGTTAGGTTTTTTGGATAGAGGAGCTGAATTTGAGTAATTTTAGTTGTAATTAAATTCGAATTTTTGGATTTTTGAACAGATATTTGTCAAATTTTAAAAAATTTTGTTGAACCCAACTTCGAGTTTTCTGCATTATGTTAGGTTTTTTTGATAGAGGAGCTGCATTTGTGTAATTTTATTTGAAATTAACTTTGAATTTTGTATTTTAGAACAGACTTTTCTCAAATTTTAACAAATTTGTTGAAGCCTATTTCGATTTTTCTGGATTATGTTAGGTTTTTTGGATAGAGGAGCTGAATTTGAGTAATTTTAGTTGTAATTAAATTCGAATTTTTGGATTTTTGAACAGATTTTTGTCAAATTTTAAAAAATTTTGTTGAACCCAACTTCGATTTTTCTGCATTATGTTAGGTTTTTTGGATAGAGGAGCTGCATTTAAGTAATTTTAGTTGTATTTAACTTCGACTTTTTGGAGTTTTGTACAGATTTTTGTCAAATTTTATAAAATTTTGTTGAACCCAACTTCGATTTTTCTGGATTATGTAAAGATTTTTTGATAGTGGAGCTGCATTTGAGTAAATTTAGATGAAAATAACTTCGAATTTTTGGATTTTTGTCCAGATTTTTGTCAAATTTTAAAAAATTTTGTTGAACACAACTTCGATTTTTCTGGATTATGTTTGGTTTTTTTGATAGAGGAGCTGCATTTGAGTAAATTTAGTAGAAAATAACTTCGAATTTTTATATTCTTGTAGAGATTTTTGTCAAATTTTAAAAAATTTTGTTGATACCAACTTCGATTTTTCTGGATTATGTTAGGTTTTTTTTTATAGAGGAGCTGCATTTGAGTAATTTTAGTTGAAATTAACTTTGAATTTTTGGATTTTTGAACAGATTTTTCTCAAATTTTAAAAAATTTGTTGAAGCCTATTTCGATTTTTCTCGATTATGTTAGGTTTTTTGGATAGAGGATCTGCATTTGAGTAATTTTAGTTGTAATTAATTTCGAATTTTTGGATTTTTGAACAAATTTTTGTCAAATTTTAAAAAATTTTGTTGAAACCAACTTCGATTTCTCTGGATTATGTTAGGTTTTTTTTGATAGAGGAGCAGCATTCGAGTAATTTTAGTTGAAATTAACTTCGAATTTTTGGATTTTTGTACAGATTTTTGTCAAATTTTAAACAGTTTTGTTGAAAACAACTTCGATTTTTCTGGATTATTTTAGGTTTTTTGGATAGAGGAGCTGCATTTGAGTAATTTTAGTTGAAATTAACTTCGAATTTTTGGATTTTTGTGCAGATTTTTGTTAAATTTTATAAAATTTTGTTGAACCCAACTTCGACTTTTCTGGATTATGTTAGGTTTTTTTGTTAGAGGAGCTGCATTTGAGTATTTTTAGTTGAAAATAACTTCGAATTTTTGGATTTATGTACAGATTTTTGTCAAATTTTAAAAAATTTTGTTTTAACCTACTTCGATTTTTCTGGATTATGTTAGGTTTTTTATAGAGCAGCTGCATTTGAGTAATTTTAGTTGAAATTAACTTCGAATTTCGGGATTTTTGTACAGATGTTTGTCAAATTTTAAAAAATTTTGTTGAAACCAACTTCGATTTTTCGGGATTATGTAAAGTTTTTTTGATAGAGGAGCTGCATTTGAGTTATTTTAGTTGAAATTAACTTCGAATTTTTGGATTCTTGTACAGATATTTGTCAAATTTTAAAAAATTTTGTTGAAACCAACTTCGATTTTTCTGGAATATGTTAGGTTTTTTGGATAGAGGAGCTGCATTTGAGTAATTCTAGTTGAAATTAACTTCGAATTTTTGGATTTTTGTACAGATTTTTGACAAATTTTAAAAAATTTTGTTGTAACCAACTTCGATTTTTCTGGATTATGTAAAGTTTTTTGTTAGAGGAGCTGCATTTGAGTATTTTTAGTTGAAATTAACTTCGAATTTTCGGATTTTTGTACAGATTTTTGTGAAATTTTAAAAAATTTTGTTGAAACCAACTTCGATTTTTCTGGATTATGTTAGGTTTTTTGGATAGAGAAGCTGCATTTGAGTAATTTTATTTGAAATTAACTTCGAATTTTGGGATTTTTGTACAGATGTTTGTCGAATTTTAGAAAATTTTGTTGGAACCAACTTCGATTTTTCTGGATTATGTTAGGTTTTTTTGATAGAGGAGCTGCATTTGAGTAATTTTAGTTGAAATTAACTTCGAATTTTTGGATTTTTGTACAGATTTTTGTCAAATTTTAAAAAATTTTGTTGAAACCAACTTCGATATTTCTGGATTATGTAAAGTTTTTTTGATAGAGGAGTTGCATTTGAGTAATTTTAGATGAAGATAACTACGAATTTTTGGATTTTTGTACAGATTTTTGTCAAAATTTAAAAAATTTTGTTGAAACCAACTTCGATTTTTCTGGATTATGTTAGGTTTTTTTGATAGAGGAGCTGCATTTGAGTAATACTAGTTGAAATTAACTTCGAATTTTTGGATTTTTTTGCAGATTTTTGTTAAATATTATAAAATTTTGTTGAACCCAACTTCGACTTTTCTGGATTTGTTAGGTTTTTTTGATAGAGGAGCTGCATTTGAGTAATTCTAGTTGAAATTAACTTCGAATTTTTGGATTTTTGTACAGATTTTTGACAAATTTTAAAAAATTTTGTTGTAACCAACTTCGATTTTTCTGGATTATGTAAAGTTTTTTTGTTAGAGGAGCTGCATTTTAGTATTTTTAGTTGAAAATAACTTCGAATTTTTGGATTTTTGTACAGATTTTTGTGAAATTTTAAAAAATTTTGTTGAAACCAACTTCGATTTTTCTGGATTATGTTAGGTTTTTTGGATAGAGGAGCTGCATTTGAGTAATTTTAGTTGTAATTAACTTCGAATTTTTGGATTTTTGTACAGATCTTTGTCAAATTTTAAAAAATTTTGTTGAAACCAACTTCGATTTTTCTGGATTATGTTAGGTTTTTTTGATAAAGGAGCTGCATTTGAGTACTTTTAGTTGAAAATAACTTCGAATTTTTGGATTTTTGTACAGATTTTTGTCAAATTTTAAAAAATTTTGTTGAAACCAACATCGATTTTTCTGGAATATGTTAGGTTTTTTTGATAAAGGAGCTGCATTTGAGTAATTTTAGTTGAAATTAACTTCGAATTTTTTGATTTTTGTACAGATTTTTGTCAAATTTTAAAAAATTTTGTTGAAACTAACTTCGATTTTTCTGGATTATGTAAAGTTTTTTTGATAGAGGAGCTGCATTTGAGTAATTTTAGTTGAAATTAACTTCGAATTTTTGGATTCTTGTACAGATTTTTGTCAAATTTTAAAAAATTTTGTTGAAACCAACTTCGATTTTTCTGGATTATGTAAAGTTTTTTTGATAGAGGACCTGCATTTGAGTAATTTTAGTTGAAATTAACTTCGAATTTTTGGATTCTTGTACAGATTTTGTCAAATTTTAAAAAATTTTGTTGAAACCAACTTCGATTTCTCTGGATTATGTTAGGTTTTTTTGATAGAGGAGCTGCATTTGAGTAATTTTAGTTGTAATTAACTTCGAATTTTTGGATTTTTGTACAGATCTTTGTCAAATTTTAAAAAATTTTGTTGAAACCAACTTCGATTTTTCTGGATTATGTTAGGTTTTTTTGATAAAGGAGCTGCATTTGAGTACTTTTAGTTGAAAATAACTTCGAATTTTTGGATTTTTGTACACATTTTTGTCAAATTTTAAAAAATTTTGTTGAAACCAACATCGATTTTTCTGGAATATGTTAGGTTTTTTTGATAAAGGAGCTGCATTTGAGTAATTTTAGTTGAAATTAACTTCGAATTTGTGGATTTTTGTACATATTTTTGTCAAATTTTAAAAAATTTTGTTGAAACCAACTTCGATTTTTCTGGATTATGTAAAGTTTTTTTGATAGACGGCTGCATTTGATTAATTTTAGTTGAAATTAACTTCGAATTTTTGGATTTTTGTACAGATATTAGTCAAATTTTAAAAAATTTTGTTGAAACCAACTTCGATTTTTCTGGATTATGTTAGGTTTTTTTGATAGAGGAGCTGCATTTGAGTAATTTTAGTTGAAATTAACTTCGAATATTTGGTTTTTTGTACAGATTTTTGTAAAATTTTAAAAAATTTTGTTGAAACCAACTTCGATTTTTCGGGATTATGTAAAGTTTTTTTGATAGAGGAGCTGCATTTGAGTTATTTTAGTTGAAATTAACTTCGAATTTTTGGATTCTTGTACAGATATTTGTCAAATTTTAAAAAATTTTGTTGAAACCAACTTCGATTTTTCTGGAATATGTTAGGTTTTTTGGATAGAGGAGCTGCATTTGAGTAATTCTAGTTGAAATTAACTTCGAATTTTTGGATTTTTGTACAGATTTTTGACAAATTTTATAAAATTTTGTTGAACCCAACTTCGATTTTTCTGGATTATGTAAAGTTTTTTGTTAGAGGAGCTGCATTTGAGTATTTTTAGTTGAAATTAACTTCGAATTTTGGGATTTTTGTACAGATTTTTGTGAAATTTTAAAAAATTTTGTTGAAACCAACTTCGATTTTTCTGGATTATGTTAGGTTTTTTTGATAAAGGAGCTGCATTTGAGTACTTTTAGTTGAAAATAACTTCGAATTTTTGGATTTTTGTACAGATTTTTGTCAAATTTTAAAAAATTTTGTTGAAACCAACATCGATTTTTCTGGAATATGTTAGGTTTTTTTGATAAAGGAGCTGCATTTGAGTAATTTTAGTTGAAATTAACTTCGAATTTTTTGATTTTTGTACAGATTTTTGTCAAATTTTAAAAAATTTTGTTGAAACTAACTTCGATTTTTCTGGATTATGTAAAGTTTTTTTGATAGAGGAGCTGCATTTGAGTAATTTTAGTTGAAATTAACTTCGAATTTTTGGATTCTTGTACAGATTTTTGTCAAATTTTAAAAAATTTTGTTGAAACCAACTTCGATTTTTCTGGATTATGTAAAGTTTTTTTGATAGAGGACCTGCATTTGAGTAATTTTAGTTGAAATTAACTTCGAATTTTTGGATTCTTCTACAGATTTTGTCAAATTTTAAAAAATTTTGTTGAAACCAACTTCGATTTCTCTGGATTATGTTAGGTTTTTTTGATAGAGGAGCTGCATTTGAGTAATTTTAGTTGTAATTAACTTCGAATTTTTGGATTTTTGTACAGATCTTTGTCAAATTTTAAAAAATTTTGTTGAAACCAACTTCGATTTTTCTGGATTATGTTAGGTTTTTTTGATAAAGGAGCTGCATTTGAGTACTTTTAGTTGAAAATAACTTCGAATTTTTGGATTTTTGTACAGATTTTTGTCAAATTTTAAAAAATTTTGTTGAAACCAACATCGATTTTTCTGGAATATGTTAGGTTTTTTTGATAAAGGAGCTGCATTTGAGTAATTTTAGTTGAAATTAACTTCGAATTTGTGGATTTTTGTACATATTTTTGTCAAATTTTAAAAAATTTTGTTGAAACCAACTTCGATTTTTCTGGATTATGTAAAGTTTTTTTGATAGACGGCTGCATTTGATTAATTTTAGTTGAAATTAACTTCGAATTTTTGGATTTTTGTACAGATATTAGTCAAATTTTAAAAAATTTTGTTGAAACCAACTTCGATTTTTCTGGATTATGTTAGGTTTTTTTGATAGAGGAGCTGCATTTGAGTAATTTTAGTTGAAATTAACTTCGAATATTTGGTTTTTTGTACAGATTTTTGTAAAATTTTAAAAAATTTTGTTGAAACCAACTTCGATTTCTCTGGATTATGTAAAGTTTTTTTGATAGAGGAGCTGCATTTAAGTAATTCTAGTTGAAATTAACTTCGACTTTTTGGATTTTTGTACAGATTTTTGTCAAATTTTATAAAATTTTGTTGAAACCAACTTCGATTTTTCTGGATTATGTTAGGTTTTTTTGATAGAGGAGCTGCATTTGAGTAATTTTAGTTGAAATTAACTTCGAATTTTTGGATTTTTGTACAGATTTTTGACAAATTTTAAAAAATTTTGTTGTAACCAACTTCGATTTTTCTGGATTATGTAAAGTTTTTTGTTAGAGGAGCTGCATTTGAGTATTTTTAGTTGAAATTAACTTCGAATTTTCGGATTTTTGTACAGATTTTTGTGAAATTTTAAAAAATTTTGTTGAAACCAACTTCGATTTTTCTGGATTATGTTAGGTTTTTTGGATAGAGAAGCTGCATTTGAGTAATTTTATTTGAAATTAACTTCGAATTTTGGGATTTTTGTACAGATGTTTGTCGAATTTTAGAAAATTTTGTTGGAACCAACTTCGATTTTTCTGGATTATGTTAGGTTTTTTTGATAGAGGAGCTGCATTTGTGTAATTTTAGTTGAAATTAACTTCGAATTTTTGGATTCTTGTACAGATTTTTGTCAAATTTTAAAAAATTTTGTTGAAACCAACTTCGATTTTTCTGGATTATGTAAAGTTTTTTTGATAGAGGACCTGCATTTGAGTAATTTTAGTTGAAATTAACTTCGAATTTTTGGATTCTTGTACAGATTTTGTCAAATTTTAAAAAATTTTGTTGAAACCAACTTCGATTTCTCTGGATTATGTTATTTTTTTTTGATAGAGGAGCAGCTTTCGAGTAATTTTAGTTGAAATTAACTTCGAATTTGTGGATTTTTGTACATATTTTTGTCAAATTTTAAAAAATTTTGTTGAAACCAACTTCGATTTTTCTGGATTATGTTAGGTTTTTTGGATAGAGGAGCTGCATTTGAGTAATTTTAGTTGTAATTAAATTCGAATTTTTTGATTTTTGAACAGATTTTTCTCAAATTTTAAAAAATTTTGTTGAAGCCTATTTCGATTTTTCTGGATTATGTTTGGTTTTTTTGATACACGAGCTGCATTTGAGTTATTTTAGTTGAAATTAACTTCGAATTTTTGGATTCTTGTACAGATTTTTGTCAAATTTTAAAAAATTTTGTTTAAACCTACTTCGATTTTTCTGGATTATGTTAGGTTTTTTTGATAGAGGAGCTGCATTTGAGTATTTTTAGTTGAAAATAACTTCGAATTTTTGGATTTTTGTCAAATTTTAAAAAATTTTGTTGAAACCTACTTCGATTTTTCTGGATTATGTTAGTTTTTTTTGATAGAGGAGCTGCATTTGAGTAATTCTAGTTGAAATTAACTTCGACTTTTTGGAGTTTTGTACAGATTTTTGTCAAATTTTATAAAATTTTGTTGAACCCAACTTCGATTTTTCTGGATTATGTAAAGATTTTTTGATAGTGGAGCTGCATTTGAGTAAATTTAGATGAAAATAACTTCGAATTTTTGGATTTTTGTTCAGATTTTTGTCAAATTTTAAAAAATTTTGTTGAAACCAACTTCGAATTTTCTGGATTATGTTAGGTTTTTTTGATAGAGGAGCTGCATTTGAGTAATATTAGTTGAAATTAATATTGAATTATGGATTTTAGAACAGACTTTTCTCAAATTTTAACAAATTTGTTGAAGCCTATTTCGATTTTTCTGGATTATGTTAGGTTTTTTGGATAGAGGAGCTGAATTTGAGTAATTTTAGTTGTAATTAAATTCGAATTTTTGGATTTTTGAACAGATATTTGTCAAATTTTAAAAAATTTTGTTGAACCCAACTTCGATTTTTCTGCATTATGTTAGGTTTTTTTGATAGAGGAGCTGCATTTGTGTAATTTTATTTGAAATTAACTTTGAATTTTGTATTTTAGAACAGACTTTTCTCAAATTTTAACAAATTTGTTGAAGCCTATTTCGATTTTTCTGGATTATGTTAGGTTTTTTGGATAGAGGAGCTGAATTTGAGTAATTTTAGTTGTAATTAAATTCGAATTTTTTGATTTTTGAACAGATTTTTGTCAAATTTTAAAAAATTTTGTTGAACCCAACTTCGATTTTTCTGCATTATGTTAGGTTTTTTGGATAGAGGAGCTGCATTTAAGTAATTTTAGTTGTATTTAACTTCGACTTTTTGGAGTTTTGTACAGATTTTTGTCAAATTTTATATAATTTTGTTGAACCCAACTTCGATTTTTCTGGATTATGTAAAGATTTTTTGATAGTGGAGCTGCATTTGAGTAAATTTAGATGAAAATAACTTCGAATTTTTGGATTTTTGTCCAGATTTTTGTCAAATTTTAAAAAATTTTGTTGAACACAACTTCGATTTTTCTGGATTATGTTTGGTTTTTTTGATAGAGGAGCTGCATTTGAGTAAATTTAGTAAAAAATAACTTCGAATTTTTATATTCTTGTAGAGATTTTTGTCAAATTTTAAAAAATTTTGTTGATACCAACTTCGATTTTTCTGGATTATGTTAGGTTTTTTTTTATAGAGGAGCTGCATTTGAGTAATTTTAGTTGAAATTAACTTTGAATTTTTGGATTTTTGAACAGATTTTTCTCAAATTTTAAAAAATTTGTTGAAGCCTATTTCGATTTTTCTCGATTATGTTAGGTTTTTTGGATAGAGGATCTGCATTTGAGTAATTTTAGTTGTAATTAATTTCGAATTTTTGGATTTTTGAACAAATTTTTGTCAAATTTTAAAAAATTTTGTTGAAACCAACTTCGATTTCTCTGGATTATGTTAGGTTTTTTTTGATAGAGGAGCAGCATTCGAGTAATTTTAGTTGAAATTAACTTCGAATTTTTGGATTTTTGTACTGATTTTTGTCAAATTTTAAACAGTTTTGTTGAAAACAACTTCGATTTTTCTGGATTATTTTAGGTTTTTTGGATAGAGGAGCTGCATTTGAGTAATTTTAGTTGAAATTAACTTCGAATTTTTGGATTTTTGTGCAGATTTATGTTAAATTTTATAAAATTTTGTTGAACCCAACTTCGATTTTTCTGGATTATGTTAGGTTTTTTTGATAGAGGAGCTGCATTTGAGTAATTCTAGTGGAAATTAACTTCGAATTTTTGGATTTTTGTACAGATATTTGTCAAATTTTAAAAAATTTTGTTGAAACCAACTTCGATTTTTCTGGATTATGTAAAATTTTTTTGTTAGAGGAGCTGCATTTGAGTAATTTTAGTTGAAAATAACTTCGTATTTTTGGATTTTTGTACAGATTTTTGTCAAATTTTAAAAAATTTTGTTGAAACCAACTTCGATTTTTCTGGAATATGATACGTTTTTTTGATAAAGGAGCTGCATTTGAGTAATTTTAGTTGAAATTAACTTCGAATTTTTGGATTTTTGTGCAGATTTTTGTTAAATTTTATAAAATTTTGTTGAACCCAACTTCGATTTTTCTGGATTATGTTAGGGTTTTTATAGAGCAGCTGCATTTGAGTAATTTTAGTTGAAATTAACTTCGAATTTTGGGATTTTTGTACAGATGTTTGTCAAATTTTAAAAAATTTTGTTGAAACCAACTTCGATTTTTCTGGATTATGTATTTTTTTTTTGATAGAGGAGCTGCATTTGAGTTATTTTAGTTGAAATTAACTTCGAATTTTTGGATTCTTGTACAGATATTTGTCAAATTTTAAAAAATTTTGTTGAAACCAACTTCGATTTTTCTGGAATATGTTAGGTTTTTTGGATAGAGGAGCTGCATTTGAGTAATTCTAGTTGAAATTAACTTCGAATTTTTGGATTTTTGTACAGATTTTTGACAAATTTTAAAAAATTTTGTTGTAACCAACTTCGATTTTTCTGGATTATGTAAAGTTTTTTGTTAGAGGAGCTGCATTTGAGTATTTTTAGTTGAAATTAACTTCGAATTTTCGGATTTTTGTACAGATTTTTGTGAAATTTTAAAAAATTTTGTTGAAACCAACTTCGATTTTTCTGGATTATGTTAGGTTTTTTGGATAGAGAAGCTGCATTTGAGTAATTTTATTTGAAATTAACTTCGAATTTTGGGATTTTTGTACAGATGTTTGTCGAATTTTAGAAAATTTTGTTGGAACCAACTTCGATTTTTCTGGATTATGTTAGGTTTTTTTGATAGAGGAGCTGCATTTGAGTAATTTTAGTTGAAATTAACTTCGAATTTTTGGTTTTTTGTACAGATTTTTGTCAAATTTTAAAAAATTTTGTTGAAACCAACTTCGATATTTCTGGATTATGTAAAGTTTTTTTGATAGAGGAGTTGCATTTGAGTAATTTTAGATGAAGATAACTACGAATTTTTGGATTTTTGTACAGATTTTTGTCAAAATTTAAAAAATTTTTTTGAAACCAACTTCGATTTTTCTGGATTATGTTAGGTTTTTTGGATAGAGGAGCTGCATTTGAGTAATTTTAGTTGTATTTAAATTCGAATTTTTGGATTTTTGAAGAGATTTTTCTCAAATTTTAAAAAATTTTGTTGAAGCCTATTTCGATTTTTCTGGATTATGTTAGGTTTTTTTGATAGACGAGCTGCATTTGAGTAATTCTAGTTGAAATTAACTTCGATTTTTTGGATTTTTGTACAGATTTTTGTCAAATTTTAAAAAATTTTGTTGAAACCAACTTCGATTTTTCTGGATTATGTTTGGTTTTTTTGATACACGAGCTGCATTTGAGTTATTTTAGTTGAAATTAACTTCGAATTTTTGGATTCTTGTACAGATTTTTGTCAAATTTTAAAAAATTTTGTTTAAACCTACTTCGATTTTTCTGGATTATGTTAGGTTTTTTTGATAGAGGAGCTGCATTTGAGTGTGACGTCCCACTATTTTTCGCACGTTCCTACTTAATAATACACCAGTAAACCTCAGAATCACTCCACCAAAGTCCCTCAAATTCAATTATTACCCCTTTTCCCCAATCGCTGATCACCTCGATGATGTACCTTAGCGGTCCCCATCTCGAGATGGTCAGTACGAAACCTCCTTCACTTATTCGCCCAACGAGGCACGAATTCCCTCCTCAAAACTAAATCTAAACAAGTCCCTCGCCCCAAAATCTTCTTAAACCGAGACCACGTCTCACTCCTTCTCTAAGACCCTCCAAATCCAAGCCATTCAAACCCCTTTCCCGTTAAAATACCCAAAATCCATGCGATGGGTTGAATATCTCCAAATATCGTTCATAAAAACCCAAGAAGCCTAACTGCGAAGAATACCTGGCGTACGTGCCGTAAACATAGTCTAAATATAGAATATTATAGAAAAACCCCGGAAGTCCTTCTACGCATAATTCGTAAATTGTGTCAAGGTCCTTACCGCATACAACCCCCGCAAGGACCGCGCGTAAATCTTATAAATACGAAGGATCGAGAGGCGAGGAGCTCTCTTTTTCGTCGAAAAGCCAAGAGGCAAAGTTCAACGAAAATATATCTAAAATTATTAAACTCAGTGCTCTACGGCAACCAACTGTAAGCATTAATAACTATTATTATATTACAGTGCATATCGCCTTCATACCATATATTATTCCATTTATCTACGCTTATTGCGATCATAATTACTTATAATATTTCATTTATCTACGCTTATTGCGATCATATATATATATTGTATCACTAATACTATTACTTTTGTGTTATCTTGTTAATGCTTATCTTGTTTATATATATATATTCTGTCTTATAATCGCTTATGCGAACATATTTTTCTACGTTATTAACTATCTATACTAAACGTACTATTCTATGATTTACATTGCACTTCATGTCCATACCATATACAAATGTCATAATTATTTTATAAACGTTATGTGTGAATACTAATACCCCACGCATAATTACCAAATTAACAAAGTTAATAAACCGCTTTGTTTTAAATCACGCTTCAACTTATTTGTGTTCAACCACTGGTACGAAACATCTAAAATCCAAATACACGAGTTAGTGAAACAGCTGATTCCGATTCGCGAGCTCGGGAGCAGTGACTGTGTTTACAAACATATCTTTGCATAGCCTGTGTATAGCTGCACGTCCAAACGTGCTTCTCAGAAATATTACGAGTAACTTTTTGTGCCTATGCAGCAGTAAATCCAATTAAGCAAAACCAAAATAAAGTGCTAACGGGTGTTACCCCAAATCATAACAATCTAACCATTCCCTGGTCGTTCAGTGCTACGAATCTGGTATTCGCGCCTAAAATCCTACTCTCCGCAGTGCCACGAATCTGGCATTCGCGCCTGTATTCCTAAGAACGTTCGGTGCTACGAATCCGGTATTCGTGCCTGAATCCTACTCTCCGCAGTGCCACGAATCTGGCATTCGCGCCAGCATTCCCTCAAACATTCGGTGCTACGAATCTGGTATTCGTGCCTGAATCCTACTCTCCGCAGTGCCACGAATCTGGCATTCGCGCCTGCATTCCCTCAAACATTCGGTGCTACGAATCTGGTATTCGTGCCTGAATCCTACTCTCCGCAGTGCCACGAATCTGGCATTCGCGCCTGTATTCCTAAGAACGTTCGGTGCTACGAATCTGGTATTCGTGCCTGAATCCTACTCTCCGCAGTGCCACGAATCTGGCATTCGCGCCTGTATTCCTAAGACGTTCAGTGCACGAATCCTGCATTCGAGCCAGAATTTCTATCTTCCGCAGAGCCACGAATCTGGCATTCGCGCCTGCGTTCCCTCAAGTATTACCCCATCTATGCCACAGCCCTAAAGACCTCACCCGGGACGTGACATAATTTTTGGTGACAGCGGTGGGATTTACGTTTGCCGTTGATAAGAATTAGATTCTCCGACGCGGCACCCACAAAGTCCCGCTACTTAGTATGTACTTAGAACACGTGAACCCGTGGAAACCAGCCTACCAGAGCCGCCAATTACAAAAGTTGACGGAATCTATACAGTGGATGGTCTGTGTTTCCGGGACCATAGTGGCAAATAACGACGACGAAGAAATTTGCTTAAATTGCTCCCAACTTGATCCAACAAATACGGTGAAAACGTTTCAAATTCATATCTTACATACGCCTTATACATTCCCTAATTGCCCTCGTTGCAATACAATTTTATTACAAACGCGTCCCGCAACCAATTGTGCCGTGTGCACACGGTGGCACTTTCTTTCAAGCAGACCCTGAATCATTTAGAAAAAAAAAACTTACGAAATCTAAACAGACTGCCTGCCGCGACATAATATATTGATACCCAACATGCGCGATTCGCGTCAAAGTCAAAACACATTATATTACCCAAGCCGCAGGCTGCAAAGCGTTTTGTCAGATTCAAGTGCATTAATCTGTGTTTCGGGGGGCGTAGCAACGACCACGGAAGGGGTAAAAATTTGCCTAAATTGTTTTAATTCAAACCCGGTGGAAGTGGATGAGATATATCAGGTACACTACCACCAACCTAACGATATATTCCCTGAATGCCCTCGTTGCAAGAACCTCTTGTTCAAATTAAGTGCCGTATGCACAGAGCACTACAATAGAATAAAGAAAAACCATACTAGATTCGATAATAACTACCCGGGTAGAGAATACCATAGATTTTGAATAGCTGCTACCGCACGCCTAATATAGGGAAACTTCTAAGTCACCCTAAAATAATAAAATTTACTGAGTTAAACATGTCTGAATACAACGATATTGAAGACCCCCTCATAATCGACCAAGACGCGGGGCCTTTCAATAGCGCTATAGAAATCGAGACCGCCGAAATAAAGGAACGGTTGCAATTATTGCGTGAGAAACGAGCCGAGATTGACAATTTGCACGCGAGATTTGCGAAAAACCCAGAAACTAAAACGCATTCGGGCGTAGGCACGGGATCGGCAGACCCCACGTTTGAAGGTCTTTCTAATAAAATACAAAATATCGAAAGGATGATGGAAAAACTTCTTGCACCCCCGCCAGTTGTGAATAATTTCGCCACACCGGGTTCCTCTCGTTTTGATAGAAAACCGGTGCTAAATTATAATAAAGTTCCAGAGGCATTGAATCGTAGCTATATTCCAGACCAGGATCCAATACCCCAGATCACGTTAAAGGACGCTATAGAAACCGTCCCTAGTTTTAATGGACATAATATACCAGTGGAGCAATTCGCGAGAGCTTGCAATAGGGCTAAAGCACTGGTTCCCCCGCAGGCTGAACCCCAGCTGGCGAGGTTGTTGCGCAATAAACTGCAAGACCACGCCTGCTTGGCCGTTGAGGATAGGGTCTTTGACTCCGTAAATGACTTAATAAAGCAACTGAAACGTACATTCTCACCCGCGAAAACATCAGATCATTATCGAGGAGAACTTGCAAACATTATCAAAGGAAATAACGAACACATATTGGAATATATTTCGCGCGTTAAGGATCTCCGATTCGCTATTTTGGAAGAGGACAGAGAATACTATCGCGACTTCGCACGGAACCACCCCGAGGACTTAGATCGTTTGACGTTGGATTCTTTTGTGGATGGCCTTCCTCCCCATATACGAACAAGACTCTTCCAACATAATTTCGAAACACTCGATGAAGCTTTTGAACTGGCTGTACTCGTAGACAAAAAAATAGAAAGGGACCGTCAAAGGTTTACAGAACAAAAAGCTCCTAAATTAGTATGCCAACTTTGTAATAAGACAGGACACGACGCGTTATCCTGCAGAAGCAACCAAAAAATTGCCTCCCAACCGTCCGAACGATATCCCCAAAACCGAGTTGTGGGATATGGTAATCAGGCCCTTAACCCTTTGCTCCCTTACTGGGACAAAACTCGACCTCCTCCCTCGAGACCTACAGAATTGCGTATCTGTGCGTATTGCAAAAAGCCCGGACATTTAATCTCAGAATGTAGAAAACGCCTATTCAATCGCAATGAGAGAAACCCTGGAACCTTCCAAGAACGAGACACGGGAAACGCTCTGCCCCTACGGTCAACTATGGAGGCGTACCGTGGAACGGGCCAAGCGGAAGTGCGTCCAATAATAATACAAGCGGAAGCGGGAATACCAAAACAAGGATCGCCACCGCATGGTTGAATAACGTTGACGAAGCCCCATCCGTAATAATCCAGTCCCCGGACTTCGAAATAACTCCGGAATTAATGATCGATACTGGTTCCGAAGTGAACATATTGAAAATTCACGCCGTAAAACAATCTCAGAATATAGACACGAATAAAAATTTACAACTTAAAGGTATCGCAAAGGACCTCGTCTCCACCATTGGGACAATAAAAATAACTCTATTGGGCAACGACGTGACGTTCCACATAGTAGAAAACGATTTCCCTATAAAACCACACGGCATACTAGGAACGGAATTTTTTATAAAACAAAATGCATCGATACATTATTCAAAGAAGCAATTGGAATTCGATGGAAATTCCATTCCGTTTGTAAACAAAGCTCAAATCGTGCTACCCGCTAGGTCAAAAACCGTTTCCTTCGTAAACGTATCAAATTCAAATATAAAGGAAGGATATTTACCCCGGTTAAACTTAGGCGCTGGGATTCATGCTGGTAACGCTCTCGTCCGTAACCAGGACGGCAAAGCTTACTTACAAATAATAAATTCTAACGAAATGGACACAACGATCACAATACCCACTGTTGAATTGGAAGAATTCGAAATTGTGATTCCAGAACCCAAACAAAGACGACAAAAAGAGACTATGACGTCAAAATGCGTCAATCCTATCCCCACCCTAGATCCAAACAAATTCCCTTTACCCCAGGATCCGTTGATCCACCAAATAGAAGCACCCGATAAAGTGCACTCATTCTCGTCCCCTGAGCATTATGCCAGATCAACCCTCCACCCAAATTTCCTTGAGTCTCTTAGTATTGCGTCGGGTGAGGAAGTATTAACAATTTCTGAAAAGCCAGCAACAAGAATGGAAAAAGTGCTCGACTTAATTTCGACGGAACACATGAATCCGGAGGAAAAACTTCATGTCCAAGGAATTTTGAATAAGTACCATGATCTTTTCCATCTACCAGATGAGAAGTTGGGTCATACGAACGCTATCCAGCATGGAATCCAGACAACGGACCCGGCGCCTATCAATACCAAACAATATCGCTTCCCTCCAATACACAAGAAGGAAATTAATAAACAAGTACAAAAATTACTAGACCAAGAAATAATAAAACCATCATTATCACCGTACAATTCACCCGTCTGGATTGTATCCAAAAAGCCTGGACCCGATGGGGAACCCCTGTGGCGGGTAGTGATCGATTTTAGAGATCTGAACAAAAAGACTGTTCCTGATGCTTACCCAATTCCTAATATCAACGAAATATTGGACCAATTGGGAGGGGCCAAATACTTTTCCGTGTTCGATTTAGCTTCAGGATTTCACCAAATTCCCATGAAACCTGAAGATGCACATAAAACAGCTTTTTCAACACCATATGGACACTACGAATTCAAAAGGATGCCATTCGGACTTTGTAACGCACCAGCTACCTTCCAACGTCTAATGGACCATACCCTTACTGGACTCCAAGGCACGGAAATGTTCGTATATTTAGACGATATCGTCCTTTACGCAAGTTCACTAACAGAGCACTTAATTAAATTCAAAAAACTAGCTAACCGTTTACGTGAAGCAAACTTAAAGTTACAACCTACGAAATGTAAATTCCTACGTAAGGAAGTCGCTTACCTGGGACATGTAATTACCGAGGAAGGGGTAAAACCGGACCAAAACAAAATCCAAGCCGTTCAAAACTACCCTGCGCCTCGTACACCAAAGGGAATTAAAGAGTTCCTCGGTCTGACCGGCTACTACAGGAGGTTTATTCCAGAGTTTTCTAAAACAGCTCGTCCTTTAACCTCCCTATTAAAAAAGGACGTATCTTTTGACTGGGGATCGTCCCAACAGAACGCGTTCGACCAATTAAGATCGGCATTGCAAAAGGAACCAATCTTGCAATACCCAAATTTTGAACTAGAATTCCACGTCACTACAGATGCTTCTGACTACGCTATAGGAGGAATATTGAGTCAGGCTATTGACGGAAAAGAATTACCGATCGCTTACGCTTCGCGTCTCTTAAATAAAGCAGAAACGAATTACGCGATCATAGAAAAAGAACTTTTAGCCATAGTGTACTGTACAAAACACTTCCGACCTTACTTATATGGAAGGAAGTTCATTTTATTTACCGACCACCAACCCTTAATATGGTTGCATAACGTAAAGGACCCAACCTCGCGCCTCGTCAGGTGGCGACTAAAATTAGCTGAGTATGAATACGAAATTCGATACCAACCAGGAAAAAGCAACAAACTTGCCGACGCTCTATCTCGTAATCCCCCTACAGTGGAGACATGTCCAATACGGCCCCGAGAAGAAGATGACGAGGACTGGGTGGACTGGCCCACTCAAAATCCCAAGAAACCGCGTACCACTAAAGAAACTGAAGCCCCGCCTAAACGAGGCCCTGGAAGACCACGGGGTTCCAAATCAAACACCTCTGCTTCAGCATCCACAAGTAAAGCCCGCCTAAGAACGGAACCTAAGAGGATTCAGCCGCACAGAAAAGTACGCAAAACCCCAACACCTATAATAGCGCCGCCGGATAAAATCTCACTAGTCCCACAAGAACCAATGAGTAGCGAAGAAGAAATTGACCAGGAAGAAGAAATAGAATTAGCGGACACCCCTTATCAAATTATTTCGCCCCCGCAATCTCCAGTACCACAGGAACAGGAAGACCCCGATTCCGAGGTGGAATCGAATATGTCAGACGAGTCAACAACCGACTCGGACTTATCTATAATTGAGCAGGACGATTCCCAAGATGTAGCATACGAACCAGATCCAGATCGAGAAATCATAATAGTACCGTCAATCAGTCGCGACCCATTGTCCCTACGTAAAGAAACACTCGTCTTCTTTTTAAGTGCCGATGGGAAACCTTGCGACGAAGGAGCTAGACAATTACAAGAAACAGGAGAATTGATAATAGCGAACGAACTCACTCTAGGCAGGGCTCATGTATCATATAAAAAGGGACAAATTCTCGTAGGGTTGGTTATCAAGGAAACACAAAATACTCCTCTAACCACGACAAATTGGAACGAAGCTCTTTCTTCCCTTAAGAATGTAATACGCGAATTAATCATATACTCATTTAGTATTGCCAAGACGACGAATATTGATCAATTAAATTGGCAAGATATCATAATGGATGTCCTCGAAACCATTAATGAAGAACACATTAGTGTCACTATATGCTTGCAAATAGTTCAGATCCCCGAAGAATCAAAAAGACAAAGCATTATAACCGAAAATCATGCGTCTGCATTAGCCGGACACAAAGGAGTAGCTAAAACTTATAATCGAATTCGACACTATTATTTCTGGAAAGGAATGAAAAAGGCCGTCGAAGATTATATTCGAAGATGCGAGGACTGTCAAAAGAAAAAACTCGTCCGTGTTAAAACCAAGCAGCCAATGATCCTTACCGACACGCCTGGGCGCGCCTTTGATAAAATAGCACTAGATATAGTAGGACCGTTACCTACCACAAGAAATGGACATACGTATATATTAACCATGCAAGACTTATTAACAAAATACTTCGTGTGCGAACCCCTCAAACAATCGACATCGGTAAAAGTTGCAGATGCGTTTATAAAAAAATTTATCTGCCAGTTCGGAGCTCCCAGAGCCATCCTCACTGACCAAGGAGCTAATTTCACGGGTAAATTCATGAAAACCATAGCGCAAAAATTTAAAATCGAACAATTTAGAACCACAGCTTTTCACCCACAGACTAACGGCTCTCTAGAGCGATCGCACCTCGTCCTAACGGAATATTTGAAAATGTTTATTAGTAAATACAATGACTGGGACGAATGGACCGACATGGCCGCGTTCTCTTATAATACCAGCGTCCACGAGGGCACTGGATACACTCCACATGAATTAGTGTTCGGTAAAATAGCCCGGGTACCCAGTCGGAAAAGAGTGCCCGAAGATTTTGAGAATGAAACCTATAACCAATACCTCTCGAAGTTAAGCATAAGAATGCAAGAGCTGCAAACCGCTGCAGCAGAAAAGCTAAATCAATCAAAATTACGTTACAAAAAATATTACGATAGACACATAAACGCGGAGACCTTCAGACCGGGCGACTCGGTCTTCGTTCTAATAGAACCGCGAAAAGGAAAATTTGGTGACCAGTATTCTGGTCCGCACACTATATTAGAGGTAATCCCGTCACAGAACTTAAAAATATCATGGAAAGGGAAAACGAAAATCATACACGCGAACAAAGCACGTCTTGGTCGATTACCCGAAAATCCCGGCTGACCCAATAAAAATTAAAAAATGTCTAAATAAATTTCTTCCATTAGGAAACAAAAATGCCACATCGATGGGGCAAGTGCAACGCAGCAGGGCTTCGGCCAAAAGGGGGAGGAAACAGCCGGCGTCTGTCCCACCTACGATGGATGCGCCGGGAGGCGGCCAAAGAAGGAAGAAGCCTTTCACCCTTTCTACCCAGGGTCGCCTCCTCGGTTGTCATCAGGGAGGCAGCGCCGAGCATTGAAACTATCACCATAGATGACTCCCCCTCCACGACGCCGTCTGACCAACGCTCGCTCCAAGAAGCAGTCACCCCACGACCCCATACAAGCCCTCCCATAGAGGTATTCACCCCTCCGCTTATTTCCCCATTCCAAAATTCCCTTCAAAATCCCAGTCTCCCTGTCCCTTCCTCAATCCCTCCATGGCCAGGTGTCGTAGAGATCCTGGACACGGGGTCAGCTACCGGGATGCCTGACATTTCGGAGCTGACGCCCGAGTTTTTAAGGTGGTTAAATGACCTTTATCAAGGGGGTTACGACCTCACGTACATCCTGGACCACTCCGATTTCCTTGAAAACCTCGAATACTCCTATCCTCCTTTCTAATCCTATCCCTCCTTTAACCCGTCCTGTAAATAGTCCCCTTTTATATCTTTATATTTTTATATTATATGTTTATATTTTTTTTTTCTTTTTCTTCTCCTTTTATTTTTTATGCCAAATAGGCTATATCTTTTATTTTCTCTTCATTTCAAAACACCCAAACCCTGTGTTAAGAAATGGTACCCATTTCTTCATATAGGGGGGGAGGTGTGACGTCCCACTATTTTTCGCACGTTCCTACTTAATAATACACCAGTAAACCTCAGAATCACTCCACCAAAGTCCCTCAAATTCAATTATTACCCCTTTTCCCCAATCGCTGATCACCTCGATGATGTACCTTAGCGGTCCCCATCTCGAGATGGTCAGTACGAAACCTCCTTCACTTATTCGCCCAACGAGGCACGAATTCCCTCCTCAAAACTAAATCTAAACAAGTCCCTCGCCCCAAAATCTTCTTAAACCGAGACCACGTCTCACTCCTTCTCTAAGACCCTCCAAATCCAAGCCATTCAAACCCCTTTCCCGTTAAAATACCCAAAATCCATGCGATGGGTTGAATATCTCCAAATATCGTTCATAAAAACCCAAGAAGCCTAACTGCGAAGAATACCTGGCGTACGTGCCGTAAACATAGTCTAAATATAGAATATTATAGAAAAACCCCGGAAGTCCTTCTACGCATAATTCGTAAATTGTGTCAAGGTCCTTACCGCATACAACCCCCGCAAGGACCGCGCGTAAATCTTATAAATACGAAGGATCGAGAGGCGAGGAGCTCTCTTTTTCGTCGAAAAGCCAAGAGGCAAAGTTCAACGAAAATATATCTAAAATTATTAAACTCAGTGCTCTACGGCAACCAACTGTAAGCATTAATAACTATTATTATATTACAGTGCATATCGCCTTCATACCATATATTATTCCATTTATCTACGCTTATTGCGATCATAATTACTTATAATATTTCATTTATCTACGCTTATTGCGATCATATATATATATTGTATCACTAATACTATTACTTTTGTGTTATCTTGTTAATGCTTATCTTGTTTATATATATATATTCTGTCTTATAATCGCTTATGCGAACATATTTTTCTACGTTATTAACTATCTATACTAAACGTACTATTCTATGATTTACATTGCACTTCATGTCCATACCATATACAAATGTCATAATTATTTTATAAACGTTATGTGTGAATACTAATACCCCACGCATAATTACCAAATTAACAAAGTTAATAAACCGCTTTGTTTTAAATCACGCTTCAACTTATTTGTGTTCAACCACTGGTACGAAACATCTAAAATCCAAATACACGAGTTAGTGAAACAGCTGATTCCGATTCGCGAGCTCGGGAGCAGTGACTGTGTTTACAAACATATCTTTGCATAGCCTGTGTATAGCTGCACGTCCAAACGTGCTTCTCAGAAATATTACGAGTAACTTTTTGTGCCTATGCAGCAGTAAATCCAATTAAGCAAAACCAAAATAAAGTGCTAACGGGTGTTACCCCAAATCATAACAATCTAACCATTCCCTGGTCGTTCAGTGCTACGAATCTGGTATTCGCGCCTAAAATCCTACTCTCCGCAGTGCCACGAATCTGGCATTCGCGCCTGTATTCCTAAGAACGTTCGGTGCTACGAATCTGGTATTCGTGCCTGAATCCTACTCTCCGCAGTGCCACGAATCTGGCATTCGCGCCAGCATTCCCTCAAACATTCGGTGCTACGAATCTGGTATTCGTGCCTGAATCCTACTCTCCGCAGTGCCACGAATCTGGCATTCGCGCCTGCATTCCCTCAAACATTCGGTGCTACGAATCTGGTATTCGTGCCTGAATCCTACTCTCCGCAGTGCCACGAATCTGGCATTCGCGCCTGTATTCCTAAGAACGTTCGGTGCTACGAATCTGGTATTCGTGCCTGAATCCTACTCTCCGCAGTGCCACGAATCTG
Organism: Andrena trimmerana; assembly: GCA_951215215.1. Taxonomy (NCBI): domain Eukaryota; kingdom Metazoa; phylum Arthropoda; class Insecta; order Hymenoptera; family Andrenidae; genus Andrena; species Andrena trimmerana. The sequence continues at coordinate 458,445 of CATNUO010000204.1, read as the reverse complement.
GCATTCGCGCCTGTATTCCTAAGACGTTCAGTGCACGAATCCTGCATTCGAGCCAGAATTTCTATCTTCCGCAGAGCCACGAATCTGGCATTCGCGCCTGCGTTCCCTCAAGTATTACCCCATCTATGCCACAGCCCTAAAGACCTCACCCGGGACGTGACATGAGTAATTTTAGTTGAAAATAACTTCGAATTTTTGGATTTTTGTACAGATTTTTGTCAAATTTTAAAAAATTTTGTTGGAACCAACTTCGATTTTTCTGGATTATGTTAGGTATTTTTGATAATGGAGCTGCATTTGAGTAATTCTAGTTGAAATTAACTTCGAATTTTTGGATTTTTGTAAAGATTTTTGTCAAATTTTAAAAAATTTTGTTGAAACCAACTTCGATTTTTCTGGATTATGTAAAGTTTTTTTGTTAGAGGAGCTGCATTTGAGTAATTTTAGTTGAAATTAACTTCGAATTTTGGGATTTTTGTACAGATGTTTGTCAAATTTTAAAAAATTTTTGTTGAAACCAACTTCGATTTTTCTGGATTACGTTAGGTGTTTTTGATAGAGGAGCTGCATTTGAGTAATTTTAGATGAAAATAACTTCGAATTTTTGGATTTTTGTACAGATTTTTGTCAAATTTTAAAAAAATTTGTTTAAACCTACTTCGATTTTTCTGGATTATGTTAGGTTTTTTTGATAGAGGAGCTGCATTTGAGTAATTCTAGTGGAAATTAACTTCGAATTTTTGGATTTTTGTACAGATATTTGTCAAATTTTAAAAAATTTTGTTGAAACCAACTTCGATTTTTCTGGATTATGTAAAATTTTTTTGTTAGAGGAGCTGCATTTGAGTAATTTTAGTTGAAAATAACTTCGTATTTTTGGATTTTTGTACAGATTTTTGTCAAATTTTAAAAAATTTTGTTGAAACCAACTTCGATTTTTCTGGAATATGATACGTTTTTTTGATAAAGGAGCTGCATTTGATTAATTTTAGTTGAAATTAACTTCGAATTTTGGGATTTTTGTACAGATGTTTGTCAAATTTTAAAAAATTTTGATGGAACCAACTTCGATTTTTCTGGATTATGTTAGGTTTTTTTGATAGAGGAGCTGCATTTGAGTATTTTTAGTTGAAAATAACTTCGAATTTTTGGATTTTTGTACAGATGTTTGTCAAATTTTAAAAAATTTTGTTTAAACCTACTTCGATTTTTCTGGATTATGTTAGGTTTTTTTGATAGAGGAGCTGCATTTGAGTAATTTTTGTTTAAATTAACTTCGAATTTTTGGATTTTTGTACAGATGTTTGTCAAATTTTAAAAAAGTTTGTTGAAACCAACTTCGATTTTTCTGGATTTTGTTAGGTTTTTTTGATAGAGGAGCTGCATTTGAGTAATTTTAGTTGAAAATAACTTCGAATTTTTGGATTTTTGTACAGATTTTTGTCAAATTTTAAAAAATTTTGTTGAAACCAACTTCGATTTTTCTGGATTATGTAAAGTTTTTTTGATTGAGGAGCTGCATTTGAGTAATTTTAGTTGAAAATAACTTCGAATTTTTGGATTTTTGTACTGATTTTTGTCAAATTTTAAAAAATTTTGTTGAAACCAACTTCGATTTTTCTGGATTATGTTAGGTTTTTTTGGAAGAGGAGATGCATTTGAGTAATTTTAGTTGAAAATAACTTCGAATTTTTGGATTTTTGTACAGATTTTTGTCAAATTTTAAAAAATTTTGTTTAAACCTACTTCGATTTTTCTGGATTATGTTAGGTTTTTTTGATAGAGGAGCTGCATTTGAGTAATTTTAGTTTAAATTAACTTCGAATTTTGGATTTTTGTACAGATTTTTGTAAAATTTTAAAAATTTTTGTTGAAACCAACTTCGATTTTTCTGGATTATGTTAGGTTTTTTTGATAGAGGAGCTGCATTTGAGTAATTTTAGTTGAAAATAACTTCGAATTTTTGGATTTTTGTCAAATTTTAAAAAATTTTGTTGAAACCTACTTCGATTTTTCTGGATTATGTTAGTTTTTTTTGATAGAGGAGCTGCATTTGAGTAATTTTAGTTTAAATTAACTTCGAATTTTTGGATGTTTGTACAGATTTTTGTCAAACTTTAAAAAATTGTGTTGAAACCAACTTCGATTTTTCTGGATTATGTTAGGTTTTTTGGATAGAGGAGCTGCATTTGCGTAATTTTAGTTGTAATTAACTTCGAATTTTTGGATTTTTGTACAGATTTTTGTCAAATTTTATAAAATTTTGTTGAACCCAACTTCGATTTTTCTGGATTATGTTAGGTTTTTTTGATAGAGGAGCTGCATTTGAGTAATTTTAGTTGAAAATAACTTCGAATTTTTGGATTTTTGTACAGATTTTTGTCAAATTTTAAAAAATTTTGTTTAAACCTACTTCGATTTTTCTGGATTATGTTAGGTTTTTTTGATAGAGGAGCTGCATTTGAGTAATTTTAGTTTAAATTAACTTCGAATTTTTGGATTTTTGTACAGATTTTTGTCAAATTTTATAAAATTTTGTTGAACCCAACTTCGATTTTTCTGGATTATGTTAGGTTTTTTTTATAGAGGAGCTGCATTTGAGTAATTTTAGTTTAAATTAACTTCGAATTTTTGGATTTTTGTACAGATGTTTGTCAAATTTTAAAAAATTTGGTTAAACCTACTTCGATTTTTCGGGATTATGTTAGGTTTTTTTGATAGAGGAGCTGCATTTGAGTTATTTTAGTTTAAATTAACTGCGAATTTTTGGATTTTTGTACAAATTTTGTCAAATTTTAAAAAATTTTGTTGAAACCAACTTCGATTTTTCTGGATTATATAAAGTTTTTTTAATAGAGGAGCTGCATTTGAGTAATTTTAGTTGAAAATAACTTCGAATTTTCGGATTTTTGTACAGATTTTTGTCAAATTATAAAAAATTTTGTTGAAACCAACTTCGATTTTTCTGGATTATGTTAGGTTTTTTTGATAGAGGAGCTGCATTTGAGTAATTTTAGTTGAAATTAACTTCGAATTTTGGGATTTTTGTACAGATTTTTGTCAAACTTTAAAAAATTTTGTTGAAACCAACTTCGATTTTTCTGGATTATGTTAGGTTTTTTGGATAGAGGAGCTGCATTTGCGTAATTTTAGTTGCAATTAACTTCGAATTTTTGGATTTTTGTACAGATTTTTGTCAAATTTTATAAAATTTTGTTGAACCCAACTTCGATTTTTCTGGATTATGTTAGGTTTTTTGGATAGAGGAGCTGCATTTGCGTAATTTTAGTTGTAATTAACTTCGAATTTTTGGATTTTTGTACAGATTTTTGTCAAATTTTATAAAATTTTGTTGAACCCAACTTCGATTTTTCTGGATTATGTTAGGTTTTTTTTTATAGAGGAGCTGCATTTGAGTAATTTTAGTTGAAATTAACTTCGAATTTTTGGATGTTTGTACAGATTTTTGTCAAACTATAAAAAATTTTGTTGAAACCAACTTCGATTTTTCTGGATTATGATAGGTTTTTTTGATAGAGGAGCTGCATTTGAGTAATTTTAGGTGAAATTAACTTCGAATTTTTGGATTCTTGAACAGATTTTAGTCAAATTTTAAAAAATTTTGTTGAGACCAACTTCGATTTCTCTGGATTATGTTAGGTTTTTTTGATAGAGGAGCTGCATTTGAGTAATTTTAGTTTAAATTAACTTCGAATTTTTGGATTTTTGTACAGATGTTTGTCAAATTATAAAAAAGTTTGTTGAAACCAACTTCGATTTTTCTGGATTTTGTTAGGTTTTTTTGATAGAGGAGCTGCATTTGAGTAATTTTAGTTGAAAATAACTTCGAATTTTTGGATTTTTGTCAAATTTTAAAAAATTTTGTTGAAACCTACTTCGATTTTTCTGGATTATGTTAGTTTTTTTTGATAGAGGAGCTGCATTTGAGTAATTTTGGTTTAAATTAACTTCGAATTTTTGGATGTTTGTACAGATTTTTGTCAAACTTTAAAAAATTGTGTTGAAACCAACTTCGATTTTTCTGGATTATATTAGGTTTTTTGGATAGAGGAGCTGCATTTGCGTAATTTTAGTTGTAATTAACTTCGAATTTTTGGATTTTTGTACAGATTTTTGTCAAATTTTATAAAATTTTGTTGAACCCAACTTCGATTTTTCTGGATTATGTTAGGTTTTTTTGATAGAGGAGCTGCATTTGAGTAATTTTAGTTGAAAATAACTTCGAATTTTTGGATTTTTGTACAGATTTTTGTCAAATTTTAAAAAATTTTGTTTAAACCTACAACGGTTTTTCGGGATTATGTTAGGTTTTTTTGATAGAGGAGCTGAATTTGAGTAATTTTAGTTTAAATTAACTGCGGATTTTTGGATTTTTGTACAGATTTTTGTCAAATTTTAAAAAATTTTGTTGAAACCAACTTCGATTTTTCTGGATTATGTAAAGTTTTTTTGATAGAGGAGCTGCATTTGAGTAATTTTTTGTTGAAATTAGCTTCGAATTTTTGGATTTTTGTACTGATTTTTGTCAAATTTTAAAAAATTTTGTTGAACCCAACTTCGATTTTTCTGGATTAAGTTAGGTTTTTTTGATAGAGGAGCTGCATTTGAGTAATTTTAGTTGAAAATAACTTCGAATTTTTGGATTTTTGTACAGATTTTTGTCAAATTTTAAAAAATTTTGTTTAAACCTACTTCGATTTTTCTGGATTATGTTAGGTTTTTTTGATAGAGGAGCTGCATTTGAGTAATTTTAGTTTAAATTAACTTCGAATTTTTGGATGTTTGTACAGATTTTTGTCAAATTATAAAAAATTTTGTTGAAACCAACTTCGATTTTTCTGGATTATGTTAGGTTTTTTTGATAGAGGAGCTGCATTTGAGTAATTTTAGTTGAAATTAACTTCGAATTTTTGGATTTTTGTACAGATTTTTGTCAAATTTTAAAAAATTTAGTTTAAACCTACTTCGATTTTTCGGGATTATGTTAGGTTTTTTTGATAGAGGAGCTGCATTTGAGTAATTTTAGTTTAAATTAACGTCGAATTTTTGGATTTTTGTACAGATTTTTGTCAAATTTTAAAAAATTTTGTTGAAACCAACTTCGATTTTTCTGGATTATATAAAGTTTTTTTGATAGAGGAGCTGCATTTGAGTAATTTTAGTTGAAATTAACTTCGAATTTTGGGATTTTTGTACAGATTTTTGTCAAACTTTAAAAAATTTTGTTGAAACCAACTTCGATTTTTCTGGATTATGTTAGGTTTTTTGGATAGAGGAGCTGCAGTTGCGTAATTTTAGTTGTAATTAACCTCGAATTTTTGGATTTTTGTACAGATTTTTGTCAAATTTTATAAAATTTTGTTGAACCCAACTACGATTTTTCTGGATTATGTTAGGTTTTTTTTTATAGAGGAGCTGCATTTGAGTAATTTTAGTTGAAATTAACTTCGAATTTTTGGATTTTTGTACAGATATTTGTCAAATTTTATAAAATTTTGTTGAACCCATCTACGATTTTTCTGGATTATGTTAGGTTTTTTTTTATAGAGGAGCTGCATTTGAGTAATTTTAGTTGAAATTAACTTCGAATTTTTGGATGTTTGTACAGATTTTTGTCAAATTATAAAAAATTTTGTTGAAACCAACTTCGATTTTTCTGGATTATGTTAGGTTTTTTTGATAGAGGAGCTGCATTTGAGTAATTTTAGTTGAAATTAACTTCGAATTTTTGGATTTTTGTACAGATTTTTGTCAAATTTTAAAAAATTTAGTTTAAACCTACTTCGATTTTTCGGGATTATGTTAGGTTTTTTTGATAGAGGAGCTGCATTTGAGTAATTTTAGTTTAAATTAACGTCGAATTTTTGGATTTTTGTACAGATTTTTGTCAAATTTTAAAAAATTTTGTTGAAACCAACTTCGATTTTTCTGGATTATATAAAGTTTTTTTGATAGAGGAGCTGCATTTGAGTAATTTTAGTTGAAATTAACTTCGAATTTTGGGATTTTTGTACAGATTTTTGTCAAACTTTAAAAAATTTTGTTGAAACCAACTTCGATTTTTCTGGATTATGTTAGGTTTTTTGGATAGAGGAGCTGCATTTGCGTAATTTTAGTTGTAATTAACCTCGAATTTTTGGATTTTTGTACAGATTTTTGTCAAATTTTATAAAATTTTGTTGAACCAAACTACGATTTTTCTGGATTATGTTAGGTTTTTTTTTATAGAGGAGCTGCATTTGAGTAATTTTAGTTGAAATTAACTTCGAATTTTTGGATGTTTGTACAGATTTTTGTCAAATTATAAAAAATTTTGTTGAAACCAACTTCGATTTTTCTGGATTTTGTTAGGTTTTTTTGATAGAGGAGCTGCATTTGAGTAATTTTAGTTGAAAATAACTTCGAATTTTTGGATTTTTGTACAGATTTTTGTCAAATTTTAAAAAATTTTGTTTAAACCTACTTCGATTTTTCGGGATTATGTTAGGTTTTTTTGATAGAGGAGCTGCATTTGAGTAATTTTAGTTTAAATTAACTGCGAATTTTTGGATTTTTGTACAGATTTTTGTCAAATTTTAAAAAATTTTGTTGAAACCAAATTCGATTTTTCTGGATTATATAAAGTTTTTTTGATAGAGGAGCTGCATTTGAGTAATTTTAGTTGAAAATAACTTCGAATTTTTGGATTTTTGTACTGATTTTTGTCAAATTTTAAAAAATTTTGTTGAAACCAACTTCGATTTTTCTGGATTATGTTAGGTTTTTTTGGTAGAGGAGCTGCATTTGAGTAATTTTAGTTGAAAATAACTTCGAATTTTTGGATTTTTGTCAAATTTTAAAAAATTTTGTTGAAACCGACTTCGATTTTTCTGGATTATGTTAGTTTTTTTTGATAGAGGAGCTGCATTTGAGTAATTTTAGTTTAAATTAACTTCGAATTTTTTGATTTTTGTACAGATGTTTGTCAAATTTTATAAAATTTTGCTGAAACCAACTTCGATTTTTCTGGATTATGTTAGGTTTTTTGGATAGAGGAGCTGCATTTGAGTAATTTTAGTTGTAATTAAATTCGAATTTTTGGATTTTTGAACAGTTTTTTGTCAAATTTTAAAAAATTTTGTTGAAACCAACTTCGATTTTTCTGAATTATGTTAGGTTTTTTTGATAGAGGAGCTGCATTTGAGTAATTTTAGTTGAAAATCACTTCGAATTTTTGGATTTTTGTACAGATTTTTGTCAAATTTTAAAAAATTTTGTTTAAACCTACAACGGTTTTTCGGGATTATGTTAGGTTTTTTTGATAGAGGAGCTGCATTTGAGTAATTTTAGTTTAAATTAACTGCGGATTTTTGGATTTTTGTACAGATTTTTGTCAAATTTTAAAAAATTTTGTTGAAACCAACTTCGATTTTTCTGGATTATGTAAAGTTTTTTTGATAGAGGAGCTGCATTTGAGTAATTTTTTGTTGAAATTAGCTTCGAATTTTTGGATTTTTGTACTGATTTTTGTCAAATTTTAAAAAATTTTGTTGAACCCAACTTCGATTTTTCTGGATTATGTTAGGTTTTTTTGATAGAGGAGCTGCATTTGAGTAATTTTAGTTGAAAATAACTTCGAATTTTTGGATTTTTGTACAGATTTTTGTCAAATTTTAAAAAATTTTGTTTAAACCTACTTCGATTTTTCTGGATTATGTTAGGTTTTTTTGATAGAGGAGCTGCATTTGAGTAATTTTAGTTTAAATTAACTTCGAATTTTTGGATGTTTGTACAGATTTTTGTCAAATTATAAAAAATTTTGTTGAAACCAACTTCGATTTTTCTGGATTATGTTAGGTTTTTTTGATAGAGGAGCTGCATTTGAGTTATTTTAGTTGAAATTAACTTCGAATTTTTGGATTTTTGTACAGATTTTTGTCAAATTTTAAAAAATTTAGTTTAAACCTACTTCGATTTTTCGGGATTATGTTAGGTTTTTTTGATAGAGGAGCTGCATTTGAGTAATTTTAGTTTAAATTAACGTCGAATTTTTGGATTTTTGTACAGATTTTTGTCAAATTTTAAAAAATTTTGTTGAAACCAACTTCGATTTTTCTGGATTATATAAAGTTTTTTTGATAGAGGAGCTGCATTTGAGTAATTTTAGTTGAAATTAACTTCGAATTTTGGGATTTTTGTACAGATTTTTGTCAAACTTTAAAAAATTTTGTTGAAACCAACTTCGATTTTTCTGGATTATGTTAGGTTTTTTGGATAGAGGAGCTGCATTTGCGTAATTTTAGTTGTAATTAACCTCGAATTTTTGGATTTTTGTACAGATTTTTGTCAAATTTTATAAAATTTTGTTGAACCCAACTACGATTTTTCTGGATTATGTTAGGTTTTTTTTTATAGAGGAGCTGCATTTGAGTAATTTTAGTTGAAATTAACTTCGAATTTTTGGATGTTTGTACAGATTTTTGTCAAATTATAAAAAATTTTGTTGAAACCAACTTCGATTTTTCTGGATTTTGTTAGGTTTTTTTGATAGAGGAGCTGCATTTGAGTAATTTTAGTTGAAAATAACTTCGAATTTTTGGATTTTTGTACAGATTTTTGTCAAATTTTAAAAATTTTGTTGAAACCGACTTCGATTTTTCGGGATTATGTTAGGTTTTTTTGATAGAGGAGCTGCATTTGAGTAATTTTAGTTGAAATTAACTTCGAATTTTTGGATTTTTGTACAGATGTTTGTCAAATTTTATAAAATTTTGTTGAAACCAACTTCGATTTTTCTGGATTATGTTAGGTTTTTTGGTAGAGGAGCTGCATTTGAGTAATTTTAGTTGTAATTAAATTCGAATTTTTGGATTTTTGAACAGTTTTTTGTCAAATTTTAAAAAATTTTGTTGAAACCAACTTCGATTTTTCTGAATTATGTTAGGTTTTTTTGATAGAGGAGCTGCATTTGAGTAATTTTAGTTGAAAATCACTTCGAATTTTTGGATTTTTGTACAGATTTTTGTCAAATTTTAAAAAATTTTGTTTAAACCTACAACGGTTTTTCGGGATTATGTTAGGTTTTTTTGATAGAGGAGCTGCATTTGAGTAATTTTAGTTTAAATTAACTGCGGATTTTTGGATTTTTGTACAGATTTTTGTCAAATTTTAAAAAATTTTGTTGAAACCAACTTCGATTTTTCTGGATTATGTAAAGTTTTTTTGATAGAGGAGCTGCATTTGAGTAATTTTTTGTTGAAATTAGCTTCGAATTTTTGGATTTTTGTACTGATTTTTGTCAAATTTTAAAAAATTTTGTTGAACCCAACTTCGATTTTTCTGGATTATGTTAGGTTTTTTTGATAGAGGAGCTGCATTTGAGTAATTTTAGTTGAAAATAACTTCGAATTTTTGGATTTTTGTACAGATTTTTGTCAAATTTTAAAAAATTTTGTTTAAACCTACTTCGATTTTTCTGGATTATGTTAGGTTTTTTTGATAGAGGAGCTGCATTTGAGTAATTTTAGTTTAAATTAACTTCGAATTTTTGGATTTTTGTACAGATTTTTGTAAAATTTTATAAAATTTTGTTGAACCCAACTTCGATTTTTCTGGATTATGTTAGGTTTTTTTTTATAGAGGAGCTGCATTTGAGTAATTTTAGTTTAAATTAACTTCGAATTTTTGGATTTTTGTACAGATGTTTGTCAAATTTTAAAAAATTTGGTTAAACCTACTTCGATTTTTCGGGATTATGTTAGGTTTTTTTGATAGAGGAGCTGCATTTGTGTAATTTTAGTTTAAATTAACTGCGAATTTTTGGATTTTTGTACAAATTTTGTCAAATTTTAAAAAATTTTGTTGAAACCAACTTCGATTTTTCTGGATTATATAAAGTTTTTTTAATAGAGGAGCTGCATTTGAGTAATTTTAGTTGAAAATAACTTCGAATTTTCGGATTTTTGTACTGATTTTTGTCAAATTTTAAAAAATTTTGTTGAAACCAACTTCGATTTTTCTGGATTTTGTTAGGTTTTTTTGATAGAGGAGCTGCATTTGAGTAATTTTAGTTTAAATTAACTTCGAATTTTTGGATTTTTGTACAGATTTTTGTCAAATTTTATAAAATTTTGTTGAACCCAACTTCGATTTTTCTGGATTATGTTAGGTTTTTTGGATAGAGGAGCTGCATTTGCGTAATTTTAGTTGTAATTAACTACGAATTTTTGGATTTTTGTACAGATTTTTGTCAAATTTTAAAAAATTTTGTTGAACCCAACTTCGATTTTTCTGGATTATGTTAGGTTTTTTTGATAGAGGAGCTGCATTTGAGTAATTTTAGTTGAAAATAACTTCGAATTTTTTGATTTTTGTACAGATGTTTGTCAAATTTTAAAAAATTTTGTTGAAATCAACTTCGATTTTTCTGGATTTTGTTAGGTTTTTTTGATAGAGGAGCTGCATTTGAGTTATTTTAGTTGAAAATAACTTCGAATTTTTGGATTTTTGTACAGATTTTTGTCAAATTTTAAAAAATTTAGTTTAAACCTACTTCGATTTTTCGGGATTATGTTAGGTTTTTTTGATAGAGGAGCTGCATTTGAGTAATTTTAGTTTAAATTAACGTCGAATTTTTGGATTTTTGTACAGATTTTTGTCAAATTTTAAAAAATTTTGTTGAAACCAACTTCGATTTTTCTGGATTATATAAAGTTTTTTTGATAGAGGAGCTGCATTTGAGTAATTTTAGTTGAAATTAACTTCGAATTTTGGGATTTTTGTACAGATTTTTGTCAAACTTTAAAAAATTTTGTTGAAACCAACTTCGATTTTTCTGGATTATGTTAGGTTTTTTGGATAGAGGAGCTGCATTTGCGTAATTTTAGTTGTAATTAACCTCGAATTTTTGGATTTTTGTACAGATATTTGTCAAATTTTATAAAATTTTGTTGAACCCATCTACGATTTTTCTGGATTATGTTAGGTTTTTTTTTATAGAGGAGCTGCATTTGAGTAATTTTAGTTGAAATTAACTTCGAATTTTTGGATGTTTGTACAGATTTTTGTCAAATTATAAAAAATTTTGTTGAAACCAACTTCGATTTTTCTGGATTATGTTAGGTTTTTTTGATAGAGGAGCTGCATTTGAGTAATTTTAGTTGAAATTAACTTCGAATTTTTGGATTTTTGTACAGATTTTTGTCAAATTTTAAAAAATTTAGTTTAAACCTACTTCGATTTTTCGGGATTATGTTAGGTTTTTTTGATAGAGGAGCTGCATTTGAGTAATTTTAGTTTAAATTAACGTCGAATTTTTGGATTTTTGTACAGATTTTTGTCAAATTTTAAAAAATTTTGTTGAAACCAACTTCGATTTTTCTGGATTATATAAAGTTTTTTTGATAGAGGAGCTGCATTTGAGTAATTTTAGTTGAAATTAACTTCGAATTTTGGGATTTTTGTACAGATTTTTGTCAAACTTTAAAAAATTTTGTTGAAACCAACTTCGATTTTTCTGGATTATGTTAGGTTTTTTGGATAGAGGAGCTGCATTTGCGTAATTTTAGTTGTAATTAACCTCGAATTTTTGGATTTTTGTACAGATTTTTGTCAAATTTTATAAAATTTTGTTGAACCCAACTACGATTTTTCTGGATTATGTTAGGTTTTTTTTTATAGAGGAGCTGCATTTGAGTAATTTTAGTTGAAATTAACTTCGAATTTTTGGATGTTTGTACAGATTTTTGTCAAATTATAAAAAATTTTGTTGAAACCAACTTCGATTTTTCTGGACTTTGTTAGGTTTTTTTGATAGAGGAGCTGCATTTGAGTAATTTTAGTTTAAATTAACTGCGAATTTTTGGATTTTTGTACAGATTTTTGTCAAATTTTAAAAAATTTTGTTGAAACCAAATTCGATTTTTCTGGATTATATAAAGTTTTTTTGATAGAGGAGCTGCATTTGAGTAATTTTAGTTGAAAATCACTTCGAATTTTTGGATTTTTGTACCGATTTTTGTCAAATTTTAAAAAATTTTGTTTAAACCTACAACGGTTTTTCGGGATTATGTTAGGTTTTTTTGATAGAGGAGCTGCATTTGAGTAATTTTAGTTTAAATTAACTGCGGATTTTTGGATTTTTGTGCAGATTTTTGTCAAATTTTAAAAAATTTTGTTGAAACCAACTTCGATTTTTCTGGATTATGTAAAGTTTTTTTGATAGAGGAGCTGCATTTGAGTAATTTTTTGTTGAAATGAGCTTCGAATTTTTGGATTTTTGTACAGATTTTTGTAAAATTTTAAAAAATTTTGTTGAAACCAACTTCGATTTTTCTGGATTATGTTAGGTTTTTTTGATAGAGGAGCTGCATTTGAGTAATTTTAGTTGAAAATAGAGAAAAATCTGTACAAAAATCCAAAAATTCGAAGTTAATTACAACTAAAATTTCTCAAATGCAGCTCCTCTATCCAAAAAACCTAACATAATGCAGAAAAATTGAAGTTGGTTTCAACAAAATTTTTTAAAATTTGACAAAAATCTGTACAAACATCCAAAAATCGAAGTTAATTTCAACTAAAATTACTCGAATGCAGCTCCTCTATCCAAAAAAACCTAACATAATCCAGAAAAATCGAAACAGGCTTCAACAAATTTTTTAAAATTTGAGAAAAATCTGTACAAAAATCCAAAAATTCGAAGTTAATTACAACTAAAATTACTCAAATGCAGTTCCGCTACCAAAAAAACCTAACATATTCCTGAAAAATAGAAGTTGGTTTCAACAAAATTTTTTAAAATTTGACAAAAATCTGTACGAAAATCCAAAAATGCGAAGTTAATTTCAACTAAAATTACTCAAATGCAGCTCCTCTATAAAAAAAAACCTAACATAATCCAGAAAAATCGAAGTTGGGTTCAACAAAATTTTTTAAAATTTGACAAAAATCTGTACAAAAATCCAAAAATGCGAAGTTAATTTCAACTAAAATTACTCAAATGCAGCTCCTCTATCCAAAAAACCTAACATAATCCTGAAAAATCGAAATAGGCTTCAACAAATTTTTTAAAATTTGAGAAAAATCTGTTCAAAAATCCAAAAATTCGAAGTTAATTTCAACTAAAATTACTCAAATGCAGTTCCGCTACCAAACAAACCTAACATAATCCAGAAAAATCGAAGTTGGGTTCAACAAAATTTTATAAAATTTGACAAAAATCTGTACAAAAATCCAAAAATTCGAAGTTAATTACAACTAAAATGACTCAAATGCAGCTCCTCTATCCAAAAAACCTAACATAATCCAGAAAAAATCGAAGTTGGTTTCAGCAAAATTTTATAAAATTTGACAAAAATCTGTACAAAAATCCAAAAATTCGAAGTTAATTACAACTAAAATGACTCAAATGCAGCTCCTCTATCCAAAAAACCTAAAATAATCCAGAAAAATCGAAGTTGGTTTCAACAAAATTTTTTAAAATGTGAGAAAATACTGTTCAAAAATCCAAAAATTAAAATTTAATTTCAACTAGTATTACTCAAATGCAGCTCCTCTATCAAAAAAACCTAACATATTCCTGAAAAATAGAAGTTGGTTCCAACAAAATTTTTTAAAATTTGACAAAAATCTGTACAAAAATCCAAAAATTCGAAGTTAATTTCAACTAAAATTACTCAAATGCAGCTCCTCTATCCAAAAAACCTAACATAATCCTGAAAAATCGAAATAGGCTTCGACAAATTTTTAAAATTTGAGAAAAATCTGTTCAAAAATCCAAAAATTCGAAGTTAATTTCAACTAAAATTACTCGAATGCAGTTCCGCTCCAAACAAACCTAACATAATCCAGAAAAATCGAAGTTGGTTTCAACAAATTTTTTTATAATTTGACAAAAATCTGTACAAACATCCAAAAATCCGAAGTTAATTTCAACTAAAATTACTGAAATGTAGCTCCTCTATAAAAAAAAACCTAACATAATCCAGAAAAATCGAAGTTGGGTTCAACAAAATTTTATAAAATTTGACAAAAATTTGTACAAAAATCCAAAAATTCGAAGTTAATTACAACTAAAATTACTCAAATGCAGCTCCTCTATCCAAAAAACCTAACATAATCCAGAAAAATCGAAATAGGATTCAACAAATTTTTTAAAATTTGAGAAAAATCTGTACAAAAATCCAAAAATTCGAAGTTAATTTCAACTAGAATTACTCAAATGCAGCTCGTCTATCAAAAAAAACCTAACATAATCCAGAAAAATCGAAATAGGCTTCGACAAATTTTTTAAAATTTGAGAAAAATCTGTTCAAAAATCCAAAAATTCGAAGTTAATTTCAACTAAAATTACTCGAATGCAGTTCCGCTCCAAACAAACCTAACATAATCCAGAAAAATCGAAGTTGGTTTCAACAAAATTTTTTATAATTTGACAAAAATCTGTACAAACATCCAAAAATCCGAAGTTAATTTCAACTAAAATTACTGAAATGTAGCTCCTCTATAAAAAAAAACCTAACATAATCCAGAAAAATCGAAGTTGGGTTCAACAAAATTTTATAAAATTTGACAAAAATTTGTACAAAAATCCAAAAATTCGAAGTTATTTTCAACTAAAATTACTCAAATGCAGCTCCTCTATCAAAAAAACCTAACATAATCCAGAAAAATCGAAGTTGGGTTCAAAAAAATTTTATAAAATTTGACAAAAATCTCGACAAAAATCCAAAAATTCGAAGTTAAATACAACTAAAATTACTTAAATGCAGCTCCTCTATCCAAAAAACGTAACATAATCCAGAAAAATCGAAGTTGGTTTCAACAAAATTTTTTAAAATTTGACAAAAATCTGTACAAAAATCCAAAAATTCGCAGTTAATTTCAACTCAAATTACTCAAATGCAGCTCCTCTATCAAAAAAACCTAACAAAATCCAGAAAAATCGAAGTTGGGTTCAACAAAATTTTATAAAATTTGACAAAAATCTGTACAAAAATCCAAAAATTCGAAGTTAATTACAACTAAAATTACTCAAATGCAGCTCCTCTATCCAAAAAACCTAACAGAATCCAGAAAAATCGAAGTTGGTTTCAGCAAAATTTTTTAAAATTTGACAAAAATCTGTACAAACATCCAAAAATTCGAAGTTATTTTCAACTAATATTACTCAAATGCAGCTCCTCTATCCAAAAAACCTAAAATAATCCAGAAAAATCGAAGTTGGTTTCAACTAAATTTTTTAAAATTTGATAAAAATCTGTACGAAAATCCAAAAAATCGAAGTTAATTTCAACTAGAATTACTCAAATGCAGCTCGTCTATCAAAAAAAACCTAACATAATCCAGAAAAATCGAAATAGGCTTCGACAAATTTTTTAAAATTTGAGAAAAATCTGTTCAAAAATCCAAAAATCCGAAGTTAATTTCAACTAAAATTACTGAAATGTAGCTCCTCTATAAAAAAAAACCTAACATAATCCAGAAAAATCGATGTTGGGTTCAACAAAATTTTAAAAAATTTGACAAAAATCTGTAAAAAAATCCAAAAATTCGAAGTTAATTACAACTAAAATTACTCAAATGCAGCTCCTCTATCCAAAAAACCTAACCTAATCCTGAAAAATCGAAATAGGCTTCAACAAATTTTTTAAAATTTGAGAAATATCTGTTCAAAAATCCAAAAATTCGAAGTTAATTTCAACTAAAATTACTCAAATGCAGTTCCGCTACCAAACAAACCTAACATAATGCAGAAAAATCGAAGTTGGTTTCAACAAAATTTTTTATAATTTGACAAAAATCTGTACAAACATCCAAAAATCCGAAGTTAATTTCAACTAAAATTACTCAAATGCAGCTCCTCTATCCAAAAAACCTAACATAATCCAGAAAAATCGAAGTTGGTTTCAACAAAATTTTTTAAAATTTGAGAAAAATCTGTCCAAAAATCCAAAAATTCGAAGTTAATTTCAACTACAATTACTCGAATGCAGTTCCGCTCCAAACAAACCTAACATAATCCAGAAAAATCGAAGTTGGTTTCAACAAAATTTTTTATAATTTGACAAAAATCTGTACAAACATCCAAAAATCCGAAGTTAATTTCAACTAAAATTACTGAAATGTAGCTCCTCTATAAAAAAAACCTAACATAATCCAGAAAAATCGAAGTTGGGTTCAACAAAATTTTAAAAAATTTGACAAAAATCTGTAAAAAAATCCAAAAATTCGAAGTTAATTTCAACTAAAATTACTCAAATGCAGTTCCGCTACCAAACAAACCTAACATAATGCAGAAAAATCGAAGTTGGTTTCAACAAAATTTTTTATAATTTGACAAAAATCTGTACAAACATCCAAAAATCCGAAGTTAATTTCAACTAAAATTACTCAAATGCAGCTCCTCT
The DNA here is from genome assembly GCA_951215215.1 of Andrena trimmerana. Classification (NCBI taxonomy): domain Eukaryota; kingdom Metazoa; phylum Arthropoda; class Insecta; order Hymenoptera; family Andrenidae; genus Andrena; species Andrena trimmerana. The sequence goes on along the minus strand of CATNUO010000204.1, from coordinate 442,039 downwards.
ATCCAAAAAACCTAACATAATCCAGAAAAATCGAAGTTGGTTTCAACAAAATTTTTTAAAATTTGAGAAAAATCGGTCCAAAAATCCAAAAATTCGAAGTTAATTTCAACTACAATTACTCGAATGCAGTTCCGCTCCAAACAAACCTAACATAATCCAGAAAAATCGAAGTTGGTTTCAACAAAATTTTTTATAATTTGACAAAAATCTGTACAAACATCCAAAAATCCGAAGTTAATTTCAACTAAAATTACTGAAATGTAGCTCCTCTATAAAAAAAACCTAACATAATCCAGAAAAATCGAAGTTGTGTTCAACAAAATTTTAAAAAATTTGACAAAAATCTGTAAAAAAATCCAAAAATTCGAAGTTAATTACAACTAAAATTACTCAAATGCAGCTCCTCTATCCAAAAAACCTAACAGAATCCAGAAAAATCGAAGTTGGTTTCAGCAAAATTTTTTAAAATTTGACAAAAATCTGTACAAACATCCAAAAATTCGAAGTTATTTTCAACTAATATTACTCAAATGCAGCTCCTCTATCCAAAAAACCTAAAATAATCCAGAAAAATCGAAGTTGGTTTCAACTAAATTTTTTAAAATTTGATAAAAATCTGTACGAAAATCCAAAAAATCGAAGTTAATTTCAACTAGAATTACTCAAATGCAGCTCGTCTATCAAAAAAAACCTAACATAATCCAGAAAAATCGAAATAGGCTTCGACAAATTTTTTAAAATTTGAGAAAAATCTGTTCAAAAATCCAAAAATTCGAAGTTAATTTCAACTAAAATTACTCGAATGCAGTTCCGCTCCAAACAAACGTAACATAATCCAGAAAAATCGAAGTTGGTTTCAACAAAATTTTTTATAATTTGACAAAAATCTGTACAAACATCCAAAAATCCGAAGTTAATTTCAACTAAAATTACTGAAATGTAGCTCCTCTATAAAAAAAAACCTAACATAATCCAGAAAAATCGAAGTTGGGTTCAACAAAATTTTATAAAATTTGACAAAAATTTGTACAAAAATCAAAAAATTCGAAGTTAATTACAACTAAAATTACTCAAATGCAGCTCCTCTATCCAAAAAACCTAACATAATCCAGAAAAATCGAAATAGGCTTCAACAAAATTTTTTGAAATTTGAGAAAAATCTGTTCAAAAATCCAAAAATTCGAATTTAATTACAACTAAAATTACTCAAATGCAGCTCCTCTATCCAAAAAACCTAACATAATCCAGAAAAATCGAAGTTGGCTTTGTTACGTATGTGGAATTTTCCCATACGCTGCTCTCAAGCATTTTTTCGAGCTCGCGTCTGCGAAGGGAAAACGCCCTAAAAATCCTTTTAGTTTATCATACACCACTAAGGGGGGTCATGATCTCTACCATCTGGATCGCGACCATGGGAACGGGAGTGACTCGACGACGACCCCGAAGGATTTCCTTATATGGAAATTCCTAACGCATCCCCACTCATTTTTGGGACTATATAAACCCTTTGGTTTCTACCCTCGTCGGTTAAAAGCTATAGAGTCACGCGTAAAGTCACGTCGTGTCACGCTCGTACAGAGTTGGTTATATTCAGTAAGATCAAGCTAAGGTCCCTGTCAGAATCAATAGTTAACCTCATAGAATCCGCGAGTTCGGTTTATATTCTATTTGGCATATTGTAATAGCCACTCTTACGCCCCGCATCGCCAGTGCGTCAACACCGTGCAATTAGTGGTAACATACACACTTCATTTAATTACCAAATCGCGACACTTACATTTGTACAATAACCAAGTATTGAATATACGAATGGTGTTACGTGTAAATTGAGTAGATTCGTTAAACCCATCTCTTACCCAGCGATCCTTATAATATTAGTAGTATTCACCCACCGATACAACTTTACCGCTCGAGTTGTATCAATTTTAATTAAGAGTTACGAGGCTTTACTAACATTTCCCGCGACTCCCTGATTTCGCATCGGGTTCGTTCGCAACCCTTCAACCAAAACAAGGAATCTTCTCCAACCCAGCGGCTCCCCGATTTAGCATCGGGTTCGTCCACGAAACCTCACCCTCCTACGGCTCCCTGATTTCGCATCAGGTTCGTCCGTATCCTACAGCTCCCTGATTTCGCATCAGGTTCGTCTGTAAATCTACCAACTTCCGAACAGCTCCCTGGTCTCGCACCAGGTTCGGCTGTGAATAATCCAACCTCCTAACAGCTCCCTGGTGTCGCACCAGGTTCGTCTGTGAACTTCATCCTAGTGACTCCCCGATTTCGCATCGGGTTCGTTCACGACGTATCACCCTCCTGCGGCTCCCTGATTATTAAAATCAGGTTCGTCCGCGTTTGACTCCATTCCCAGAGGCTCCCTGATTTCGCATCAGGTTCGTCCTCGCCGTCAATAATCCTAGCGGCTCCCTGATTTCGCATCAGGTTCGTCCGCGCTCCTAACTAACAAACTCATAAACCGTATTCCTTGGGAAATACCCTTCTCGCCGGCCTCTCGCGTTGCCGCAGCCCCGGCTCGTAACAGAACTGGTGACAGCGGTGGGATACTACTGCATTAGAATCGCCGTAAAATTTCGGTTTTTAAATACGTTAAAATCACTCGTAATTTAGTATCGACGATATACTAGTTTTCTCTAGTCAAGTCACTTATTTATTTTAAAATGGCAACTACACAGGCGAACGTTTCTTCTAACGACATTATGAACTTGACAGTTTCAATTGCAAACTCAATGTCACTCTTGACGCAACGGACATGTATACAGAACATCACAATGTCAATTCCAATCTTCGATGGTGAAAGTCCAACCTTGTCGCGTTTCGTACAAAACGTGGAAGACGGGTTAACTTTGATTCCTGCGGGTACGGAAGCTGAGTATCTTGCAATAATTCTAACGAAACTGATCGGTCCGGCACGCAGGTGCACATTAGAGCATAAATTCGACTCTGTTAAGTTATTAGTCCAACATTTGAAAAAGAGATTCGCGCCGGGAAGAAGTTTGTCATATTTTCAAGTCGAAATCGCGAAACTAAGCATTCGCGAAGGAGAAAGTCTGCGACAGTACGTCGACAGGACTAGTCATCTCGTTTATTGTGCGCGCGGAGCTATTCGGGAAAGATATCTGGATCACGCTGAAGACTTCGTCAAAGAAATGGAAAAAGACGTTAAGGAAAACTTCATCGATGGTTTACCGGATCGAATTTCCTGGAAAGTGTCGGCTCAGACTCAAGACATTAAAACACTTGAAGAAGCTTACGACGTCGTGCTACAGATAGACAGAAAATTAAGGAATCGGCGACAGTCGTCCCGTAATGAATCACCCTCCAGGTGGTCACGCCGAGACCATTCCGCCGAAGATTCTCGTCGACACGACCGTGAAGTGTCATACCCGCACTCTCCGAGTAGATACGACCAGAACAGGGATCGGTATACAAGAACATCTGGTTTTGAAGAGGACCGAGAAGGACGAACACCCACGACGGCTTGGACTTTGCGTCACCGGAGCCCCTCGAAATCGCCTTCTTATCGCTCCGACTCATCGTACGCAGATGATGGAGAAAAATATTATTCTATTCTAAAAAATCCCGATAAAGATCGCAAGCCGAGTTTATACTGTTGGCATTGCGGTACAGCCGGACATGACGGAAAATCCTGTAGGAAACAACCGCGTAGTCCGAGATATCAACGAGATTCGCGAGATTCATCCGTTGAATCAAACAAGTCTTTAAACTTCGGCCGCGCTCAACGTATAGGCGACACGATGAGCGGAAACAAGGAAGCTCGCCAAAGGACAGTCCGCTTCGAGGAGGAACTCTCATCAAGGAAGCACCTGCCCCACGCATCAACATCAAGGTTCCAGAACTGGAGTCAGGAACGGGTGAATTCCTAATCGATGGTGGAGCATCTGTTAATTTAGTAGTCATTAACGCTCTGGGAGAAAAAGCCGCGATAAACTCTCGTGAAGAAATCGAATTAACCGGAATTACTACTAATCCAATTCATACTTTGGGAACAACAATTCTTCATATCCACGAAGCTCCCGCACTTTTCTACGTAGTAAAAGAGCTTGCAATAGAAGCAGACGGACTTATAGGAAGCCCATTTTTAAAACAAGAGGAGGCCGAAATTTCCTATTATCATAAGACTATGGTCTTGAAGAACAAACCAACGCGACCTCTACGTTTTTCAAATTATCAAGACGTACCTCAAACAAAAGTACTACTGACGTCGACCAAACATCGTATCGAACCTAGGACGTCTCAACAGATTGCTATAACTATAGCAAACCCCAGGATGAAGGAAGGATATTTACCGCGTATCAAGACCCTCGAACATCTCTACATAGGGGAAGCAGTTGTGAGGAATAATAAAGGAAAATGCTACGTTATGGCAACAAACACCAGCGATGTACCCCTAGACGTAGAGATAGAACCACAAACATTGGAGCCATTCGATATATTCAGTTCGTCAGATGAAGATTTTCACCCATCTGTAGAACACCCGTCAAAATTCAAAACAAACGAAGATAGAATACAAAAAATTTTAGAATCCTTAAACACCAAACATTTGAACAAGGAGGAACTAGATTTCGTTACCAATTTAGTTAGAGATTTTCCCGATCGTTTTTATCTTCCTGGAGATAAACTTGGAAAGGCCCGCGACTTTAAACATTCAATTCATACATCTAATGATATTCCAATCAACACAAGACAATATCGTTATCCTCCCATACATCAAAAGGAAATTCAAAAACAAATCAGCGCGTTATTATCAAATGGTATAATTACACCTTCAAAATCTCCATACAATTCTCCTTTATGGATCGTACCGAAGAAAGAAGATGAGAACGGAGTGAAGCGTTCGCGTCTGGTAATAGATTTCCGTGGCCTCAACGATATAACTATTTCCGATAAGTACCCATTACCTCAAATCACGGAGATATTAGATCGATTAGGAGGAGCTAAATATTTTTCAGTCTTTGATCTCGCCAGTGGATTTCATCAAATAGAAATGGATCCGAAAGATAGAGCAAAAACAGCATTCACTACTCCAAATGGACACTACGAATTCACTCGAATGCCTTTCGGATTAAAGAATGCACCACCCACCTTTCAACGCCTGATGGATCAAGCGCTCACTGGACTTCAAGGAACAGACCTCTTTGTTTATTTGGATGACATAGTGATTTACGCATCATCGTTACAGGAACATAATATCAAAGTCAAAAAGCTGTTGAACCGCCTCCGAGAACATGGATTAACCCTCCAGACCAACAAATGTCAATTCTTGCGAAAGGAAGTGGCGTACCTTGGACACATTATTTCAAAGGAAGGAGTAAGACCTGACCCTAGGAAATTAAAATCTGTTCAAGATTTTCCCACCCCCACAACGCAGAAAAACATTCAACAATTCTTGGGACTCGTAGGATATTATCGAAGATTCGTACCTAATTTCACCACAAAAGCTAAGCCTTTAATCAATTTATTAGGAAAAGGCATCAAATTCAAATGGACAGAAGAACAAGATCAGAGTTTTAAGCAATTGCGTAGTGAACTTTGTCAACAACCCATATTACAATACCCAGATTTCAGTAAACCTTTCATTGTAACAACAGATGCATCTGATTATGCTATTGGAGCCGTACTCAGTCAAGGGGAGATAGGAAACGACCTGCCGATTGCCTACGCATCCCGTAGCCTAAATAAACCTGAGAAGAATTATTCAGCTACGGAAAAGGAATGTTTGGCCATGGTTTACGCCGTAAGATACTTCAGGCCCTACATCTACGGAACCGCATTCACCCTCGTTACAGATCACAGACCACTTGTCTGGTTACATTCTGTCAAGGACCCAACTTCTAGGCTTATGAAGTGGAAGCTCCGACTTTTAGAGTACGAGTATCGGGTTGTCCATAAATCCGGAAAGACGAATAAGAACGCAGACGCATTATCGCGCAATCTTACGTCTGCCTGCCTACCACTTATTCCACGAGAGCTGAAGGATCCCGACTTCAAGGCCCAGATACCGAAAACAGACGCCAACGTCGAAACTATTGGACATCGCATACGACAGTTACGACGAGATAGGGAAATTCGACCCAAGTACCGAGAGACAAGCAGCAGCTCAGATGAAATAGAAGAAACCGCACGTGGGAACGTTCAACATTCTCCAATAATACACAAGAACCGATCTTTTCCCAGCCTATCTCAAGAGATAACCATGCCAGATGAACGCCAGGAAACCATAAACAGTTTTTCGCCCGCAGCAAACTCCACTCAAATCATCCCTTTAGATAAGGGCCAGACCGTCTTCGACAATTTGATATCCTTTGAGGAGCCGTTCGAAAATACTGTAATAGAAAATGCAAGGAACGTCCAACTAGATTTACTCAGTACCCCGCAAATATCATCGGAGGTCATGGAAGAACCTTTACAACCCTCAATAAACCAACTACCTGCAGGAGCTACAACCGAAGCAAGTGTAGGACAACCACCTGACAGCAGGTCAACTCAGCCTAGGGTCTTTGACCGCACACTTGATCCTTACCCATTCTTCACTACTGACATCGAGAATTCAAGCGACCTTGACGATCTGGAAGGGATCCCATTAGACCGACCACATAAAATTATTGTTTCTTCGAATAACTTTACCGCTGAAGAAGAACATTACGTACATTTCATTTCTGCCGACTGCAATTTAGTAAATCCCGTTGGAAAATTACTGCTGGATACTGAACTAATTAATAAACAAAATCTTCTAGCAGCACAACCGAAAAAGGGACAGGTGATAACTACAGACAATGGATTATTTAAAACTTTCAGTATAATAATCTCAGACAACTTCTTTGATAATATTAAAAGAGTAGATGTGTTCAATGGATTGAAAACTCTTTCACACACATTGGATCAAAATCAGATTAGATCATTTCGAATTTCTGCCACGGGAGACCTTCACAAAATACCGTCCAACGAATTTGTCAAAATATTAGAAGAGGTTTTCATAGGAACGAGCTTGCAGATTACTCTATGCAACTGTACCATCACCACACCATCCGAAGAAGACAGACTGCACATCATCAGCGAGGCTCACGACAGTTTAATCGGAGGACATAAAGGGGTAACGAAGACATACAAACGCATTCGATCAAAATTCCATTGGCCACAAATGCGCAACGACATTCAAGACACCATCCGAAGATGCCAGAGTTGTCAAGAACAGAAATTAGTCCGAGCAAAAACTCGTCAGCCGATGTTGATCACCGACACACCTATAGGAGCATTCGACAAAATTTCCTTAGATACAGTAGGACCTTTACCAATTACACCCAGTGGGAACAGACACATTCTCACCATCCAAGATAACCTAACGAAATATTGCGTAGCCGTAGCAATACCTAACATTCGAGCTGCTACAATTGCAGATGCTTTCGCCAGACACTTCATTGCGATTTACGGTACACCTCGCGCAATATTAACAGACAAAGGAACTAGCTTCATCGGAACACTTATGACCAACCTATCTGAAATATTTAAAATCAAACAAATAACAACCTCGGGATATAGACCACAAACAAACGGATCTCTGGAACGGAGTCACATCGTCCTCACTGAATACCTCAAGCATTACATGGATAATTACGAAGACTGGGATTTATTGATACCGTTCGCAATGTTCTCATACAACACATCCGTTCATGAAGCAACAAATTTCACCCCATACGAATTAATCTTTGGAAAGCCTGCCCGAGAACCAAGTTCTTTTCCAACCGGTGAAAAATTAAAGTCATTTGGAGACTACTTAGTAGAATTAATAACACACATGACTCGAATCCGAAATATAGCCTCAGATAATCTGAATTATTTTCCGTCCACGGCACAACGTTAAGCCAACCGTATGCCCAAATATGGTCATTATCACCCTGCAAACGAGACATACCCTGGCAAGCAGTGAGAGTCTACCTGAAGGGTACTCTACCCTTCCAACCGCCTTCTCGCCAATATTCAACCAACTCTGGACGGAATCACAGCCACGCTGACGCTCGACCGACTACCCGGATAACCACCACTGGACATCATCGAGCACTGGTTGCAAATCGGCTACGTGGTGCCCAGCCACGAATAACCTCCTACCTTCTCAACACACCTAGCGATAAGTACTCCACACCACACTACACCCGACAATTTTCTTTTCACACTTTGGCTTACGAAAGGATTTGTGGGGCGTTTTTCCTTCTTCTGAAAAGCATCACGAGAATCGCGATGTTTTGTCTTAGGGGGGAGATGTTACGTATGTGGAATTTTCCCATACGCTGCTCTCAAGCATTTTTTCGAGCTCGCGTCTGCGAAGGGAAAACGCCCTAAAAATCCTTTTAGTTTATCATACACCACTAAGGGGGGTCATGATCTCTACCATCTGGATCGCGACCATGGGAACGGGAGTGACTCGACGACGACCCCGAAGGATTTCCTTATATGGAAATTCCTAACGCATCCCCACTCATTTTTGGGACTATATAAACCCTTTGGTTTCTACCCTCGTCGGTTAAAAGCTATAGAGTCACGCGTAAAGTCACGTCGTGTCACGCTCGTACAGAGTTGGTTATATTCAGTAAGATCAAGCTAAGGTCCCTGTCAGAATCAATAGTTAACCTCATAGAATCCGCGAGTTCGGTTTATATTCTATTTGGCATATTGTAATAGCCACTCTTACGCCCCGCATCGCCAGTGCGTCAACACCGTGCAATTAGTGGTAACATACACACTTCATTTAATTACCAAATCGCGACACTTACATTTGTACAATAACCAAGTATTGAATATACGAATGGTGTTACGTGTAAATTGAGTAGATTCGTTAAACCCATCTCTTACCCAGCGATCCTTATAATATTAGTAGTATTCACCCACCGATACAACTTTACCGCTCGAGTTGTATCAATTTTAATTAAGAGTTACGAGGCTTTACTAACATTTCCCGCGACTCCCTGATTTCGCATCGGGTTCGTTCGCAACCCTTCAACCAAAACAAGGAATCTTCTCCAACCCAGCGGCTCCCCGATTTAGCATCGCGTTCGTCCACGAAACCTCACCCTCCTACGGCTCCCTGATTTCGCATCAGGTTCGTCCGTATCCTACAGCTCCCTGATTTCGCATCAGGTTCGTCTGTAAATCTACCAACTTCCGAACAGCTCCCTGGTCTCGCACCAGGTTCGTCTGTGAATAATCCAACCTCCTAACAGCTCCCTGGTGTCGCACCAGGTTCGTCTGTGAACTTCATCCTAGTGACTCCCCGATTTCGCATCGGGTTCGTTCACGACGTATCACCCTCCTGCGGCTCCCTGATTATTAAAATCAGGTTCGTCCGCGTTTGACTCCATTCCCAGAGGCTCCCTGATTTCGCATCAGGTTCGTCCTCGCCGTCAATAATCCTAGCGGCTCCCTGATTTCGCATCAGGTTCGTCCGCGCTCCTAACTAACAAACTCATAAACCGTATTCCTTGGGAAATACCCTTCTCGCCGGCCTCTCGCGTTGCCGCAGCCCCGGCTCGTAACAGCTTCAACAAAATTTTTTAAAATTTGAGAAAAATCGGTCCAAAAATCCAAAAATTCGAAGTTAATTTCAACTACAATTACTCGAATGCAGTTCCGCTCCAAACAAACCTAACATAATCCAGAAAAATCGAAGTTGGTTTCAACAAAATTTTTTATAATTTGACAAAAATCTGTACAAACATCCAAAAATCCGAAGTTAATTTCAACTAAAATTACTGAAATGTAGCTCCACTATAAAAAAAAACCTAACATAATCCAGAAAAATCGAAGTTGGGTTCAACAAAATTTTAAAAAATTTGACAAAAATCTGTAAAAAAATCCAAAAATTCGAAGTTAATTACAACTAAAATTACTCAAATGCAGCTCCTCTATCCAAAAAACCTAACCTAATCCTGAAAAATCGAAATAGGCTTCAACAAATTTTTTAAAATTTGACAAAAATTTGTACAAAAATCAAAAAATTCGAAGTTAATTAAAACTAAAATTACTCAAATGCAGCTCCTCTATCCAAAAAACCTAACATAATCCAGAAAAATCGAAATAGGCTTCAACAAAATTTTTTGAAATTTGAGAAAAATCTGTTCAAAAATCCAAAAATTCGAATTTAATTACAACTAAAATTACTCAAATGCAGCTCCTCTATCCAAAAAACCTAACAGAATCCAGAAAAATCGAAGTTGGGTTCAACAAAATTTTATAAAATTTGACAAAAATCTGTACAAAAATCCAAAAATTCGAAGTTAATTTCAACTAGAATTACTCAAATGCAGCTCCTCTATCCAAAAAACCTAACATAATCCAGAAAAATTGAAGTTGGTTTCAACAAAATTTTTTAAAATTTGATAAAAATCTGTACGAAAATCCAAAAAATCGAAGTTAATTTCAACTAGAATTACTCAAATGCAGCTCCTCTATCCAAAAAACCTAACATAATCCAGAAAAATCGAAACAGGCTTCAACAAATTTTTTAAAATTTGAGAAAAATCTGTACAAAAATCCAAAAATTCGAAGTTAATTACAACTAAAATTACTCAAATGCAGTTCCGCTACCAAACAAACCTAACGTAATCCAGAATAATCGAAGTTGGTTTCAACGAAATTTTTTAAAATTTGACAATAATCTGTACAAAAATCTAAAAATTCGAAGTTAATTTCAACTAAAATTACTCAAATGCAGCTCCTCTATCAAAAAAGCCTAACATATTCCTGAAAAATCGAAGTAGGTTTCAACAAAATTTTTTAAAATTTGACAAAAATCTGTACAAAAATCCCAAAAATCGAAGTTAATTTCAACTAGAATTACTCAAATGCAGCTCGTCTATCAAAAAAAACTAACATAATCCAGAAAAATCGAAATAGGCTTCAACAATTTTTTTAAAATTTGAGAAAAATCTGTACAAAAATCCAAAAAATCGAATTTAATTACAATTAAAATTACTCAAATGCAGCTCCTCTATCCAAAAAAACCTAACATATTCCTGAAAAATAGAAGTTGGTTTCAACAAAATTTTTTAAAATTTGACAAAAATCTGTACAAAAATCCAAAAATTCGAAGTTAATTACAACTAAAATTTCTCAAATGCAGCTCCTCTATCCAAAAAACCTAACATAATGCAGAAAAATTGAAGTTGGTTTCAACAAAATTTTTTAAAATTTGACAAAAATCTGTACAAAAATCCAAAAATCGAAGTTAATTTCAACTAAAATTACTCGAATGCAGCTCCTCTATCAAAAAAACCTAACATAATCCAGAAAAATTGAAGTTGGTTTCAACAAAATTTTTTAAAATGTGAGAAAATTCTGTTCAAAAATCCAAAAATTCGAATTTAATTTCAACTAGTATTACTCAAATGCAGCTCCTCTATCAAAAAAACCTAACATATTCCTGAAAAATAGAAGTTGGTTTCAGCAAAATTTTATAAAATTTGACAAAAATCTGTACAAAAATCCAAAAATTCGAAGTTAATTACAACTAAAATGACTCAAATGCAGCTCCTCTATCCAAAAAACCTAAAATAATCCAGAAAAATCGAAGTTGGTTTCAACAAAATTTTTTAAAATGTGAGAAAATACTGTTCAAAAATCCAAAAATTCGAAGTTAATTACAACTAAAATGACTCAAATGCAGCTCCTCTATCCAAAAAACCTAAAATAATCCAGAAAAATCGAAGTTGGTTTCAACAAAATTTTTTAAAATGTGAGAAAATACTGTTCAAAAATCCAAAAATTAAAATTTAATTTCAACTAGTATTACTCAAATGCAGCTCCTCTATCAAAAAAACCTAACATATTCCAGAAAAATAGAAGATGGTTTCAACAAAATTTTTTAAAATTTTACAAAAATCTGTACAAAAATCCAAAAATTCGAAGCTAATTTCAACTAAAATTACTCAAATGCAGCTCCTCTATCCAAAAAACCTAACATAATCCTGAAAAATCGAAATAGGCTTCGACAAATTTTTTAAAATTTGAGAAAAATCTGTTCAAAAATCCAAAAATTCGAAGTTAATTTCAACTAAAATTACTCGAATGCAGTTCCGCTCCAAACAAACCTAACATAATCCAGAAAAATCGAAGTTGGTTTCAACAAATTTTTTTATAATTTGACAAAAATCTGTACAAACATCCAAAAATCCGAAGTTAATTTCAACTAAAATTACTGAAATGTAGCTCCTCTATAAAAAAAAACCTAACATAATCCAGAAAAATCGAAGTTGGGTTCAACAAAATTTTATAAAATTTGACAAAAATTTGTACAAAAATCCAAAAATTCGAAGTTAATTACAACTGAAATTACTCAAATGCAGCTCCTCTATCCAAAAAACCTAACATAATCCAGAAAAATCGAAATAGGATTCAACAAATTTTTTAAAATTTGAGAAAAATCTGTACAAAAATCCAAAAATTCGAAGTTAATTTCAACTAGAATTACTCAAATGCAGCTCCTCTATCAAAATAGCCTAACATATTCCTGAAAAATCGAAGTTGGTTTCAACAAAATTTTTTAAAATTTGACAAATATCTGTACAAAAATCCAAAAATTCGAAGTTAATTTCAACTAGTATTACTCAAATGCAGCTCCTCTATCAAAAAAACCTAACATATTCCTGAAAAATCGAAATAGGCTTCAACAAATTTTTTAAAATTTGAGAAAAATCTGTTCAAAAATCCAAAAATTCGAAGTTAATTTCAACTCAAATTACTCGAATGCAGCTCCGCTACCCAAAAAACCTAACGTAATCCAGAATAATCGAAGTTGGGTTCAACAAAATTTTTTAAAATTTGACAAAAATCTGAACAAAAATCCAAAAATTCGAAGTTAATTTCAACTCAAATTACTCAAATGCAGCTCCTCTATCAAAAAAACCTAACATAATCCAGAAAAATCGAAGTTGGTTTCAACAAAATTTTTTAAAATTTGACAAAAATCTGTACAAACATCCAAAAATTCGAAGTTATTTTCAACAAATATTACTCAAATGCAGCTCCTCTATCCAAAAAACCTAAAATAATCCAGAAAAATCGAAGTTGGTTTCAACTAAATTTTTTAAAATTTGATAAATATCTGTACGAAAATCCAAAAAATCGAAGTTAATTTCAACTAGAATTACTCAAATGCAGCTCGTTTATCAAAAAAAACCTAACATAATCCAGAAAAATCGAAATAGGCTTCAACAAAATTTTTTGAAATTTGAGAAAAATCTGTTCAAAAATCCAAAAATTCGAATTTAATTACAACTAAAATTACTCAAATGCAGCTCCTCTATCCAAAAAACCTAACATAATCCAGAAAAATCAAAGTTGGTTTCAACAAAATTTTTTAAAATTTGAGAAAAATCGGTCCAAAAATCCAAAAATTCGAAGTTAATTTCAACTACAATTACTCGAATGCAGTTCCGCTCCAAACAAACCTAACATAATCCAGAAAAATCGAAGTTGGTTTCAACAAAATTTTTTATAATTTGACAAAAATCTGTACAAACATCCAAAAATCCGAATTTAATTTCAACTAAAATTACTGAAATGTAGCTCCTCTATAAAAAAAAACCTAACATAATCCAGAAAAATCGAAATTGGGTTCAACAAAATTTTAAAAAATTTGACAAAAATCTGTAAAAAAATCCAAAAATTCGAAGTTAATTACAACTAAAATTACTCAAATGCAGCTCCTCTATCCAAAAAACCTAACCTAATCCTGAAAAATCGAAATAGGCTTCAACAAATTTTTTAAAATTTGAGAAAAATCTGTTCAAAAATCCAAAAATTCGAAGTTAATTTCAACTAAAATTACTCAAATGCAGTTCCGCTACCAAACAAACCTAACATAATCCAGAAAAATAGAAGTTGGGTTCAACAAAATTTTTAAAAATTTGACAAAAATCTGTAAAAAAATCCAAAAATTCGAAGTTAATTACAACTAAAATTACTCAAATGCAGCTCCTCTATCCAAAAAACCTAACAGAATCCAGAAAAATCGAAGTTGGTTTCAGCAAAATTTTTTAAAATTTGACAAAAATCTGTACAAACATCCAAAAATTCGAAGTTATTTTCAACTAATATTACTCAAATGCAGCTCCTCTATCCAAAAAACCTAAAATAATCCAGAAAAATCGAAGTTGGTTTCAACTAAATTTTTTAAAATTTGATAAAAATCTGTACGAAAATCCAAAAAATCGAAGTTAATTTCAACTAGAATTACTCAAATGCAGCTCGTCTATCAAAAAAAACTTAACATAATCCAGAAAAATCGAAATAGGCTTCAACAAAATTTTTTGAAATTTGAGAAAAATCTGTTCAAAAATCCAAAAATTCGAATTTAATTACAACTAAAAGTACTCAAATGCAGCTCCTCTATCCAAAAAACCTAACATAATCCAGAAAAATCGAAGTTGGTTTCAACAAAATTTTTTAAAATTTGAGAAAAATCGGTCCAAAAATCCAAAAATTCGAAGTTAATTTCAACTAAAATTACTCGAATGCAGTTCCGCTACCAAACAAACCTACCATAATCCAGAAAAATCGAAGTTGGTTTCAACAAAATTTTTTAAAATTTGACAAAAATCTGTACAAACATCCAAAAATTCGAAGTTATTTTCAACTAATATTACTCAAATGCAGCTCCTCTATCCAAAAAACCTAAAATAATCCAGAAAAATCGAAGTTGGTTTCAACTAAATTTTTTAAAATTTGATAAAAATCTGTACGAAAATCCAAAAAATCGAAGTTAATTTCAACTAAAATTACTCAAATGCAGCTCCTCTATAAAAAAAACCTAACATAATCTAGAAAAATCGAAGTTGGGTTCAACAAAATTTTATAAAATTTGACAAAAATCTGTAAAAAAATCCAAAAATTCGAAGTTAATTACAACTAAAATTACTCAAATGCAGCTCCTCTATCCAAAAAACCTAACAGAATCCAGAAAAATCGAAGTTGGTTTCAGCAAAATTTTTTAAAATTTGACAAAAATCTGTACAAACATCCAAAAATTCGAAGTTATTTTCAACTAATATTACTCAAATGCAGCTCCTCTATCCAAAAAACCTAAAATAATCCAGAAAAATCGAAGTTGGTTTCAACTAAATTTTTTAAAATTTGATAAAAATCTGTACGAAAATCCAAAAAATCGAAGTTAATTTCAACTAGAATTACTCAAATGCAGCTCGTCTATCAAAAAAAACCTAACATAATCCAGAAAAATCGAAATAGGCTTCGACAAATTTTTTAAAATTTGAGAAAAATCTGTTCAAAAATCCAAAAATTCGAATTTAATTACAACTAAAAGTACTCAAATGCAGCTCCTCTATCCAAAAAACCTAACATAATCCAGAAAAATCGAAGTTGGTTTCAACAAAATTTTTTAAAATTTGAGAAAAATCTGTACAAACATCCAAAAATCCGAAGTTAATTTCAACTAAAATTACTGAAATGTAGCTCCTCTATAAAAAAAAACCTAACATAATCCAGAAAAATCGAAGTTGGGTTCAACAAAATTTTATAAAATTTGACAAAAATTTGTACAAAAATCAAAAAATTCGAAGTTAATTACAACTAAAATTACTCAAATGCAGCTCCTCTATCCAAAAAACCTAACATAATCCAGAAAAATCGAAGTTGGTTTCAACAAAATTTTTTATAATTTGACAAAAATCTGTACAAACATCCAAAAATCCGAAGTTAATTTCAACTAAAATTACTGAAATGTAGCTCCTCTATAAAAAAAAACGTAACATAATCCAGAAAAATCGAAATTGGGTTCAACAAAATTTTAAAAAATTTGACAAAAATCTGTAAAAAAATCCAAAAATTCGAAGTTAATTACAACTAAAATTACTCAAATGCAGCTCCTCTATCCAAAAAAAATAACCTAATCCTGAAAAATCGAAATAGGCTTCAACAAATTTTTTAAAATTTGAGAAAAATCTGTTCAAAAATCCAAAAATTCGAAGTTAATTTCAACTAAAATTACTCAAATGCAGTTCCGCTACCAAACAAACCTAACATAATCCAGAAAAATAGAAGTTGGGTTCAACAAAATTTTAAAAAATTTGACAAAAATCTGTAAAAAAATCCAAAAATTCGAAGTTAATTACAACTAAAATTACTCAAATGCAGCTCCTCTATCCAAAAAACCTAACAGAATCCAGAAAAATCGAAGTTGGTTTCAGCAAAATTTTTTAAAATTTGACAAAAATCTGTACAAACATCCAAAAATTCGAAGTTATTTTCAACTAATATTACTCAAATGCAGCTCCTCTATCCAAAAAACCTAAAATAATCCAGAAAAATCGAAGTTGGTTTCAACTAAATTTTTTAAAATTTGATAAAAATCTGTACGAAAATCCAAAAAATCGAAGTTAATTTCAACTAGAATTACTCAAATGCAGCTCGTCTATCAAAAAAAACTTAACATAATCCAGAAAAATCGAAATAGGCTTCAACAAAATTTTTTGAAATTTGAGAAAAATCTGTTCAAAAATCCAAAAATTCGAATTTAATTACAACTAAAAGTACTCAAATGCAGCTCCTCTATCCAAAAAACCTAACATAATCCAGAAAAATCGAAGTTGGTTTCAACAAAATTTTTTAAAATTTGAGAAAAATCGGTCCAAATATCCAAAAATTCGAAGTTAATTTCAACTAAAATTACTCGAATGCAGTTCCGCTACCAAACAAACCTACCATAATCCAGAAAAATCGAAGTTGGTTTCAACAAAATTTTTTATAATTTGACAAAAATCTGTACAAACATCCAAAAATCCGAAGTTAATTTCAACTAAAATTACTCAAATGCAGCTCCTCTATAAAAAAAACCTAACATAATCTAGAAAAATCGAAGTTGGGTTCAACAAAATTTTATAAAATTTGACAAAAATCTGTAAAAAAATCCAAAAATTCGAAGTTAATTACAACTAAAATTACTCAAATGCAGCTCCTCTATCCAAAAAACCTAACAGAATCCAGAAAAATCGAAGTTGGTTTCAGCAAAATTTTTTAAAATTTGACAAAAATCTGTACAAACATCCAAAAATTCGAAGTTATTTTCAACTAATATTACTCAAATGCAGCTCCTCTATCCAAAAAACCTAAAATAATCCAGAAAAATCGAAGTTGGTTTCAACTAAATTTTTTAAAATTTGATAAAAATCTGTACGAAAATCCAAAAAATCGAAGTTAATTTCAACTAGAATTACTCAAATGCAGCTCGTCTATCAAAAAAAACCTAACATAATCCAGAAAAATCGAAATAGGCTTCGACAAATTTTTTAAAATTTGAGAAAAATCTGTTCAAAAATCCAAAAATTCGAAGTTAATTTCAACTAAAATTACTCGAATGCAGTTCCGCTCCAAACAAACCTAACATAATCCAGAAAAATCGAAGTTGGTTTCAACAAAATTTTTTATAATTTGACAAAAATCTGTACAAACATCCAAAAATCCGAAGTTAATTTCAACTAAAATTACTGAAATGTAGCTCCTCTATAAAAAAAAACCTAACATTATCCAGAAAAATCGAAGTTGGGTTCAACAAAATTTTATAAAATTTGACAAAAATTTGTACAAAAATCAAAAAATTCGAAGTTAATTACAACTAAAATTACTCAAATGCAGCTCCTCTATCCAAAAAACCTAACATAATCCAGAAAAATCGAAATAGGCTTCAACAAAATTTTTTGAAATTTGAGAAAAATCTGTTCAAAAATCCAAAAATTCGAATTTAATTACAACTAAAATTACTCAAATGCAGCTCCTCTATCCAAAAAACCTAACATAATCCAGAAAAATCGAAGTTGGTTTCAACAAAATTTTTTAAAATTTGAGAAAAATCGGTCCAAAAATCCAAAAATTCGAAGTTAATTTCAATTACAATTACTCGAATGCAGTTCCGCTCCAAACAAACCTAACATAATCCAGAAAAATCGAAGTTGGTTTCAACAAAATTTTTTATAATTTGACAAAAATCTGTACAAACATCCAAAAATCCGAAGTTAATTTCAACTAAAATTACTGAAATGTAGCTCCTCTATAAAAAAAAACCTAACATAATCCAGAAAAATCGAAGTTGGGTTCAACAAAATTTTAAAAAATTTGACAAAAATCTGTAAAAAAATCCAAAAATTCGAAGTTAATTACAACTAAAATTACTCAAATGCAGCTCCTCTATCCAAAAAACCTAACAGAATCCAGAAAAATCGAAGTTGGTTTCAGCAAAATTTTTTAAAATTTGACAAAAATCTGTACAAACATCCAAAAATTCGAAGTTATTTTCAACTAATATTACTCAAATGCAGCTCCTCTATCCAAAAAACCTAAAATAATCCAGAAAAATCGAAGTTGGTTTCAACTAAATTTTTTAAAATTTGATAAAAATCTGTACGAAAATCCAAAAAATCGAAGTTAATTTCAACTAGAATTACTCAAATGCAGCTCGTCTATCAAAAAAAACCTAACATAATCCAGAAAAATCGAAATAGGCTTCGACAAATTTTTTAAAATTTGAGAAAAATCTGTTCAAAAATCCAAAAATTCGAAGTTAATTACAACTAAAATTACTCAAATGCAGCTCCTCTATCCAAAAAACCTAACATAATCCAGAAAAATCGAAGTTGGTTTCAGCAAAATTTTATAAAATTTGACAAAAATCTGTACAAAAATTCAAAAATTCGAAGTTAATTACAACTAAAATTACTCAAATGCAGCTCCTCTATCCAAAAAACCTACCATATCCAGAAAAATCGAAGTTGGTTTTAACAAAATTTTTTAAAATTTGACAAAAATCTGTACAAAAATCCAAAAATTCGAAGTTATTTTCAACTAAAATTACTCAAATGCAGCTCCTCTATCAAAAAAACCTAACATAATCCAGAAAAATCGAAGTTGGGTTCAAAAAAATTTTATAAAATTTGACAAAAATCTCGACAAAAATCCAAAAATTCGAAGTTAAATGCAACTAAAATTACTTAAATGCAGCTCCTCTATCCAAAAAACGTAACATAATCCAGAAAAATCGAAGTTGGATTCAGCAAAATTTTTTAAAATTTGACAAAAATCTGTACAAACATCCAAAAATTCGAAGTTATTTTCAACTAATATTACTCAAATGCAGCTCCTCTATCCAAAAAACCTAAAATAATCCAGAAAAATCGAAGTTGGTTTCAACTAAATTTTTTAAAATTTGATAAAAATCTGTACGAAAATCCAAAAAATCGAAGTTAATTTCAACTAGAATTACTCAAATGCAGCTCTTCTATCAAAAAAAACCTAACATAATCCAGAAAAATCGAAATAGGCTTCGACAAATTTTTTAAAATTTGAGAAAAATCTGTTCAAAAATCCAAAAATCCGAAGTTAATTTCAACTAAAATTACTGAAATGTAGCTCCTCTATAAAAAAAAACCTAACATAATCCAGAAAAATCGAAGTTGGGTTCAACAAAATTTTAAAAAATTTGACAAAAATCTGTAAAAAAATCCAAAAATTCGAAGTTAATTACAACTAAAATTACTCAAATGCAGCTCCTCTATCCAAAAAACCTAACCTAATCCTGAAAAATCGAAATAGGCTTCAACAAATTTTTTAAAATTTGGGAAAAATCTGTTCAAAAATCCAAAAATTCGAAGTTAATTTCAACTAAAATTACTCAAATGCAGTTCCGCTACCAAACAAACCTAACATAATGCAGAAAAATCGAAGTTGGTTTCAACAAAATTTTTTATAATTTGACAAAAATCTGTACAAACATCCAAAAATCCGAAGTTAATTTCAACTAAAATTACTGAAATGTAGCTCCTCTATAAAAAAAACCTAACATAATCCAGAAAAATCGAAGTTGGGTTCAACAAAATTTTAAAAAATTTGACAAAAATCTGTAAAAAAATCCAAAAATTCGAAGTTAATTACAACTAAAATTACTCAAATGCAGCTCCTCTATCAAAAAAACCTAACAAAATCCAGAAAAATCGAAGTTGGGTTCAACAAAATTTTATAAAATTTGACAAAAATCTGTACAAAAATCCAAAAATTCGAAGTTAATTACAACTAAAATTACTCAAATGCAGCTCCTCTATCCAAAAAACCTAACAGAATCCAGAAAAATCGAAGTTGGTTTCAGCAAAATTTTTTAAAATTTGACAAAAATCTGTACAAACATCCAAAAATTCGAAGTTATTTTCAACTAATATTACTCAAATGCAGCTCCTCTATCCAAAAAACCTAAAATAATCCAGAAAAATCGAAGTTGGTTTCAACTAAATTTTTTAAAATTTGATAAAAATCTGTACGAAAATCCAAAAAATCGAAGTTAATTTCAACTAGAATTACTCAAATGCAGCTCGTCTATCAAAAAAAACCTAACATAATCCAGAAAAATCGAAATAGGCTTCGACAAATTTTTTAAAATTTGAGAAAAATCTGTTCAAAAATCCAAAAATTCGAAGTTAATTTCAACTAAAATTACTCGAATGCAGTTCCGCTCCAAACAAACCTAACATAATCCAGAAAAATCGAAGTTGGTTTCAACAAAATTTTTTATAATTTGACAAAAATCTGTACAAACATCCAAAAATCCGAAGTTAATTTCAACTAAAATTACTGAAATGTAGCTCCTCTATAAAAAAAAACCTAACATAATCCAGAAAAATCGAAGTTGGGTTCAACAAAATTTTATAAAATTTGACAAAAATTTGTACAAAAATCCAAAAATTCGAAGTTATTTTCAACTAAAATTACTCAAATGCAGCTCCTCTATCAAAAAAACCTAACATAATCCAGAAAAATCGAAGTTGGGTTCAAAAAAATTTTATAAAATTTGACAAAAATCTCGACAAAAATCCAAAAATTCGAAGTTAAATACAACTAAAATTACTTAAATGCAGCTCCTCTATCCAAAAAACGTAACATAATCCAGAAAAATCGAAGTTGGTTTCAACAAAATTTTTTAAAATTTGACAAAAATCTGTACAAAAATCCAAAAATTCGCAGTTAATTTCAACTCAAATTACTCAAATGCAGCTCCTCTATCAAAAAAACCTAACAAAATCCAGAAAAATCGAAGTTGGGTTCAACAAAATTTTATAAAATTTGACAAAAATCTGTACAAAAATCCAAAAATTCGAAGTTAATTACAACTAAAATTACTCAAATGCAGCTCCTCTATCCAAAAAACCTAACAGAATCCAGAAAAATCGAAGTTGGTTTCAGCAAAATTTTTTAAAATTTGACAAAAATCTGTACAAACATCCAAAAATTCGAAGTTATTTTCAACTAATATTACTCAAATGCAGCTCCTCTATCCAAAAAACCTAAAATAATCCAGAAAAATCGAAGTTGGTTTCAACTAAATTTTTTAAAATTTGATAAAAATCTGTACGAAAATCCAAAAAATCGAAGTTAATTTCAACTAGAATTACTCAAATGCAGCTCGTCTATCAAAAAAAACCTAACATAATCCAGAAAAATCGAAATAGGCTTCGACAAATTTTTTAAAATTTGAGAAAAATCTGTTCAAAAATCCAAAAATCCGAAGTTAATTTCAACTAAAATTACTGAAATGTAGCTCCTCTATAAAAAAAAACCTAACATAATCCAGAAAAATCGATGTTGGGTTCAACAAAATTTTAAAAAATTTGACAAAAATCTGTAAAAAAATCCAAAAATTCGAAGTTAATTACAACTAAAATTACTCAAATGCAGCTCCTCTATCCAAAAAACCTAACCTAATCCTGAAAAATCGAAATAGGCTTCAACAAATTTTTTAAAATTTGAGAAATATCTGTTCAAAAATCCAAAAATTCGAAGTTAATTTCAACTAAAATTACTCAAATGCAGTTCCGCTACCAAACAAACCTAACATAATGCAGAAAAATCGAAGTTGGTTTCAACAAAATTTTTTATAATTTGACAAAAATCTGTACAAACATCCAAAAATCCGAAGTTAATTTCAACTAAAATTACTCAAATGCAGCTCCTCTATCCAAAAAACCTAACATAATCCAGAAAAATCGAAGTTGGTTTCAACAAAATTTTTTAAAATTTGAGAAAAATCTGTCCAAAAATCCAAAAATTCGAAGTTAATTTCAACTACAATTACTCGAATGCAGTTCCGCTCCAAACAAACCTAACATAATCCAGAAAAATCGAAGTTGGTTTCAACAAAATTTTTTATAATTTGACAAAAATCTGTACAAACATCCAAAAATCCGAAGTTAATTTCAACTAAAATTACTGAAATGTAGCTCCTCTATAAAAAAAAACCTAACATAATCCAGAAAAATCGAAGTTGGGTTCAACAAAATTTTAAAAAATTTGACAAAAATCTGTAAAAAAATCCAAAAATTCGAAGTTAATTTCAACTAAAATTACTCAAATGCAGTTCCGCTACCAAACAAACCTAACATAATGCAGAAAAATCGAAGTTGGTTTCAACAAAATTTTTTATAATTTGACAAAAATCTGTACAAACATCCAAAAATCCGAAGTTAATTTCAACTAAAATTACTCAAATGCAGCTCCTCTATCCAAAAAACCTAACATAATCCAGAAAAATCGAAGTTGGTTTCAACAAAATTTTTTAAAATTTGAGAAAAATCGGTCCAAAAATCCAAAAATTCGAAGTTAATTTCAACTACAATTACTCGAATGCAGTTCCGCTCCAAACAAACCTAACATAATCCAGAAAAATCGAAGTTGGTTTCAACAAAATTTTTTATAATTTGACAAAAATCTGTACAAACATCCAAAAATCCGAAGTTAATTTCAACTAAAATTACTGAAATGTAGCTCCTCTATAAAAAAAACCTAACATAATCCAGAAAAATCGAAGTTGTGTTCAACAAAATTTTAAAAAATTTGACAAAAATCTGTAAAAAAATCCAAAAATTCGAAGTTAATTACAACTAAAATTACTCAAATGCAGCTCCTCTATCCAAAAAACCTAACAGAATCCAGAAAAATCGAAGTTGGTTTCAGCAAAATTTTTTAAAATTTGACAAGAATCTGTACAAAAATCCAAAAATTCGAAGTTAATTTCAACTAAAATTACTCAAATGCAGTTCCGCTACCAAACAAACCTAACATAATCCAGAAAAATCGAAGTTGGGTTCAACAAAATTTTAAAAAATTTGACAAAAATCTGTAAAAAAATCCAAAAATTCGAAGTTAATTACAACTAAAATTACTCAAATGCAGCTCCTCTATCCAAAAAACCTAACAGAATCCAGAAAAATCGAAGTTGGTTTCAGCAAAATTTTTTAAAATTTGACAAAAATCTGTACAAACATCCAAAAATTCGAAGTTATTTTCAACTAATATTACTCAAATGCAGCTCCTCTATCCAAAAAACCTAAAATAATCCAGAAAAATCGAAGTTGGTTTCAACTAAATTTTTTAAAATTTGATAAAAATCTGTACGAAAATCCAAAAAATCGAAGTTAATTTCAACTAGAATTACTCAAATGCAGCTCGTCTATCAAAAAAAACCTAACATAATCCAGAAAAATCGAAACAGGCTTCAACAAAATTTTTTGAAATTTGAGAAAAATCTGTTCAAAAATCCAAAAATTCGAATTTAATTACAACTAAAATTACTCAAATGCAGCTCCTCTATCCAAAAAACCTAACATAATCCAGAAAAATCGAAGTTGGTTTCAACAAAATTTTTTAAAATTTGAGAAAAATCGGTCCAAAAATCCAAAAATTCGAAGTTAATTTCAACTAAAATTACTCGAATGCAGTTCCGCTACCAAACAAACCTACCATAATCCAGAAAAATCGAAGTTGGTTTCAACAAAATTTTTTATAATTTGACAAAAATCTGTACAAACATCCAAAAATCCGAAGTTAATTTCAACTAAAATTACTCAAATGCAGCTCCTCTATAAAAAAAACCTAACATAATCTAGAAAAATCGAAGTTGGGTTCAACAAAATTTTATAAAATTTGACAAAAATCTGTAAAAAAATCCAAAAATTCGAAGTTAATTACAACTAAAATTACTCAAATGCAGCTCCTCTATCCAAAAAACCTAACAGAATCCAGAAAAATCGAAGTTGGTTTCAGCAAAATTTTTTAAAATTTGACAAAAATCTGTACAAACATCCAAAAATTCGAAGTTATTTTCAACTAATATTACTCAAATGCAGCTCCTCTATCCAAAAAACCTAAAATAATCCAGAAAAATCGAAGTTGGTTTCAACTAAATTTTTTAAAATTTGATAAAAATCTGTACGAAAATCCAAAAAATCGAAGTTAATTTCAACTAGAATTACTCAAATGCAGCTCGTCTATAAAAAAAACCTAACATAATCCAGAAAAATCGAAATAGGCTTCGACAAATTTTTTAAAATTTGAGAAAAATCTGTTCAAAAATCCAAAAATTCGAAGTTAATTTCAACTACAATTACTCGAATGCAGTTCCGCTCCAAACAAACCTAACATAATCCAGAAAAATCGAAGTTGGTTTCAACAAAATTTTTTATAATTTGACAAAAATCTGTACAAACATCCAAAAATCCGAAGTTAATTTCAACTAAAATTACTGAAATGTAGCTCCTCTATAAAAAAAAACCTAACATAATCCAGAAAAATCGAAGTTGGGTTCAACAAAATTTTAAAAAATTTGACAAAAATCTGTAAAAAAATCCAAAAATTCGAAGTTAATTACAACTAAAATTACTCAAATGCAGCTCCTCTATCCAAAAAACCTAACCTAATCCTGAAAAATCGAAATAGGCTTCAACAAATTTTTTAAAATTTGAGAAAAATCTGTTCAAAAATCCAAAAATTCGAAGTTAATTTCAACTAAAATTACTCAAATGCAGCTCCTTTTTCAAAACAACCTAACACATTCCAGAAAAATCGAAGTTGGGTTCAACAAAATTTTATAAAATTTTACAAAAATCTGCACAAAAATCCAAAAATTCGAAGTTAATTACCACTAAAATTACTCAAATGCAGCTCCTCGATCCAAAAAACCTAACATAATCCAGAAAAATCGAAGTTGGTTTCAACAAAATTTTTTAAAATTTGACAAAAATCTGCACAAAAATCCAAAAATTCGAAGTTAATTTCAACTAAAATTACTCGAAAGCTGCTCCTCTATCAAAAAAACCTAACATAATCCAGAGAAATCGAAGTTGGTTTCAACAAAATTTTTTAAAATTTGACAAAAATCTGAACAAGAATCCAAAAATTCGAAGTTAATTTCAACTAAAATTACTCAAATGCAGCTCCTCTATCAAAAAAACTTTACATAATCCAGAGAAATCGATGTTGGTTTCAACCAAATTTTTTAAAATTTTACAAATATCTGTACAAAAATCCAAAAATTCGAAGTTAATTTCAACTAAAATTACTCAAATGCAGCTCCTCTATCAAAAAAACCTAACATATTCCAGAAAAATCGAAGTTGGTTTCAACAAAATTTTTTAAAATTTGACAAAAATCTGTACAAAAATCCAAAAATTCGAAGTTAATTTGAACTAAAATTACTCGAAAGCTGCTCCTCTATCAAAAAAACCTAACATAATCCAGAGAAATCGAAGTTGGTTTCAACAAAATTTTTTAAAATTTGACAATAATCTGTACAAGAATCCAAAAATTCGAAGTTAATTACAACTAAAATTACTCAAATGCAGCTCCTCTATCCAAAAAACCTAACATAATCCAGAAAAATCGAAGTTGGTTTCAACAAAATTTTTTAAAATTTCACAAAAATCTGTACAAAAATCCAAAAATTCGAAGTTAATTTCAACTAAAATTACTCAAATGCACCTCCTCTAACAAAAAAACTTTACATAATCCAGAAAAATCGAAGTTGGGTTCAACAAAATTTTATAAAATTTAACAAAAATCTGCACAAAAATCCAAAAATTCGAAGTTAATTACAACTAAAATTACTCAAATGCAGCTCCTCTATCCAAAAAACCTAACATAATCCAGAAAAATCGAATTTGGTTTCAACAAAATTTTTTAAAATTTGACAAAAATCTGTACAAGAATCCAAAAATTCGAAGTTAATTACAACTAAAATTACTCAAATGCAGCTCCTCTATCCAAAAAACCTAACAGAATCCAGAAAAATCGAAGTTGGTTTCAGCAAAATTTTTTAAAATTTGACAAAAATCTGTACAAACATCCAAAAATTCGAAGTTATTTTCAACTAATATTACTCAAATGCAGCTCCTCTATCCAAAAAACCTAAAATAATCCAGAAAAATCGAAGTTGGTTTCAACTAAATTTTTTAAAATTTGATAAAAATCTGTACGAAAATCCAAAAAATCGAAGTTAATTTCAACTAGAATTACTCAAATGCAGCTCGTCTATCAAAAAAAACCTAACATAATCCAGAAAAATCGAAACAGGCTTCAACAAAATTTTTTGAAATTTGAGAAAAATCTGTTCAAAAATCCAAAAATTCGAATTTAATTACAACTAAAATTACTCGAAAGCTGCTCCTCTATCAAAAAAACCTAACATAATCCAGAGAAATCGAAGTTGGTTTCAACAAAATTTTTTAAAATTTGAGAAAAATCGGTCCAAAAATCCAAAAATTCGAAGTTAATTTCAACTAAAATTACTCAAATGCAGCTCCTCTATAAAAAAAACCTAACATAATCCAGAGAAATCGATCTTGGTTTCAACAAAATTTTTTAAAATTTTACAAATATCTGTACAAAAATCCAAAAATTCGAAGTTAATTACAACTAAAATTACTCAAATGCAGCTCCTCTATCCAAAAAACCTAACAGAATCCAGAAAAATCGAAGTTGGTTTCAGCAAAATTTTTTAAAATTTGACAAAAATCTGTACAAAAATCCAAAAATTCGAAGTTAATTTCAACTAAAATTACTCAAATGCAGTTCCGCTACCAAACAAACCTAACATAATCCAGAAAAATCGAAGTTGGGTTCAACAAAATTTTAAAAAATTTGACAAAAATCTGTACAAAAATCCAAAAATGCGAAGTTAATTACAACTAAAATTACTCAAATGCAGCTCCTCTATCCAAAAAACCTAACATAATCCAGAAAAATCAAATTTGGTTTCAACAAAATATTTTAAAATTTCACAAAAATCTGTACAAAAATCCAAACATTCGAAGTTAATTTCAACTAAAATTACTCAAATGCAGCTCCTTTATCAAAACAACCCAACACATTCCAGAAAAATCGAAGTTGGTTTCAACAAAATTTTTTAAAATTTGACAAAAATCTGTACAAAAATCCAAAAATTCGAAGTTAATATCAACTAAAATTACTCAAATGCAGCTCCTCTATCAAAAAAACTTTACATAATCCAGAAAAATCGAAGTTGGGTTCAATAAAATTTTTTAAAATTTGACAAAAATCTGAAAAAAATCCAAAAATTCGAAGATAATTTCAACTAGAATTACTCAAATGCAGCTCCTCTATCAAAAAAACCTAACATAATCCAGAAAAATCGAAGTTGGTTCCAACAAAATTTTTTAAAATTTGACAAAAATCTGTACAAAAATCCAAAAATTCGAAGATAATTTCAACTAAAATTACTCAAATGCAGCTCCTTTATCAAAAAAACGTAACATATTCCAGAAAAATCGAAGTTGGTTTCAACAAAATTTTTTAAAATTTGACAAAAATCTGTACAAAAATCCATAAATTCGTAGTTATCTTCATCTAAAATTACTCAAATGCAGCTCGTCTATCAAAAAAACCTAACATAATCCAGAAAAATCGAAATAGGCTTCAACAAAATTTTTTAAAATTGGAGAAAAATCTGTTCAAAAATCCAAAAATTCGAATTTAATTACAACTAAAATTACTCAAATGCAGCTCCTTTATCAAAAAAACCTAACATATTCCAGAAAAATCGATGTTGGTGTTACGAGCCGGGGCTGCGGCAACGCGAGAGGCCGGCGAGAAGGGTATTTCCCAAGGAATACGGTTTATGAGTTCGTTAGTTAGGAGCGCGGACGAACCTGATGCGAAATCAGGGAGCCGCTAGGATTATTGACGGCGAGGACGAACCTGATGCGAAATCAGGGAGCCTCTGGGAATGGAGTCAAACGCGGACGAACCTGATTTTAATAATCAGGGAGCCGCAGGAGGGTGATACGTCGTGAACGAACCCGATGCGAAATCGGGGAGTCACTAGGATGAAGTTCACAGACGAACCTGGTGCGACACCAGGGAGCTGTTAGGAGGTTGGATTATTCACAGACGAACCTGGTGCGAGACCAGGGAGCTGTTCGGAAGTTGGTAGATTTACAGACGAACCTGATGCGAAATCAGGGAGCTGTAGGATACGGACGAACCTGATGCGAAATCAGGGAGCCGTAGGAGGGTGAGGTTTCGTGGACGAACCCGATGCTAAATCGGGGAGCCGCTGGGTTGGAGAAGATCCCTTGTTTTGGTTGAAGGGTTGCGAACGAACCCGATGCGAAATCAGGGAGTCGCGGGAAATGTTAGTAAAGCCTCGTAACTCTTAATTAAAATTGATACAACTCGAGCGGTAAAGTTGTATCGGTGGGTGAATACTACTAATATTATAAGGATCGCTGGGTAAGAGATGGGTTTAACGAATCTACTCAATTTACACGTAACACCATTCGTATATTCAATACTTGGTTATTGTACAAATGTAAGTGTCGCGATTTGGTAATTAAATAAAGTGTGTATGTTACCACTAATTGCACGGTGTTGACGCACTGGCGATGCGGGGCGTAAGAGTGGCTATTACAATATGCCAAATAGAATATAAACCGAACTCGCGGATTCTATGAGGTTAACTATTGATTCTGACAGGGACCTTAGCTTGATCTTACTGAATATAACCAACTCTGTACGAGCGTGACACGACGTGACTTTACGCGTGACTCTATAGCTTTTAACCAACGAGGGTAGAAACCAAAGGGTTTATATAGTCCCAAAAATGAGTGGGGATGCGTTAGGAATTTCCATATAAGGAAATCCTTCGGGGTCGTCGTCGAGTCACTCCCGTTCCCATGGTCGCGATCCAGATGGTAGAGATCATGACCCCCCTTAGTGGTGTATGATAAACTAAAAGGATTTTTAGGGCGTTTTCCCTTCGCCGACGCGAGCTCGAAAAATATTTGAGAGCGGCGTATGGGAAAATGCCACATACGTAACATCTCCCCCCTAAGACAAAACATCGCGATTCTCGTGATGCTTTTCAGAAGAAGGAAAAACGCCCCACAAATCCTTTCGTAAGCCAAAGTGTGAAAAGAAAATTGTCGGGTGTAGTGTGGTGTGGAGTACTTATCGCTAGGTGTGTTGAGAAGGTAGGAGGTTATTCGTGGCTGGGCACCTCGTAGCCGATTTGCAACCAGTGCTCGATGATGTCCAGTGGTGGTTATCCGGGTAGTCGGTCGAGCGTCAGCGTGGCTGTGATTCCGTCCAGAGTTGGTTGAATATTGGCGAGAAGGCGGTTGGAAGGGTAGAGTACCCTTCAGGTAGACTCTCACTGCTTGCCAGGGTATGTCTCGTTTGCAGGGTGATAATGACCATATTTGGGCATACGGTTGGCTTAACGTTGTGCCGTGGACGGAAAATAATTCAGATTATCTGAGGCTATATTTCGGATTCGAGTCATGTGTGTTATTAATTCTACTAAGTAGTCTCCAAATGACTTTAATTTTTCACCGGTTGGAAAAGAACTTGGTTCTCGGGCAGGCTTTCCAAAGATTAATTCGTATGGGGTGAAATTTGTTGCTTCATGAACGGATGTGTTGTATGAGAACATTGCGAACGGTATCAATAAATCCCAGTCTTCGTAATTATCCATGTAATGCTTGAGGTATTCAGTGAGGACGATGTGACTCCGTTCCAGAGATCCGTTTGTTTGTGGTCTATATCCCGAGGTTGTTATTTGTTTGATTTTAAATATTTCAGATAGGTTGGTCATAAGTGTTCCGATGAAGCTAGTTCCTTTGTCTGTTAATATTGCGCGAGGTGTACCGTAAATCGCAATGAAGTGTCTGGCGAAAGCATCTGCAATTGTAGCAGCTCGAATGTTAGGTATTGCTACGGCTACGCAATATTTCGTTAGGTTATCTTGGATGGTGAGAATGTGTCTGTTCCCACTGGGTGTAATTGGTAAAGGTCCTACTGTATCTAAGGAAATTTTGTCGAATGCTCCTATAGGTGTGTCGGTGATCAACATCGGCTGACGAGTTTTTGCTCGGACTAATTTCTGTTCTTGACAACTCTGGCATCTTCGGATGGTGTCTTGAATGTCGTTGCGCATTTGTGGCCAATGGAATTTTGATCGAATGCGTTTGTATGTCTTCGTTACCCCTTTATGTCCTCCGATTAAACTGTCGTGAGCCTCGCTGATGATGTGCAGTCTGTCTTCTTCGGATGGTGTGGTGATGGTACAGTTGCATAGAGTAATCTGCAAGCTCGTTCCTATGAAAACCTCTTCTAATATCTTGACAAATTCGTTGGACGGTATTTTGTGAAGGTCTCCCGTGGCAGAAATTCGAAATGATCTAATCTGATTTTGATCCAATGTGTGTGAAAGAGTTTTCAATCCATTGAACACATCTACTCTTTTAATATTATCAAAGAAGTTGTCTGAGATTATTATACTGAAAGTTTTAAATAATCCATTGTCTGTAGTTATCACCTGTCCCTTTTTCGGTTGTGCTGCTAGAAGATTTTGTTTATTAATTAGTTCAGTATCCAGCAGTAATTTTCCAACGGGATTTACTAAATTGCAGTCGGCAGAAATGAAATGTACGTAATGTTCTTCTTCAGCGGTAAAGTTATTCGAAGAAACAATAATTTTATGTGGTCGGTCTAATGGGATCCCTTCCAGATCGTCAAGGTCGCTTGAATTCTCGATGTCAGTAGTGAAGAATGGGTAAGGATCAAGTGTGCGGTCAAAGACCCTAGGCTGAGTTGACCTGCTGTCAGGTGGTTGTCCTACACTTGCTTCGGTTGTAGCTCCTGCAGGTAGTTGGTTTATTGAGGGTTGTAAAGGTTCTTCCATGACCTCCGATGATATTTGCGGGGTACTGAGTAAATCTAGTTGGACGTTCCTTGCATTTTCTATTACAGTATTTTCGAACGGCTCCTCAAAGGATATCAAATTGTCGAAGACGGTCTGGTCCTTATCTAAAGGGATGATTTGAGTGGAGTTTGCTGCGGGCGAAAAACTGTTTATGGTTTCCTGGCGTTCATCTGGCATGGTTATCTCTTGAGATAGGCTGGGAAAAGATCGGTTCTTGTGTATTATTGGAGAATGTTGAACGTTCCCACGTGCGGTTTCTTCTATTTCATCTGAGCTGCTGCTTGTCTCTCGGTACTTGGGTCGAATTTCCCTATCTCGTCGTAACTGTCGTATGCGATGTCCAATAGTTTCGACGTTGGCGTCTGTTTTCGGTATCTGGGCCTTGAAGTCGGGATCCTTCAGCTCTCGTGGAATAAGTGGTAGGCAGGCAGACGTAGGATTGCGCGATAATGCGTCTGCGTTCTTATTCGTCTTTCCAGATTTATGGACAACCCGATACTCGTACTCTAAAGGCTCGAATAGACCGGGCGATAATCGCCGGCAACTTTGTCGCCAGCGACTTCAGCGGGTCGCCTGGCGACTCGCTGGGATGCATCGGCTTGTCTCCAGCGACTTTTACCGAGCGGCTGGTATCCAGCGACTTGTGACCGGCGACTCGACGACTTGTGTCCCCCACCTTATGACCGAGACCCTTCAGCGTCTATCCCAAACTCTATTTAGTAGCCATGGATCCTTCAACAGCTATGGGTGTTGGTGCCGCGTTGGACAATACGGTCATAAACTGCGACCCTGGCGAAACACTCTGGCCGATCAGCCTGATTAATTTTTGGGAACCAGATGTGGCACGCAAACCAGTCCCTTCAGTTTTTCCCTAAATGTGCCAGATATAAACCTGCGCCGTGTTCCCCGCAAATTCGAGACGGATCCCTTATCTCCCGAGTAAAAACACGCGCTTCAATTGCAAAACAAAAGCACGCGTTGACCTATTCCGTGCGAAAGAAGGTAGGCCTCGGAGAGGAGATATGTATTGCTGTGAAGAGAGCCTCTTCAAGGGAGTGGCCGTTTGGGAGGGATGCAGGGCAGATTGGTTAGGTCAGAACTGATCGGACTTCAAGCCCACCTTCTCTCGTACGGAATTCCGTTTCCAATTCGAAGGGAAGTCGACACATGCGGGGCCACGCGCCATCAGAGGACTATCTCATTTGTTCTTGTGTCCTTCCGTCAAGAGTATAAATATTCGATGTTTACCATTCGCTACATCGAATCAATCCGATATACATATGATTATGGTCCAGGGTTTGAAACGGTTCTAGAAATAACTGTTTCAAACCGTTATATATCGGTTCTTCATCAAACAGTTATGAAGAACCGATATTCTTAATAACTGTTATAAAGAACCGATATTCTGACTATATCGGTTTCGGTTATTTTTTCGGTTCTGGAATCGTTATTTTTTCGGTTTTATATCGATCCAAAGCGGTTCTGCAATCGATTCTCGTATCGATTTTACAGCACCTAATTGAGATCGCCAGTATTACGGTTGCAGATTATTTTATATAAGCATAAACATACCTGTTACAAAATCATTACGAAAACAACCAAAACTGAAATAATTATGCATACCATTCTCTTTTAACATGGAAAGTGTTCTTAAATATATGTGGTTTTCTTGGTGTCGTAATATCGATTCCTTTTTACTTTCGACTGATGCGCGCCATATTACTATAGGATTAATTATATATATATATTATATAAATGTATACGTCAAAAATTTAATATATCTATAAATATATATACATAATATATATAATAAATTTTTAACGTAAATATCTACTATATGATCTACTCCGTGGAAACACGTATACATATTTATTAAAACATATTAATTTATTATATATATATAATAATATATTATTATATATATATATTAATTTATTAATTTATTAATAAATTAATATGTTTTAATAAATATGTATATGCGTTTCCACGCAGTAGATCATATAGTAGATATTTACGTTAAAAATTTATTATATATATTATGTATATATATTTATAGATATATTACATTTTGAACGTATACATTTACTATAGGATGTACTTCAATATATATATAGTGTGTGGTGTGTTGCCACAGAGTCGGCGATGTTTCCCATTCGGAACGGGAAACAGGAATACAGGCACTAGACACTGGGGCGATGTTGCTCACCGTCCACTTGAATACAGTTTTTCGGAAACATGTGGCCAACAGTCATTTCTAGAAGGCCGTTTGAGGCAAGGGTCGAGTTGCTGTATCCCACAGCGATTGTTGCAAGTCGCCGGACAGAGGCATCCGGCGACTTTCCCAGGTATATTCGTATCTCTTTAACCTGTAAAGGACGAGTCGCCAGGCACAAGTTGCCAGACACAAGTCGCCGGATAAAAGTCGCCGGCTACAAGTCGCTGGAGACAAGTCGGTTATCCCACCGCCTCGCCAGCGTCTCCGGCGACAAAGTTGCCGGCGATTATCGCCCAGTCTATACGAGCCTTAAAAGTCGGAGCTTCCACTTCATAAGCCTAGAAGTTGGGTCCTTGACAGAATGTAACCAGACAAGTGGTCTGTGATCTGTAACGAGGGTGAATGGGGTTCCGTAGATGTAGGGCCTGAAGTATCTTACGGCGTAAACCATGGCCAAACATTCCTTTTCCGTAGCTGAATAATTCTTCTCAGGTTTATTTAGGCTACGGGATGCGTAGGCAATCGGCAGGTCGTTTCCTATCTCCCCTTGACTAAGTACGGCTCCAATAGCATAATCAGATGCATCTGTTGTTACAATGAAAGGTTTACTGAAATCTGGGTATTGTAATATGGGTTGTTGACAAAGTTCGCTACGCAATTGCTTAAAACTCTGATCTTGTTCTTCTGTCCATTTGAATTTGATGCCTTTTCCTAATAAATTGATTAAAGGCTTAGCTTTTGTGGTGAAATTAGGTACGAATCTTCGATAATATCCTACGAGTCCCAAGAATTGTTGAATGTTTTTCTGCGTTGTGGGGGTGGGAAAATCTTGAACAGATTTTAATTTCCTAGGGTCAGGTCTTACTCCTTCCTTTGAAATAATGTGTCCAAGGTACGCCACTTCCTTTCGCAAGAATTGACATTTGTTGGTCTGGAGGGTTAATCCATGTTCTCGGAGGCGGTTCAACAGCTTTTTGACTTTGATATTATGTTCCTGTAACGATGATGCGTAAATCACTATGTCATCCAAATAAACAAAGAGGTCTGTTCCTTGAAGTCCAGTGAGCGCTTGATCCATCAGGCGTTGAAAGGTGGGTGGTGCATTCTTTAATCCGAAAGGCATTCGAGTGAATTCGTAGTGTCCATTTGGAGTAGTGAATGCTGTTTTTGCTCTATCTTTCGGATCCATTTCTATTTGATGAAATCCACTGGCGAGATCAAAGACTGAAAAATATTTAGCTCCTCCTAATCGATCTAATATCTCCGTGATTTGAGGTAATGGGTACTTATCGGAAATAGTTATATCGTTGAGGCCACGGAAATCTATTACCAGACGCGAACGCTTCACTCCGTTTTCGTCTTCTTTCTTCGGGACGATCCACAAAGGTGAATTGTATGGAGATTTTGAAGGTGTAATTATACCATTTGACAATAGCGCGTTGATTTGTTTCTGAATTTCCTTTTGGTGTATGAGAGGATAGCGATATTGTCTTGTGTTGATTGGAATATCGTTGGATATATGGATTGAATGTTTAAAGTCGCGGGCCTTCCCAAGTTTATCTCCAGGAAGATAAAATCGGTCGGGAAAATCTCTAACTAAATTAGTAACGAAATCTAGTTCCTCCTTGTTCAGATGTTTAGTGTTTAGGGCTTCTAAGATTTTTTGTATTCTATCTTCGCGTGTTTTGAATTTTGACGGGTGTTCTGCAGCTGGGTAAAAATCTTCGTCTGATGAACCGAAGATTTCGAACGGCTCCAATGTTTGTGGTTCTATCTCCACGTCTAAGGGTACATCGCTGGTATTTGTTGCCATAACGTAGCACTTCCCTTTATTGTTCTTTACTACTGCTTCCCCTATGTAAAGATGTTCGAGGGTCTTGATACGCGGTAAATATCCTTCCTTAATCCTCGAGTTTGTTATTGTTATAGCAATCTGTTGCGACGTCCTAGGTTCGATACGATGTTTGGTTGACGTCGGTAGTTCTTTCGTTTGAGGTAGGTCCTGATAATTTGAAAAACGTATAGGTCGGGTTGGTTTATTTTTTAGCACCAAAGTCCCATGATAATAGGAAATTTCGGCCTCCTCTTGTTTTAAAAATGGGCTTCCTATAAGTCCGTCTGCTTCTATTGCAAGCTCTTTTACCACATAGAAAAGTGCGGGAGCTTCGTGGATATGTAGAATTGTTGTTCCTAGAGTATGAATTGGATTAGTAGTAATTCCGGTTAATTCGATTTCTTCCCGAGAGTTTATCGCGGCTTTTTCTCCCAGGGCGCTAATGACTACTAAATTAACGGATGCTCCACCATCGATTAAGAATTCTCCCGTTCCTGACTCCAGTTCTGGAACCTTGATTTTGATGCGTGGGGCAGGTGCTTCCTTGATGAGGGTTCCTCTTCGAAGCGGACTGTCCTTTGGCGAGCTTCTTTGTTTCCGCTCATCGTGTCGCCTATACGTTGAGCGCGATCGAAGTTTAAAGACTTGTTTGATTCGGCAGACGAATCTCGCGAGTCTCGTTGATATCTCGGGCTACGCGGACGTTTCCTACAGGATTTTCCGTCATGTCCGGTTATACCGCAATGCCAACAATACAAACTTGGCTTGCGATCTTTATCGTGATTTTTTAAAATGGAATATTGTTTTTCTCCATCATCTGGAAACGATGAGTCGGAGCGATAAGAAGGGGATTTCGAGGGGCTCCGGTGACGCAAGGTCCAGGCCGTCGTGCGTGTCCGTCCTTCTCGGTCCTCTTCAAAACCAGATGTTCTTGTAGACCGATCCCTGTTTTGGTCGTATCTACTCGGAGAAAGTGGGTACGACACTTCACGGTCGTGATGGCGAGAATCTTTGGTGTAATGATCTCTGCGAGACCACCTGGAGGGTGAATCATTACGGGACGACTGTCGCCGATTCCTTAATTTTCTGTCTATCTGTAGCACGACGTCGTAAGCTTCTTCAAGTGTTTTAATGTCTTGAGTCTGAGCCGACACTTTCCAGGAAATTCGATCCGGTAAACCATCGATGAAGTTTTCCTTAACGTCTTTTTCCATTTCTTTGACGAAGTCTTCAGCGTGATCCAGATATCTTTCCCGAATAGCTCCGCGCGCACAATAAACGAGATGACTAGTCCTGTCGACGTACTGTCGCAGACTTTCTCCTTCGCGAATGCTTAGTTTCGCGATTTCGACTTGAAAATATGACAAACTTCTTCCCGGCGCGAATCTCTTTTTCAAATGTTGGACTAATAACTTAACAGAGTCGAATTTATGCTCTAATGTGCACCTGCGTGCCGGACCGATCAGTTTCGTTAGAATTATTGCAAGATACTCAGCTTCCGTACCCGCAGGAATCAAAGTTAACCCGTCTTCCACGTTTTGTACGAAGCGCGACAAGGTTGGACTTTCACCATCGAAGATTGGAATTGACATTGTGATGTTCTGTATACATGTCCGTTGCGTCAAGAGTGACATTGAGTTTGCAATTGAAACTGTCAAGTTCATAATGTCGTTAGAAGAAACGTTCGCCTGTGTAGTTGCCATTTTAAAATAAATAAGTGACTTGACTAGAGAAAACTAGTATATCGTCGATAATAAATTACGAGTGATTTTAACGTATTTAAAAACCCAAATTTTACAGCGATTCTAATGCAGTAGCATCCCACCGCTGTCACCAGTTCTGTTACGAGCCGGGGCTGCGGCAACGCGAGAGGCCGGCGAGAAGGGTATTTCCCAAGGAATACGGTTTATGAGTTCGTTAGTTAGGAGCGCGGACGAACCTGATGCGAAATCAGGGAGCCGCTAGGATTATTGACGGCGAGGACGAACCTGATGCGAAATCAGGGAGCCTCTGGGAATGGAGTCAAACGCGGACGAACCTGATTTTAATAATCAGGGAGCCGCAGGAGGGTGATACGTCGTGAACGAACCCGATGCGAAATCGGGGAGTCACTAGGATGAAGTTCACAGACGAACCTGGTGCGACACCAGGGAGCTGTTAGGAGGTTGGATTATTCACAGACGAACCTGGTGCGAGACCAGGGAGCTGTTCGGAAGTTGGTAGATTTACAGACGAACCTGATGCGAAATCAGGGAGCTGTAGGATACGGACGAACCTGATGCGAAATCAGGGAGCCGTAGGAGGGTGAGGTTTCGTGGACGAACCCGATGCTAAATCGGGGAGCCGCTGGGTTGGAGAAGATCCCTTGTTTTGGTTGAAGGGTTGCGAACGAACCCGATGCGAAATCAGGGAGTCGCGGGAAATGTTAGTAAAGCCTCGTAACTCTTAATTAAAATTGATACAACTCGAGCGGTAAAGTTGTATCGGTGGGTGAATACTACTAATATTATAAGGATCGCTGGGTAAGAGATGGGTTTAACGAATCTACTCAATTTACACGTAACACCATTCGTATATTCAATACTTGGTTATTGTACAAATGTAAGTGTCGCGATTTGGTAATTAAATAAAGTGTGTATGTTACCACTAATTGCACGGTGTTGACGCACTGGCGATGCGGGGCGTAAGAGTGGCTATTACAATATGCCAAATAGAATATAAACCGAACTCGCGGATTCTATGAGGTTAACTATTGATTCTGACAGGGACCTTAGCTTGATCTTACTGAATATAACCAACTCTGTACGAGCGTGACACGACGTGACTTTACGCGTGACTCTATAGCTTTTAACCAACGAGGGTAGAAACCAAAGGGTTTATATAGTCCCAAAAATGAGTGGGGATGCGTTAGGAATTTCCATATAAGGAAATCCTTCGGGGTCGTCGTCGAGTCACTCCCGTTCCCATGGTCGCGATCCAGATGGTAGAGATCATGACCCCCCTTAGTGGTGTATGATAAACTAAAAGGATTTTTAGGGCGTTTTCCCTTCGCCGACGCGAGCTCGAAAAATATTTGAGAGCGGCGTATGGGAAAATGCCACATACGTAACATTGGTTTCAACAAAATTTTTTAAAATTTGACAAAAATCTGTACAAAAATCCAAAAATTCGAAGTTAATTTCAACTAAAATTACTCAAATGCAGCTCCTCTATCAAAAAAACTTTACATAATCCAGAAAAATCGAAGTTGGTTTCAACAAAATTTTTTAAAATTTGACAAAAATCTGTACAAAAATCCAAAAATTCGAAGTTATTTTCAACTAAAATTACTCAAATGCAACTCCGCTACCAAAAAAACCTAACGTAATCCAGAAAAATCGAAGTTGGTTTCAACAAAATTTTTTAAAATTTGACAAAAATTCGAAGTTAATTTCAACTGAAATTACTCAAATGCAGCTCCGCTACCAAAAAAACCTAACGTAATCCAGAGTAATCGAAGTTGGTTTCAACAAAATTTTTTAAAATTTGACAAACATCTGTACAAAAATCCCAAAATTCGAAGTTAATTTCAACTGAAATTACTCAAATGCAGCTCCGCTACCAAAAAAACCTAACGTAATCCAGAGTAATCGAAGTTGGTTTCAACAAAATTTTTTAAAATTTGACAAACATCTGTACAAAAATCCCAAAATTCGAAGTTAATTTCAACCAAAATTACTCAAATGCAGCTCCGCTACCAAAAAAACCTAACGAAATCCAGAGTAATCGAAGTTGGTTTCAACAAAATTTTTTAAAATTTGACAAAAATCTGTACAAAAATCCAAAAATTCGAAGTTATTTTCAACTAAAATTACTCAAATGCAACTCCGCTACCAAAAAAACCTAACGTAATCCAGAAAAATCGAAGTTGGTTTCAACAAAATTTTTTAAAATTTGACAAAAATTCGAAGTTAATTTCAACTGAAATTACTCAAATGCAGCTCCGCTACCAAAAAAACCTAACGTAATCCAGAGTAATCGAAGTTGGTTTCAACAAAATTTTTTAAAATTTGACAAACATCTGTACAAAAATCCCAAAATTCGAAGTTAATTTCAACTAAAATTACTCAAATGCAGCTCCGCTACCAAAAAAACCTAACGAAATCCAGAGTAATCGAAGTTGGTTTCAACAAAATTTTTTAAAATTTGACAAAAATCTGTACAAAAATCCAAAAATTCGAAGTTATTTTCAACTAAAATTACTCAAATGCAGCTCCTCTATCAAAAAAACGTAACATATTCCAGAAAAATCGAAGTTGGTTTCAACAAAATTTTTAAAAATTTGACAAAAATCTGTACTAAAATCCAAAAATTCGTAGTTATCTTCATCTAAAATTACTCAAATGCAGCTCGTCTATCAAAAAAACCTAACATAATCCAGAAAAATCGAAATAGGCTTCAACAAAATTTTTTAAAATTTGAGAAAAATCTGTTCAAAAATCCAAAAATTCGAATTTAATTACAACTAAAATTACTCAAATGCAGCTCCGCTATCAAAAAAACCTAACATAATCCAGAAAAATCGAAGTAGGTTTAAACAAAATTTTTTAAAATTTGACAAAAATCTGAACAAAAATCCAAAAATTCGAAGTTAATTTCAACTAAAATTACTCAAATGCAGCTCCTTTATCAAAAAAACCTAACATATTCCAGAAAAATCGATGTTGGTTTCAACAAATTTTTTTAAAATTTGACAAAAATCTGTACAAAAATCCAAAAAATCGAAGTTAATTTCAACTAGAATTACTCAAATGCAGCTCGTCTATCAAAAAAACCTAACATAATCCAGAAAAAAAGAAGTTGGTTTCAACAAAATATTTTAAAATTTGACAAAAATCTGTACAAGAATCCAAAAATTCGAAGATAATTTCAACTAAAATTACTCAAATGCAGCTCCTTTATCAAAAAAACGTAACATATTCCAGAAAAATCGAAGTTGGTTTCAACAAAATTTTTTAAAATTTGACAAAAATCTGTACAAAAATCCAAAAATTCGTAGTTATCTTCATCTAAAATTACTCAAATGCAGCTCCTCTATCAAAAAAATTTTACATAATCCAGAAATATCGAAGTTGGTTTCAACAAAATTTTTTAAAATTTGACAAAAAACTGTACAAAAATCCAAAAATTCGAAGTTAATTTCAACTAAAATTACTCAAATGCAGCTCCTCTATCAAAAAAACCTAACATAGTCCAGAAAAATCGAAGTTGGTTTCAACAAAATTTTTTATAATTTGAAAAAAATCTGTACAAACATCCAAAAATTCGAAGTTAATTTCAACTAAAATTACTCAAATGCAGCTCCTCTATCAAAAAACCTAACATAATCCAGAAAAATCGAAGTTGGTTTCAACAAAATTTTTTAAAATTTGACAAAAATCTGTACAAAAATCCAAAAATTCGAAGTTAATTTCAACTAGAATTACTCAAATGCAGCTCCTCTATCAAAAAAACCTAACATAATCCAGAAAAATCGAAGTTGGGTTCAACAAAATTTTATAAAATTTGACAAAAATCTGCACAAAAATCCAAAAATTCGAAGTTAATTACAACTAAAATTACTCAAATGCAGCTCCTCTATCCAAAAAACCTAACATAATCCAGAAAAATCGAAGTTGGGTTCAACAAAATTTTATAAAATTTAACAAAAATCTGCACAAAAATCCAAAAATTCGAAGATAATTTCAACTAAAATTACTCAAATGCAGCTCCTTTATCAAAAAAACGTAACATATTCCAGAAAAATCGAAGTTGGTTTCAACAAAATTTTTAAAAATTTGACAAAAATCTGTACTAAAATCCAAAAATTCGTAGTTATCTTCATCTAAAATTACTCAAATGCAGCTCGTCTATCAAAAAAACCTAACATAATCCAGAAAAATCGAAATAGGCTTCAACAAAATTTTTTAAAATTTGAGAAAAATCTGTTCAAAAATCCAAAAATTCGAATTTAATTACAACTAAAATTACTCAAATGCAGCTCCGCTATCAAAAAAACCTAACATAATCCAGAAAAATCGAAGTAGGTTTAAACAAAATTTTTTAAAATTTGACAAAAATCTGAACAAAAATCCAAAAATTCGAAGTTAATTTCAACTAAAATTACTCAAATGCAGCTCCTTTATCAAAAAAACCTAACATATTCCAGAAAAATCGATGTTGGTTTCAACAAATTTTTTTAAAATTTGACAAAAATCTGTACAAAAATCCAAAAAATCGAAGTTAATTTCAACTAGAATTACTCAAATGCAGCTCGTCTATCAAAAAAACCTAACATAATCCAGAAAAAAAGAAGTTGGTTTCAACAAAATTTTTTAAAATTTGACAAAAATCTGTACAAGAATCCAAAAATTCGAAGATAATTTCAACTAAAATTACTCAAATGCAGCTCCTTTATCAAAAAAACGTAACATATTCCAGAAAAATCGAAGTTGGTTTCAACAAAATTTTTTAAAATTTGACAAAAATCTGTACAAAAATCCAAAAATTCGTAGTTATCTTCATCTAAAATTACTCAAATGCAGCTCCTCTATCAAAAAAATTTTACATAATCCAGAAATATCGAAGTTGGTTTCAACAAAATTTTTTAAAATTTGACAAAAAACTGTACAAAAATCCAAAAATTCGAAGTTAATTTCAACTAAAATTACTCAAATGCAGCTCCTCTATCAAAAAAACCTAACATAATCCAGAAAAATCGAAGTTGGTTTCAACAAAATTTTTTAAAATTTGACAAAAATCTGTACAAAAATCCAAAAAATCGAAGTTAATTTCAACTAAAATTACTCAAATGCAGCTCCTCTATCAAAAAAACTTTACATAATCCAGAAAAATCGAAGTTGGGTTCAATAAAATTTTTTAAAATTTGACAAAAATCTGAAAAAAAATCCAAAAATTCGAAGATAATTTCAACTAGAATTACTCAAATGCAGCTCCTCTATCAAAAAAACCTAACATAATCCAGAAAAATCGAAGTTGGTTCCAACAAAATTTTTTAAAATTTGACAAAAATCTGTACAAAAATCCAAAAATTCGAAGATAATTTCAACTAAAATTACTCAAATGCAGCTCCTTTATCAAAAAAACGTAACATATTCCAGAAAAATCGAAGTTGGTTTCAAAAAATTTTTTAAAATTTGACAAAAATCTGTACAAAAATCCATAAATTCGTAGTTATCTTCATCTAAAATTACTCAAATGCAGCTCGTCTATCAAAAAAACCTAACATAATCCAGAAAAATCGAAATAGGCTTCAACAAAATTTTTTAAAATTGGAGAAAAATCTGTTCAAAAATCCAAAAATTCGAATTTAATTACAACTAAAATTACTCAAATGCAGCTCCTTTATCAAAAAAACCTAACATATTCCAGAAAAATCGATGTTGGTTTCAACAAAATTTTTTAAAATTTGACAAAAATCTGTACAAAAATCCAAAAATTCGAAGTTAATTTCAACTAAAATTACTCAAATGCAGCTCCGCTACCAAAAAAACCTAACGTAATCCAGAAAAATCGAAGTTGGTTTCAACAAAATTTTTTAAAATTTGACAAAAATTCGAAGTTAATTTCAACTGAAATTACTCAAATGCAGCTCCGCTACCAAAAA
Organism: Andrena trimmerana; assembly: GCA_951215215.1. Taxonomy (NCBI): domain Eukaryota; kingdom Metazoa; phylum Arthropoda; class Insecta; order Hymenoptera; family Andrenidae; genus Andrena; species Andrena trimmerana. Next base: position 399,270 of record CATNUO010000204.1, on the reverse strand, counting down.
AACCTAACGTAATCCAGAGTAATCGAAGTTGGTTTCAACAAAATTTTTTAAAATTTGACAAACATCTGTACAAAAATCCCAAAATTCGAAGTTAATTTCAACCAAAATTACTCAAATGCAGCTCCGCTACCAAAAAAACCTAACGAAATCCAGAGTAATCGAAGTTGGTTTCAACAAAATTTTTTAAAATTTGACAAAAATCTGTACAAAAATCCAAAAATTCGAAGTTATTTTCAACTAAAATTACTCAAATGCAACTCCGCTACCAAAAAAACCTAACGTAATCCAGAAAAATCGAAGTTGGTTTCAACAAAATTTTTTAAAATTTGACAAAAATTCGAAGTTAATTTCAACTGAAATTACTCAAATGCAGCTCCGCTACCAAAAAAACCTAACGTAATCCAGAGTAATCGAAGTTGGTTTCAACAAAATTTTTTAAAATTTGACAAACATCTGTACAAAAATCCCAAAATTCGAAGTTAATTTCAACTAAAATTACTCAAATGCAGCTCCGCTACCAAAAAAACCTAACGAAATCCAGAGTAATCGAAGTTGGTTTCAACAAAATTTTTTAAAATTTGACAAAAATCTGTACAAAAATCCAAAAATTCGAAGTTATTTTCAACTAAAATTACTCAAATGCAGCTCCTCTATCAAAAAAACTTTACATAATCCAGAAAAATCGAAGTTGGTTTCAACAAAATTTTTTAAAATTTGACAAACATCTGTACAAAAATCCCAAAATTCGAAGTTAATTTCAACTAAAATTACTCAAATGCAGCTCCGCTACCAAAAAAACCTAACGTAATCCAGAGTAATCGAAGTTGGTTTCAACAAAATTTTTTAAAATTTGACAAAAATCTGTACAAAAATCCAAAAATTCGAAGTTAATTACAACTAAAATTACTCAAATGCAGCTCCTCTATCCAAAAAACATAACATAATCCAGAAAAATCGAAGTTGGTTTCAACAAAATTTTTTAAAATTTGACAAAAATCTGTACAAAAATCCAAAAATTCGAAGTTAATTTCAACTAGAATTACTCAAATGCAGCTCCTCTATCAAAAAAACCTAACATAGTCCAGAAAAATCGAAGTTGGTTTCAACAAAATTTTTTATAATTTGAAAAAAATCTGTACAAACATCCAAAAATTCGAAGTTAATTTCAACTAAAATTACTCAAATGCAGCTCCTCTATCAAAAAACCTAACATAATCCAGAAAAATCGAAGTTGGTTTCAACAAAATTTTTTAAAATTTGACAAAAATCTGTACAAAAATCCAAAAATTCGAAGTTAATTTCAACTAGAATTACTCAAATGCAGCTCCTCTATCAAAAAAACCTAACATAATCCAGAAAAATCGAAGTTGGGTTCAACAAAATTTTATAAAATTTGACAAAAATCTGCACAAAAATCCAAAAATTCGAAGTTAATTACAACTAAAATTACTCAAATGCAGCTCCTCTATCCAAAAAACGTAACATAATTCAGAAAAATCGAAGTTGGTTTCAACAAAATTTTTTAAAATTTGACAAAATCTGTACAAAAATCCAAAAATTCGAAGTTAATTTCAAGTAGAATTACTCAAATGCAGCTCCTCTATCAAAAAAACCTAACATAATCCAGAAAAATCGAAGTTGGTTTCAACAAAATTTTTTAAAATTTGCCAAAAATCTGTACAAAAATCCAAAAAATCGAAGTTAATTTCAACTAGAATTACTCAAATGCAGCTCGTCTATCAAAAAAACCTAACATAATCCAGAAAAAAAGAAGTTGGTTTCAACAAAATTTTTTAAAATTTGACAAAAATCTGTACAAAAATCCAAAAATTCGAAGTTAATTTCGACTAAAATTACTCAAATGCAGCTCCTCTATCAAAAAAACCTAACATAATCCAGAGAAATCGGTGTTGGTTTCAAAAAAATTTTTTAAAATTTTACAAAAATCTGTACAAAAATCCAAAAATTCGAAGATAATTTCAACTAAAATTACTCAAATGCAGCTCCTTTATCAAAAAAACGTAACATATTCCAGAAAAATCGAAGTTGGTTTCAACAAAATTTTTTAAAATTTGACAAAAATCTGTACAAAAATCCATAAATTCGTAGTTATCTTCATCTAAAATTACTCAAATGCAGCTCGTCTATCAAAAAAACCTAACATAATCCAGAAAAATCGAAATAGGCTTCAACAAAATTTTTTAAAATTGGAGAAAAATCTGTTCAAAAATCCAAAAATTCGAATTTAATTACAACTAAAATTACTCAAATGCAGCTCCTTTATCAAAAAAACCTAACGTAATCCAGAGTAATCGAAGTTGGTTTCAACAAAATTTTTTAAAATTTGACAAACATCTGTACAAAAATCCCAAAATTCGAAGTTAATTTCAACCAAAATTACTCAAATGCAGCTCCGCTACCAAAAAAACCTAACGAAATCCAGAGTAATCGAAGTTGGTTTCAACAAAATTTTTTAAAATTTGACAAAAATCTGTACAAAAATCCAAAAATTCGAAGTTATTTTCAACTAAAATTACTCAAATGCAACTCCGCTACCAAAAAAACCTAACGTAATCCAGAAAAATCGAAGTTGGTTTCAACAAAATTTTTTAAAATTTGACAAAAATTCGAAGTTAATTTCAACTGAAATTACTCAAATGCAGCTCCGCTACCAAAAAAACCTAACGTAATCCAGAGTAATCGAAGTTGGTTTCAACAAAATTTTTTAAAATTTGACAAACATCTGTACAAAAATCCCAAAATTCGAAGTTAATTTCAACTAAAATTACTCAAATGCAGCTCCGCTACCAAAAAAACCTAACGAAATCCAGAGTAATCGAAGTTGGTTTCAACAAAATTTTTTAAAATTTGACAAAAATCTGTACAAAAATCCAAAAATTCGAAGTTATTTTCAACTAAAATTACTCAAATGCAGCTCCTCTATCAAAAAAACTTTACATAATCCAGAAAAATCGAAGTTGGTTTCAACAAAATTTTTTAAAATTTGACAAACATCTGTACAAAAATCCCAAAATTCGAAGTTAATTTCAACTAAAATTACTCAAATGCAGCTCCGCTACCAAAAAAACCTAACGTAATCCAGAGTAATCGAAGTTGGTTTCAACAAAATTTTTTAAAATTTGACAAAAATCTGTACAAAAATCCAAAAATTCGAAGTTAATTACAACTAAAATTACTCAAATGCAGCTCCTCTATCCAAAAAACCTAACATAATCCAGAGTAATCGAAGTTGGTTTCAACAAAATTTTTTAAAATTTGACAAACATCTGTACAAAAATCCCAAAATTCGAAGTTAATTACATCTAAAATTACTCAAATGCAGCTCCTCTATCCAAAAAAACCTAACGTAATCCAGAGTAATCGAAATTGGTTTCAACAAAATTTTTTAAAATTTGACAAAAATCTGTACAAAAATCCCAAAATTCGAAGTTAATTTCAACTAAAATTACTCAAATGCAGCTCCGCTACCAAAAAAACCTAACGTAATCCAGAGTAATCGAAGTTGGTTTCAACAAAATTTTTTAAAATTTGACAAAAATCTGTACAAAAATCCAAAAAATTCGAAGTTATTTTCAACTAAAATTACTCAAATGCAGCTCCTCTATCAAAAAAACTTTACATAATCCCGAAAAATCGAAGTTGGTTTCAACAAAATTTTTTAAAATTTGACAAACATCTGTACAAAAATCCCAAAATTCGAAGTTAATTTCAACTAAAATTACTCAAATGCAGCTCCGCTACCAAAAAAACCTAACGTAATCCAGAGTAATCGAAGTTGGTTTCAACAAAATTTTTTAAAATTTGACAAACATCTGTACAAAAATCCCAAAATTCGAAGTTAATTTCAACTAAAATTACTCAAATGCAACTCCGCTACCAAAAAAACCTAACGTAATCCAGAGTAATCGAAGTTGGTTTCAACAAAATTTTTTAAAATTTGACAAAAATTCGAAGTTAATTTCAACTAAAATTACTCAAATGCAGCTCCGCTACCAAAAAAACCTAACGTAATCCAGAGTAATCGAAGTTGGTTTCAACAAAATTTTTTAAAATTTGAAAAAAATCGGTACAAAAATCCAAAAATTCGAAGTTAATTACAACTAAAATTACTCAAATACAGCTCCTCTATCCAAAAAACCTAACATAATCCAGAAAAATCGAAGTTGGTTTCAACAAAATTTTTTAAAGTTTGACAAACATCTGTTCAAAAATCCCAAAATTCGAAGTTAATTTCAACTAAAATTACTCAAATGCAGCTCCGCTACCAAAAAAACCTAACGTAATCCAGAGTATTTGAAGTTGGTTTCAACAAAATTTTTTAAAATTTGACAAAAATCAGTACAAAAATCCAAAAATTCGAAGTTAATTTCAACTAAAATTACTCAAATGCAGCTCCTCTATCAAAAAAACCTAACACAATCCAGAAAAATCGAAGTAGGTTTAAACAAAATTTTTTAAAATTTGACAAAAATCTGCACAAAAATCCAAAAATTCGAAGTTAATTACAACTAAAATTACTCAAATGCAGCTCCTCTATCCAAAAAACCTAACATAATCCAGAAAAATCGAAGTTGGTTTCAACAAAATTTTTTAAAATTTGACAAAAATCTGTACAAAAATCCAAAAATTCGAAATTAATTTCAACTAGTGTCACGTCCCGGGTGTAGGTCTTAGGGGAACAATGACATAGGGGGATTTTTGGGACGAGGGACTTGTTTAGATTTTGTAATAGGGGGAGTTTGTGCCTCGTAGGGCGAATAATTGAAGGAGGTTTCGTACCAATCGTCATGAGATGGGGACCGCTAAGGTACATCGTCAAGGCGGTCAGTGGTCGGGGACAAAGGGTTAATTGGTTGATTTTGAGGAGCTCTGGTGGAGTGATTTTGATAGTAAGCTTGATCTCTAGGATAATATTGCGCGAAAATTTGGTGGGACATCACACCTTCCCCCTTATGCGAAGAAATGCATGCATTTCTTAACAATAAGGATCGGGGTGGATTTGGTGGTTCGTAATAGGGGTCCATACGGGGCGAAGGGGCAGTGGCATCTTGGAGTTGCTCTCAGATGACTGATGTTGGAGGGGAAGGAGTCATCTATAGCGATGACCGTTTGCGAAGGCGCCTCCCTGCTGATGACTTATGAGATGACTATAGAGAGGAGGGATGCGATATTCCTTCCTTCCCTGTGGACGGCATAGCCGCTGTAGATGGTGATTGCAAAAATGTTGCTGTAGCAACGATCTAGGGCGGAAAATTTATTAGAGTATTTTGTTTAAGCTGACTTTGGGTCAACCGGGACTCTCGCGCATTTGGATATCGCGACCGTAATATATTTTCGAAGGATAACCATAGTTTGTTTTGTTTTCAATGTCTTCAAAAATCGGTTTCTGGTTAAGTATCCGAGTTAATTTCCCGAATAATACTTCATGCTGAGTGTATTTAGTGCACTCGCGGACACTGGCATTATACGAGAACGCGGCCAAATTGGTCCATTCGTCCCAGTCTATGTATCTACCGATTAATAATTTTAAAAATTCGGTTAACACGATTTGCAATTTCTCTAAAGTGCTTTTAGACCGTTGGTGAAAGGCTATGGTTCGGAATTGTTGGACTTTCCATTTCCACGGTGCTGCTTTCGTGAAATTGCGAGTATTTTGTGCTGCTTGGTCGGTGAGAATGGCTCTCGGATCTCCGAAGTGATAGCTGAATCTATTAATAAATGCGTCGGTGGTCTTAATTGATGTTAATAGGCTGAGAAGCACGCACATAAAATATTTTACGAATAAACCCTGTATGGGTATTATATAAGTGTTGCCTGTTCTTGTTGTAGGCAATCGTTCACGTATGTTTTCTGGTGAGGGAATCGGTGGAATTTCTGCAGATGTTATCCGCCGCATCTTTCTGTGTAGTTGAGTCCTTCTGCATTTCCTTCTCTGGCGAGCGCTGGGTGTGGGTGTTGCAGAGTCGACGCAGTAGCTGTGACTTGTTGGTGCATGTTTCGACGATTTTGAGAACCGAGGCCTCTTAGGGCTGATTGGTCTACATTTGGGCCAGTCCTCCAAGTAGTCATCAGATTTTTCGCGTAGTCGTTCGCAGCATGCCTCCACTGCAGGGGAATTGTGGGGTAAGGCGTCTGTAGCGACGTGGAATTCCAGTTCAAATTTCGGCCATTGCAGGATGGGTTCCTTCTGCAAGACCGATTTGATGTCGTCAAAACCGGTTTTCTGGGACGGTCCCCAGTTAAATGCTGGGTTTTTCTTCGAAAGTTGGGTTAACGGGCGAGCATTTTTGTAAAACTCCAGGATAAACCTTCTATGATATCCGGTTAATTCAAGGAAATTTTTGATTCGTTCTGGCATGCGAGGTGCAGCTTCAGAGAACCTATCGCTTTCCCCAGGAGTCGGGTACTCTTTGGAGATTGACTGAAGTAAGTTTTCTGCCCTTGAAGGAGTTTTCGCAGAAATTTTTAATACTACCAGTTCCAGTGTAGCCGCAAGAGACTTTTGAGGGTTTAGGGGAAGGATTGGATTGGCGTATAGCGCAGGGGGTAAGAGTGAGTGCACCGGCGCGGGTGCCTCGAGATGGTGGATCGACGGATCCAGGGCTAGGAGGGACTTGTTTTTTATTAGGGGGTGGATGGGGGTGATGCCTATAGGCGTTGTAGTCTCTTTTCGTCGTACTAATTTGGATTCTGGAGTTTTTCTGTCGGATTCCTCTACTTCGATGGTGGGTATGATGCTTGGAGTGTCAATCTCGCTGGAGTTTATAATTTGCAGGTGGCCCTTTAGGTCTGGATTAGCTGTATGTACGGAAAAGGCGGATATTGACCTCGTCTGTAGCGCGACCGGGTTTAGTAGCACTGTAGCGACTCTTGTGGTACCGCCGGCGTCTTGGGGTGTATCGTAAGTGGGCGCGCTTCTGCTTGTCCCACTCCATAGTTTGCATCTATCGGTGTGCGGAGGGGTAGTTCCTGGCTCCGTTTCCCACAAGGCTCTAGGATCCTCGTGAATGGTAAGGATGCGTTTTCTACATTCGGATGTCTTGTGTCCAGGCTTCTCACAGTATCCAGAGATTTCTAGTTCCGTCGGCCTGGGAGGTGGAGGTTGAGTCTCGTCCCAGTAGGTGACCTGGGGTTTGGGTACTTGGGACCCATATTCCGCGGCGCGGTTTAGAGAGTTCCTCTCGGAAGGTTGAGCTGGCGGGCCTTGGTTGCTCCAACAGAACCTTGCGTCGTGTCCTGTCTTGTTGCATAGTTGGCAGATTAATTTGGGAGTCTTCTGTTCGGGGAACCTGAGATGGTCCCTCTCAATTTCCTTGTCCACAAGGGCAGCCAAGTTGAACGCGTCGTCGAGCGTTTCGAATTGATTTTGTAGTAGTCTTGTTCTTATAGGGGGCGGAAGACCATCGACGAATGAGTCTAATGTTAGGCGATCTAGATACTGAGGGTGATTTCGCATGAAGTCGGGGTAATTTTCCGTATCTTCTTCTAGAATGGTGAATCGGAGGTCCTTAACGCGTGAAATATATTCTAACATGTGCTCGTTGGTTCCCTTAATCACGTTGGTGAGTTCTCCACGATAGTGGTCCGACGTTTTTGCAGGGGAGAAGGTATGCTTAAGGGGGTAGGCACGGGTAATGCAGCGCGCTGTAATACCGACATAATGTGCCCGAAACATGGGTTTGGGGGGATACGTTGTTTGTCCTTATATGAGCAAATTTTGGGCTGGATGAGGTCTCATTCGAAAGAGGAAGGTTCAGTGCACAGCGCTCTGGTCATGGTTGGACGAAATTATGTTGATATCTAATAATACGAGTGTTCAAAGTAGAGCAAAAGTTGACAAAATACACCCGCATGAATCCAAGTATTTTTAGGTCACTAAAAGAGTTTTGTGACTCAAACGATGACCAGAGCGCTGTGCATTGAACCTTCCTCTTTCGAATGAGACCTCGCCCAGCGTAAAATCTGTTCATATAAGGACAAACAACGTATCCCCGTGATTGCATTCCCAAATACGAGTTCCGCCATATTGGCGATAATACAGAGCAAGTCACGTGACAAATTTAGTTGAGCTATTGGACACGAGATGGCGCCTACTCGGGAGGACTGCCAACGTGGAATCATAGTAAAACTGAAGCGTTAGCTGGATACACAAGCCACAGTAAAAGCGTGATGCAGTCATTGCATGCATTTTCGGACGACTTTAGGTTAGGTTATATGTATTTTAGGCATACATTGACTAGGAACTGCTGGGTATTGTCTGCATTTACTAAATTAACGGTTTTACCGTAACACATACATCACCGCTGCCGAATATATTTTATAATTATATGGCCACATTATTTCAAATAAAAAAGAGATTGGAATTTTTTAATAACACTGGAAGTAGTGATTTACTGATATCATATTTTCAGAATGTGGAAGTTACAGCAATTATTTGCAATTATTGCTTTTATTATTATTCTTCTGACTATTGTATATAACATATAACAAGGAAAAGTCTCCAAATCGGTCAACAGTTGACTCCTTGATTTTTTTTGTAATTCTTTACGCTCCTATGCAGAGATGGGCATTATTTAATTAAAAGAATATACTTCCGAATGGCCCCAGTGGCCGATCGACACGAGGTTTGGGGGGAGGGTGTGTGTACCCTAAATCTAAAATTCTATTTAGCTTCGGGTATTTATTAGTTTCCTTTGTTTATTCGAAGGCCTTTTATCTTTGGCTTCGAATAATTTTTCATCTTTCATTATATCTTTATCCTAAGGTCGTATTCAAATATATTGACCGGTCGATTCGTTTTCGTGAACAGCGATCGAGGAGAAATCAGCCATCACAACCTGACGATCGTGGATTTGTCAGTTGGAGTTCCCTAGCCAACGAAGGGTATGGTGGGGTAACGGGAATACTGCTCGGCCCTGTCTGAACGTAGCCGTGTGGCTGTTATTTATTCTTATTGTCAGCGTAGTACATATGCAGTTGTGTGCGTCACGAAGTTATACGTAGACCAATACGAGATGAAGCTATCGAGAAAGAATCAATGTTCTGACTAATAAAGCTCCCTGAATTTTTTCGGAGCTAAGGCCTCAGGCAGAGATGGGCATCATCTAGTTAAAAATCGAATAAAATAACTTTTCAAATAAAGTTAGCTTCATTCGAAGCGCCTAGGATGAAGCTAATTTATTCGAAGTGCCTTTAACTTGAATTTCGAATAACGGTTCAACTTTCATCCTATCTTCATCCTAGAAAATCAAATAACCGACCTGAGCCTTTGCGGCCTGACCCGCGCGCGGTCGCCTACCGGTCAGATTCTACAGACTCTGAATTTGTTTAGTTTTCATCGTATCAATGTGAAAGTGACACCAATGAATTCCTGGCGTTCTCCTGATTAATTGGACAGAAAATAATTGAAATCGGACTATTTTTAACGAAACGGGCTTTGAACTCTGCAAAAAGATTTCTCACGTAATATCCTTAATTATGGTCCGAATTATATCATTTTTTGGGCCATTTTCATCGGGAACACATAAGGAATCGATTGATAATACTTTTATCAACACTTGTCAAAAACATGAACATTTTATGTGGTAAATTCCACCCCACTGTTTTGCTTTCTCGCTGCGAGCGAGGACCTTCGGACCCCTGTAGACCGCCCGTTGACAGCCCAGAGCAATAAAACCGACGGGCCACATAAAATGTTCATGTTTTTGACAAGTGTTGATAAAAGTATTACCAATCGATTCCTTATGTTTTTCCGATGAAAATGGCCCAAAAATGATATAATTCGGACCATAATTAAGGATATTACGTGAGAAATCTTTTTGCAGAGTTCAAAGCCCGTTTAGTTAAAAATAGTCCGATTTCAATTATTTTCTGCCCAATTAATCGGGAGAACGCCAGGAATTTATTGGTGCCACTTTCATATTGATACGATGGAAAATAAACAAATTCAGTTTCTGTAAAATCTGACCGGTAGGCGACCGCGCGCGGGTCAGGCCGCAAAGGCTCAGATCGGTTATTTGATTTTCTAGGATGAAAATAGGATGAAAGTTGAACCGTTGTTCGAAATTCAAGTTAAAGGCACTTCGAATAAATCATCTTATTTGATCTTCAAATAACGAATAAACGTAAAGGACCTTTTATCTAGATGTTATCTAGATGTTATCTTTGCCCAACTCTGGCCTCAGGTACACCTATTCTGATGTATTTCTACGCTGCAGCTCGGTTTGGCCTATACATGACAGAAGCTTGGCGCTATCCCCACCACTTCTGGCTCACTCGTGTTCTGCGATGACGAGAGAACACGCGTTACGAATAGGATTGTGCGGATCGTCCCGCGGCTCGGATTCTCGGCCCTCGGAACGGGTCGGAAAATTTCGGGCGGGATCGGGCGGGGTCCCGATACTTTCGTATTGCTCGAGATCCAGACGGTTTCAGGATCCCGAGACTCGATTCGGGCTACAAGCATGACCGCCATGAGCGGGCAATTTGATTTCAGGTCGGCTTGGCAAAACTCGGACGCGATCGGCTCGACAGCCAGCTATTACGAGGGGACCGAGATGGAAAGAATTATGTATATCATTTATATCGATACCCGAGTGATGAGTTTTTATTTTCTGTCTCCTGTTGAATCATAATTTGTATCTTATTATTTATTTACATATATATGTATTTTCATTGCTACCAAATAGTCTGTGAATACTGAATACGTCCATATACGTACTTAAATAAATACCATGTTCAGAACTTGGGAAGAAGACTATTTTTATATCGACAATATTTTAAAATTTGAATAAAATATACTTCATACTTAGTACTTTATGTAAAGGGAATATATAGGGTATTATCTTTTTCCGGATAGGTTCAGATTTAAAATAGAAAACGTACGAACTATAAGCATACAAAAAGGAATATTTCCTAGATGTTTCATAATAACAACAATATGCAGGAGGCGAATATTTTATTATTTCAAATTAACGTGTAAGAAACATAATTTTTCTATGTTCTCAGGTAATAATTTTAATCTATTACTGGTAACGATATCGTCCGATCGCGTCCGAGTTTTGCCGAGCCGACCTGAAATCAAATTGGCCGCTCATGGCGGCTATGCTTGTAGCCTGAATCGAGTCTCGGGGTCCCGAAACTGTCGGGATCTCGAGCAATACGAAAGTATCGGGATCCCGCCCGATCCCGCCCGAAAGTTGCCGGCCCGACCCGAGCCCGAAAAATCGGGTACCCGCACACCCCTAGTTACAAAACTCACCGGCCAATAAATCTGAATACGATCTTAGAAGTTCGAATAACAGACGAGAACCTTTGTGTCCCGAGCCGCGCGAGATCGCCGTGCTCGGCGATGTGTCATCGATTCTAAAGAAACAGCATTTGTTTATTTTTCATCGTATCAATATGAAAGTGCCACAAATGGATTCCAGGCATTCTCCCGATTAATTTGACCGAAAATAATTTAAATCGGACTATTTTTAAGAAAACGGGCTTTCAATTCTGCAAACAATTTTTCACGTAATTTCCTTAATTTTGGTCCGAATTATATCATTTCTGGGGCTAATTTGATCGAGAAAACATGAGGAATCGGCTGACGCCACTTTCGCAAAGATCTGATTAGAAATGCAGACCTGCAGATTTGTCACTGCTTAGCGCGCAACATTGTATGGCCCCGCTGGTTTCGAGCGCCGAAGCCCACGAAACTCAGCGAGTCGCATGATTGCCAGCGAGAAGGACAAGGAAAATCAACCTTCTACAAAACTCAAATCGAGAAAGACTTTGCTAACAAACTTTATATTCACGTCAAATAAATACTTTAATTGTAAAATTTAGACGACGAACTATTGTTGAATTTCGCCAGTTCTTAGATATGCCCCACTGGGTTCGGAATTCCTGATCCCAGAGTTTCATGCATTTACCAATTGAAATGTTGCTTCAAGTCATCGGGCAATTGCATTGTTTCTTCTCGTACATATGCATATCTGTTCGCGAGTAGGTGTCATGACTGACGCGACTTTTGTTTCCCAAATAAATTCACCCCTATCAGGGCCCTCGCTCGAACCGCTTGACAAGGAGACCGAACGATGTGAACCGAGTGCGAGTGAAATAGCGCAGCAGCGGTACACCCTCGGTCGACGGCGACTTGAGTCATCCAGTACTGAATACGAAATGTTCAAAATTTCTCATTACACCTTGATGAGAGTGTTACCATTCATGGATTGTTGGTGAGTCAAGACACAAACCAATTCAGTCTATTTTTTCTTATGAATACATGATTAGAACACACTCTACCTTCAATAAAAATTGATCAAATTGCTCCATGTTTGATATCATTTTCATCGGGAAATCCTAAAAAATTCATCAGTAATACTTTCATCAATACTTATCAAAAACACGAACATTTTATTTTTCTGTACTGGCTATTTTATCTAGCTCGTCGGTTTTATTGTTCTCGGCTGTCAACGGGCGGTCTACTAGGACCCGAAGGTCCACGCTCGCAACGAGAAAGCAAAACAGTGGGGTGGATAGGTCTTTCCCGATAAACTGAGCCCAAAGGCTTCTCAACAATTGAATCATTGGAAGACTGTACATATTCTTTCTGATGCTTTCGGCGATATGCGCAACCATTTGTATGCCCGGTTTCATGTCTAACAAGTCAGGCGATTTTGTTTGTGAGAGCCATATATAAAGACAGTCCTGTAACGTTCACTACATCTTCAATTATAAAACTGCAAATATGTTATTTTACACATGTGTCTCGCTGAGTTTCGTCGGCTTCGACGCTTGAAACCAGCGGGGTCATACAATGTTGCGCACTAAGCACTGATGAATCTGAAGTTTTGCAATTTCTAATCAGATTTTTGCGATCGTGGCGTCAATCGATTCCTTATACTTTCTCAATCAAATTGGCCCCAAAAATGATACAACTCAAACCATAATTAAGGAAATTACGTGAAAAATTTGTTTGCAGAATTGAAAGCCCGTTTCGTTAAAAATAGTCCGATTTAAATAATCTTTTCATAAAAAAAATGCGCAGGCTGGATGCGCGTGATTATTACGTGGCTCCCTCCATAGACATATATGGACGGATCAGAAGATGGGACTATCGGCGTGGGGAAGGAAGGCTTGGAGGGGTAAAGGCATAGGTTCAGATACAGGCACGTCGGTTAGCTTCGGATGCATTCGGCATGCATAACCACAGCGTTATCCCTTTTACTCGTATCGCTCCCCTTACCGCGAACCTTGCCACCCCCCTCAGCTTACGCTCCGCCGTCTATATATGTCTATGGTCCCCTCCTCGAAGTGACAGAAAATATAACCTATGTATACGCTATATGACAATAAATGTTGAGCGGCCATTTCGTTCTTTTGCGCTACATTTGTGAACTTTTTATCATCCTTCCGAAACAGTATTATTACGTCGCAACAGTATCTTTAGGGAATCGGGTCTAGCATATAGGTTATATTTTCTGTCACTTCGAGGACAGAAAATCCGGTCCTCCAAGTGACAGAAAATATAACCTATATGTTATACCCAATTTCCTAAAGACACTGTTGCGGCGTAATAATAATGTTTCGGAAGGATGATGAAAAGTTCACCAATGTAGCGCAAAAGAACGAAATGGCCGCTCAACATTTATTGTCATATAGCGTATACATAGGTTATATTTTCTGTCACTTCCAGGAGGGACCACATAATAATCACGCGTTGGATTCAACATCCAACATAATTTTATATACAATGTTTGTTCATAACTGCTTTCTGCATAGGATGTGTATTTCATGTTCTGTTTCAGTGTTTTGCTAATTAAAAAATGTCTATCCTAACAAACTTCATTTTCTGGGGACATGCCCTCATCTATTTTTCCTTTTCACTTATAATTCCTTACTGCCAATGTAGAATATTGTAGCATAAGCACAGTTCAAGTAAATGTACAATAAATTTTCTACGTTTGCAGTACCAGCAGGCTTTCTGTTTAAAATGTACAACGCAACAGCTGAGAATTTCTTTCCTTATTCAGAATAGAATACGGAAATAGCAAACAGCTCCCTCTCGCGTGCACAGGCAGCTGCATATCTATGAGTAATACCATTTCAGTGCAGAAAAAACCTGCTGTAATACCGACCGGCCAAATCGGCCAGGTCACGTGACGTGTCTACCCCCTTAAGTTGTTTAATTAAATCTCTTACGGTATCAAAGACCCTATCCTCAACAGCCAAGCACGCATGGTCTTGCAGTTTATTTCTCAACAACCTCGCTAGCTGGGGTTCGGCTTGCGAGGGAATCAGAGCCTTAGCCCTATTGCAGGCTCTCGCGAATTGCAAAACGGACATGTTGTGACCGTTAAACTCTGGGACCGTTTCTACGGCGTCTTTCAAAGTGATCTGGGGCGATAGATCCTGGTCCGGATCATAGTTATAATTTAATACTGGTTTTCTATCGAAACAGGAGGAACCCGGCGTGGCAAAATTATTCGACGGGGGTGCAAGAAGTTTTCCCATCATTTCTTCGAGGTTTTTTATTTTAGCGGAGAGACCTTCCAACGCGTGGTTGCCCGAGTTCGTGGCTACGCCCGAATGCATATTAGGTTCGACAAATCTCTCGTGCAAGGTTTCAATTTTAGCTTGTTTTTGCTGTAATAATTGCACCTGCTCCCTTTTTTCAGCGATTGCTGTAACTACAGCGTTAGGGGAAGGACCCGCGTTTTGAGCCAATATGCGAGAGTCCTCGGTATCGCCGTACAAGGACATGATACTTTGTATTTCTTAAGTGGCGTTTTGAAGGATTTTAATACTTTCGGCGTCCGGCAGCCGTTATTTACAAATCGGGGTATAACTATAGTTATTCTTGATAATTATCGAACCGACGGTAGCTCTTATTCGAGAGCAAATAACTTTCAAAGCACTCGATGCAGTTTCTTATTGGGCGTTCTGGAATTAATGATTTTCTGCATCGAGGGCAATAGACTGGGGTTCTATACGTATAGTAAAAATGAGTCCAATATATCTCTACGGTATCTGCGGGCGCTAGGCTAGAACACTTTAAGCAAACCTCGCTGCCGTCAATGGTTGTCGCTACGCCTCCCGAAATGCAGGTTAGCGCGTTTAAATATGCCGTCAAACTTTGTAATCTGCGGCTCCGGTAAGATGGTTGACACCGACTAGGGTGTTCAATGCACATTTTAAATAGTGGAACTTTGTGGGTACCGCGTCACAGAATTTATTTCTTATCAACGGTAAACGTAAATCCCGCCGCTGTCACCAAAATTATGTCACGTCCCGGGTGTAGGTCTTAGGGGAACAATGACATAGGGGGATTTTTGGGACGAGGGACTTGTTTAGATTTTGTAATAGTGGGAGTTTGTGCCTCGTAGGGCGAATAATTGAAGGAGGTTTCGTACCAATCGTCATGAGATGGGGACCGCTAAGGTACATCGTCAAGGCGGTCAGTGGTCGGGGACAAAGGGTTAATTGGTTGATTTTGAGGAGCTCTGGTGGAGTGATTTTGATAGTAAGCTTGATCTCTAGGATAATATTGCGCGAAAATTTGGTGGGACATCACACTAGAATTACTCAAATGCAGCTCCTCTATCAAAAAAACTTTACATAATCCAGAGAAATCGATGTTGGTTTCAACAAAATTTTTTAAAATTTTACAAATATCTGTACAAAAATCCAAAAATTCGAAGTTAATTTCAACTAAAATTACTCAAATGCAGCTCCTCTATCAAAAAAACCTAACATAATCCAGAAAAATCGAAGTAGGTTTAAACAAAATTTTTTAAAATTTGACAAAAATCTGTACAAAAATCCAAAAATTCGAAGTTATTTTCAACTAAAAATACTCAAATGCAGCTCCTCTATCAAAAAACCTAACATAATCCAGAAAAATCGAAGTTGGTTTCACCAAAATTTTTTAAAATTTGACAAAAATCTGTACAAAAATCCCAAAATTCGAAGTTAATTTCAACTAAAATTATTCAAATGCAGCTCCTTTATCAAAAAAACCTAACATATTCCAGAAAAATCGAAGTTGATTTCAACAAAATTTTTTAAAATTTGACAAAATCTGTACAAAAATCCAAAAATTCGAAGTTAATTTCAACTAAAATTACTCAAATGCAGCTCCGCTACCAAAGAAACCTAACGTAATCCAGAGTAATCGAAAGTTGGTTTCAACAAAATTTTTTAAAATTTGACAAAATCTGTACAAAAATCCAAATATTCGAAGTTAATTTCAACTAAAATTACTCGAATGCTGCTCCTCTATCTACAAAACCTAACATAATCCAGAAAAATCGAAGTTGGTTTCAACAAAATTTTTTAAAATTTGACAAACGTCTGTACAAAAATCCCAAAATTCGAAGTTAATTTCAACTAAAATTACTCAAATGCAGCTCCGCTACCAAAAAAACCTAACGTAATCCAGAGTAATCGAAGTTGGTTTCAACAAAATTTTTTAAAATTTGACAAAAATCTGTACAAAAATCCAAAAATTCGAAGTTAATTTCAACTAAAATTACTCAAATGCAGCACCTCTAACAAAAAAACCTAACATATTCCAGAAAAATCGAAGTTGGTTTCAACAAAATTTTTAAAATTTGACAAAAATCTGTACAAAAATCCAAAAATTCGAAGTTAATTTCAACTAGAATTACTCAAACGCAGCTCCTCTATCAAAAAAACCTAACATATTCCAGAAAAATCGAAGTTGATTTCAACAAATTTTTTTAAAATTTGACAAAAATCTGTACAAAAATCAAAAAATTCGAAGTTAATTTCGACTAAAATTACTCAAATGCAGCTCCTCTATCAAAAAAACCTAACATAATCCAGAAAAATCGAAGTTTGTTTCAACAAAATATTTTAAAATTTGACAAAAATCTGTACACAAATCCAAAAATTCGAAGTTAATTTCAACTAAAATTACTCAAATGCAGCCCTCTATCAAGAAAACCTAACGTAATCCAGAGTAATCGAAGTTGGTTTCAACAAAATTTTTTAAAATTTGACAAAATCTGTACAAAAATCAAAAAATTCGAAGTTAATTTCAACTAGAATTACTCAAATGCAGCTCCTCTATCCAAAAAAACCCAACATAATTCAGAAAAATCGAAGTTGGTTTCAACAAAATTTTTTAAAATTTGACAAAATCTGTACAAAAATTCGAAGTTAATTTCAACTAGAATTACTCAAATGCAGCTCCTCTATCCAAAAAACCTAACATAATCCACAAAAATCGAAGTTGGTTTCAACAAAATTTTTTAAAATTTGACAAAATCTGTACAAAAATCCAAAAATTCGAAGTTAATTTCAACTAAAATTACTCAAATGCAGCTCCGCTACCAAAGAAACCTAACGTAATCCAGAGTAATCGAAAGTTGGTTTCAACAAAATTTTTTAAAATTTGACAAAATCTGTACAAAAATCCAAAAATTCGAAGTTAATTTCAACTAAAATTACTCAAATGCAGCTCCTCTATCAAAAAAACTTTACATATTCCAGAAAATCGAAGTTGGTTTCAACAAAATTTTTAAAATTTGACAAAAATCTGTACAAAAATCCAAAAATTCGAAGTTATTTTCAACTAAAATTACTCAAATGCAGCTCCTCTATCAAAAAACCTAACATATTCCAGAAAAATCGAAGTTGGTTTCAACAAAATTTTTAAAATTTGACAAAAATCTGTACAAAAATCCAAAAATTCGAAGTTAATTTCAACTAAAATTACTCAAATGCAGCACCTCTAACAAAAAAACCTAACATAATCCAAAAAAATCGAAGTTGGTTTCAACAAAATTTTTTAAAATTTGACAAAATTTGTACAAAAATCCAAAAATTCGAATTTAATTACAACTAAAATTACTCAAATGCAGCTCCTCTATCCAAAAAACCTAACATAATCCAGAAAAATCGAAGTTGGTTTCAACAAAATTTTTTAAAATTTGACAAAAATCTGTACAAAAATCCAAAAATTCGAAGTTAATTTCAACTAGAATTACTCAAATGCAGCTCCTCTATCAAAAAAACTTTACATAATCCAGAAAAATCGAAGTTGGTTTCAACAAAATTTTTTAAAATTTGACAAAAATCTGCACAAAAATCCAAAAATTCGAAGTTATTTTCAACTAAAATTACTCAAATGCAGCTCCTCTATCAAAAAAACCTAACATAATCCAGAGTAATCGAAGTTGGGTTCAACAAAATTTTATAAAATTTGACAAAAATCTGCACAAAAATCCAAAAATTCGAAGTTAATTACAACTAAAATTACTCAAATGCAGCTCCTCTATCCAAAAAACCTAAAATAATCCAGAAAAATCGAAGTTGGTTTCAACAAAATTTTTTAAAATTTGACAAAATCTGTACAAAAATCCAAAAATTCGAAGTTAATTTCAAGTAGAATTACTCAAATGCAGCTCCTCTAACAAAAAACCTAACATATTCCAGAAAAATCGAAGTTGGTTTCAACAAAATTTTTAAAATTTGACAAAAATCTGTACAAAAATCCAAAAATTCGAAGTTAATTTCAACTAGAATTACTCAAATGCAGCTCCTCTATCAAAAAAACCTAACATAATACAGAAAAATCGAAGTTGGTTTCAACAAAATTTTTTAAAATTTGACAAAAATCTGTACACAAATACCAAAATTCGAAGTTAATTTCAACTAAAATTACTCAAATGCAGCTCCTTTATCAAAAAAACCTAACATATTCCAGAAAAATCGAAGTTGGTTTCAACAAAATTTTTTAAAATTTAACAAAAATCTGTACAAAAATCCAAAAATTCGAAGTTATTTTCAACTAAAATTACTCAAATGCAGCTCCTCTATCAAAAAACTTTACATGATCCAGAAAAATCGAAGTTGGTTTCAACAAAATTTATTAAAATTTGACAAAATCTGTACAAAAATCCAAAAATTCGAAGTTAATTTCATGTAGAATTACTCAAATGCAGCTCCTCTATCAAAAAAACCTAACATATTCCAGAAAAATCGAAGTTGGTTTCAACAAAATTTTTTAAAATTTGACAAAAATCTGTACAAAAATCCAAAAATTCGAAGTTAATTTCAACTAAAATTACTCAAATGCAGCTCCTCTATCAAAAAAACCTAACATAATCCAGAAAAATCGAAGTAGGTTTCAACAAAATTTTTTAAAATTTGACAAAAATCTGTACAAAAGTCCAAAAATTCGAAGTTAATTTCAACTAAAATTACTCAAATGCAGCTCCTTTATCAAAAAAACCTAACATAATCCAGAAAAATCGAAGTTGGTTTCAACAAAATTTTTTAAAATTTGACAAACATCTGTACAAAAATCCCAAAATTCGAAGTTAATTTCAACTAAAATTACTCAAATGCAGCTCCTCTATCAAAAAACCTAACATAATCCAGAAAAATCGAAGTTGGTTTCAACAAAATTTTTTATAATTTGATAAAAATCTGTACAAACATCCAAAAATTTCGAAGTTAATTTCAACTAAAATTACTCAAATGCAGCTCCTCTATCAAAAAAACCTAACATAATCCAGAAAAATCGAAGTTTGTTTCAATAAAATATTTTAAAATTTGACAAAAATCTGTACAAAAATCGAAAAATTCGAAGTTAATTTCAACTAGAATTACTCAAATGCAGCTCCTCTATCAAAAAAACCTAACATATTCCAGAAAAATCGAAGTTGGGTTCAACAAAATTTTATAAAATTTGACAAAAATCTGCACAAAAATCCAAAAATTCGAAGTTAATTTCAACTAAAATTACTCAAATGCAGCTCCTCTATCCAAAAAACCTAACATAATCCAGAAAAATCGAAGTTGGTTTCAACAAAATTTTTTATAATTTGAAAAAAATCTGTACAAACATCCAAAAATTCGAAGTTAATTTCAACTAAAATTACTCAAATGCAGCTCCTCTATCAAATAAACCTAACATAATCCAGAAAAATCGAAGTTGGTTTCAACAAAATATTTTAAAGTTTGACAAAAATCTGTACAAAAATCCAAAAATTCGAAGTTAATTTCAACTAGAATTACTCAAATGCAGCTCCTCTATCAAAAAACCTAACATAATCCAGAAAAATCGAAGTTGGTTTCAACAAAATTTTTTATAATTTGAAAAAAATCTGTACAAACATCCAAAAATTCGAAGTTAATTTCAACTAAAATTACTCAAATGCAGCTCCACTATCAAAAAACCTAACATAATCCAGAAAAATCGAAGTTGGTTTCAACAAAATTTTTTAAAATTTGACAAAAATCTGTACAAAAATCCAAAAATTCGAAGTTAATTTCAACTAAAATTACTCAAATGCAGCTCCTCTATCAAAAAAACCTAACATAATCCAGAAAAATCGAAGTAGGTTTCAACAAAATTTTTTAAAATTTGACAAAAATCTGTACAAAAATCCAAAAATTCGAAGTTAATTTCAACTAAAATTACTCAAATGCAGCTCCTTTATCAAAAAAACCTAACATATTCCAGAAAAATCGAAGTTGGTTTCAACAAAATTTTTTAAAATTTAACAAAAATCTGTACAAAAATCCAAAAATTCGAAGTTATTTTCAACTAAAATTACTCAAATGCAGCTCCTCTATCAAAAAACTTTACATGATCCAGAAAAATCGAAGTTGGTTTCAACAAAATTTATTAAAATTTGACAAAATCTGTACAAAAATCCAAAAATTCGAAGTTAATTTCATGTAGAATTACTCAAATGCAGCTCCTCTATCAAAAAAACCTAACATATTCCAGAAAAATCGAAGTTGGTTTCAACAAAATTTTTTAAAATTTGACAAAAATCTGTACAAAAATCCAAAAATTCGAAGTTAATTTCAACTAAAATTACTCAAATGCAGCTCCTCTATCAAAAAAACCTAACATAATCCAGAAAAATCGAAGTAGGTTTCAACAAAATTTTTTAAAATTTGACAAAAATCTGTACAAAAGTCCAAAAATTCGAAGTTAATTTCAACTAAAATTACTCAAATGCAGCTCCTTTATCAAAAAAACCTAACATAATCCAGAAAAATCGAAGTTGGTTTCAACAAAATTTTTTAAAATTTGACAAACATCTGTACAAAAATCCCAAAATTCGAAGTTAATTTCAACTAAAATTACTCAAATGCAGCTCCTCTATCAAAAAACCTAACATAATCCAGAAAAATCGAAGTTGGTTTCAACAAAATTTTTTATAATTTGATAAAAATCTGTACAAACATCCAAAAATTTCGAAGTTAATTTCAACTAAAATTACTCAAATGCAGCTCCTCTATCAAAAAACCTAACATAATCCAGAAAAATCGAAGTTTGTTTCAACAAAATATTTTAAAATTTGACAAAAATCTGTACAAAAATCCAAAAATTCGAAGTTAATTTCAACTAGAATTACTCAAATGCAGCTCCTCTATCAAAAAAACCTAACATATTCCAGAAAAATCGAAGTTGGGTTCAACAAAATTTTATAAAATTTGACAAAAATCTGCACAAAAATCCAAAAATTCGAAGTTAATTTCAACTAAAATTACTCAAATGCAGCTCCTCTATCCAAAAAACCTAACATAATCCAGAAAAATCGAAGTTGGTTTCAACAAAATATTTTAAAGTTTGACAAAAATCTGTACAAAAATCCAAAAATTCGAAGTTAATTTCAACTAGAATTACTCAAATGCAGCTCCTCTATCAAAAAACCTAACATAATCCAGAAAAATCGAAGTTGGTTTCAACAAAACTTTTTATAATTTGAAAAAAATCTGTACAAACATCCAAAAATTCGAAGTTAATTTCAACTAAAATTACTCAAATGCAGCTCCACTATCAAAAAACCTAACATAATCCAGAAAAATCGAAGTTGGTTTCAACAAAATTTTTTAAAATTTGACAAAAATCTGTACAAAAATCCAAAAATTCGAAGTTAATTTCAACTAAAATTACTCAAATGCAGCTCCTCTATCAAAAAAACCTAACATAATCCAGAAAAATCGAAGTAGGTTTCAACAAAATTTTTTAAAATTTGACAAAAATCTGTACAAAAATCCAAAAATTCGAAGTTAATTTCAACTAAAATTACTCAAATGCAGCTCATTTATCAAAAAAACCTAACATATTCCAGAAAAATCGAAGTTGGTTTCAACAAAATTTTTTAAAATTTAACAAAAATCTGTACAAAAATCCAAAAATTCGAAGTTATTTTCAACTAAAATTACTCAAATGCAGCTCCTCTATCAAAAAACTTTACATGATCCAGAAAAATCGAAGTTGGTTTCAACAAAATTTATTAAAATTTGACAAAATCTGTACAAAAATCCAAAAATTCGAAGTTAATTTCATGTAGAATTACTCAAATGCAGCTCCTCTATCAAAAAAACCTAACATATTCCAGAAAAATCGAAGTTGGTTTCAACAAAATTTTTTAAAATTTGACAAAAATCTGTACAAAAATCCAAAAATACGAAGTTAATTTCAACTAAAATTACTCAAATGCAGCTCCTCTATCAAAAAAACCTAACATAATCCAGAAAAATCGAAGTAGGTTTCAACAAAATTTTTTAAAATTTGACAAAAATCTGTACAAAAATCCAAAAATTCGAAGTTAATTTCAACTAAAATTACTCAAATGCAGCTCCTTTATCAAAAAAACCTAACATATTCCAGAAAAATCGAAGTTGGTTTCAACAAAATTTTTTAAAATTTAACAAAAATCTGTACAAAAATCCAAAAATTCGAAGATAATTTCAACTAAAATTACTCAAATGCAGCTCCTCTATCAAAAAACCTAACATAATCCAGAAAAATCGAAGTTGGTTTCAACAAAATTTTTTATAATTTGAAAAAAATCTGTACAAACATCCAAAAATTCGAAGTTAATTTCAACTAAAATTACTCAAATGCAGCTCCTCTATCAAAAAAACCTAACATAATCCAGAAAAATCGAAGTTGGTTTCAACAAAATATTTTAAAGTTTGACAAAAATCTGTACAAAAATCCAAAAATTCGAAGTTAATTTCAACTAGAATTACTCAAATGCAGCTCCTCTATCAAAAAAACCTAACATATTCCAGAAAAATCGAAGTTGGTTTCAACAAAATTTTTTAAAATTTGACAAAAATCTCTACAAAAATCCGAAAATTCGAAGTTAATTTCAACTAAAATTACTCAAATGCAGCTCCTCTATCCAAAAAACCTAACATAATCCAGAACAATCGAAGTTGGTTTCAACAAAATTTTTTAAAATTTGACAAATATCTTTACAAAAATCAAAAAATTCGAAGTTAATTTCAACTAAAATTACTCAAATTCAGCTCCTTTATGAAAAAAAAACCTAACATATTCCAGAAAAATCGAAGTCGGTTTCAACAAAATTTTATAAAATTTGACAAAAATATGTATAAAAATCCAAAAATTCGAAATTATTTTCAACTAAAATTACTCAAATGCAGCTCCTCTATCAAAAAAACTTTACATAATCCAGAAAAATAGAAGTTGGTTTCAACAAAATTTTTTAAAATTTGCCAAAAATCTGTACAAAAATCGAAAAATTCGAAGTTAATTACAACTAAAATTACTCAAATGCAGCTCCTCTGTCCAAAAAACCTAACATATTCCAGAAAAATCGAAGTTGGTTTCAACAAAATTTTTTAAAATTTAACAAAAATCTGTACAAAAATCCAAAAGTTCGAAGTTATTTTCAACTAAAATTACTCAAATGCAGCTCCTCTATCAAAAAAACTTACATAATCCAGAAAAATCGAAGTTGGTTTCAATAAAATTTTTTAAAATTTGACGAAAATCTGAACAAAAATCCAAAAATTCGAAGTTAATTTCAACTAGAATTACTCAAATGCAGCTCCTCTATCAAAAAAACCTAACATAATCCAGAAAAATCGAAGTTGGTTTCAACAAAATTTTTTAAAATTTAACAAAAATCTGTACAAAAATCCAAAAATTCGAAGTTAATTTCATGTAGAATTACTCAAATGCAGCTCCTCTATCAAAAAAACCTAACATATTCCAGAAAAATCGAAGTTGGTTTCAACAAAATTTTTTAAAATTTGACAAAAATCTGTACAAAAATCCAAAAATTCGAAGTTAATTTCAACTAAAATTACTCAAATGCAGCTCCTCTATCAAAAAAACCTAACATAATCCAGAAAAATCGAAGTAGGTTTCAACAAAATTTTTTAAAATTTGACAAAAATCTGTACAAAAATCCAAAAATTCGAAGTTAATTTCAACTAAAATTACTCAAATGCAGCTCCTTTATCAAAAAAACCTAACATATTCCAGAAAAATCGAAGTTGGTTTCAACAAAATTTTTTAAAATTTAACAAAAATCTGTACAAAAATCCAAAAATTCGAAGTTATTTTCAACTAAAATTACTCAAATGCAGCTCCTCTATCAAAAAACTTTACATGATCCAGAAAAATCGAAGTTGGTTTCAACAAAATTTTTTAAAATTTGACAAAAATCTGTACAAAAATCCAAAAATTCGAAGTTAATTTCAACTAGAATAACTCAAATGCAGCTCCTCTATCAAAAAAACCTAACATATTCCAGAAAAATCGAAGTTGATTTCAACAAAATTTTTTAAAATTTGACAAAAATCTGTACAAAAATCCAAAAATTCGAAGATAATTTCAACTAAAATTACTCAAATGCAGCTCCTCTATCCAAAAAACCTAACATAATCCAGAAAAATCGAAGTTGGTTTCAACAAAATTTTTTAAAATTTGCCAAAATTCTGTACAAAAATCCAAAAATTCGTAGTTAATTTCAACTAAAATTACTCAAATGCAGCTCCTCTATCAAAAAACCGAACATAATCCAGAAAAATCGAAGTTGGTTTCAACAAAATTTTTTATAATTTGAAAAAAATCTGTACAAACATCCAAAAATTCGAAGTTATTTTCAACTAAAATTACTCAAATGCAGCTCCTCTATCAAAAACACTTTACATAATCCAGAAAAATCGAAGTTGGTTTCAACAAAATTTTTTAAAATTTGACAAAAATCTGTACAAAAATCCAAAAATTCGATGTTATTTTCAACTAAAATTAATCAAATGCAGCTCCTCTATCAAAAAACCTAACATATTCCAGAAAAATCGAAGTCGGGTTCAACAAAATTTTATAAAATTTGACAAAAATCTGTATAAAAATCAAAAAATTCGAAGTTAATTTCAACTAAAATTACTCGAATGCTGCTCCTCTATCAAAAAAAACTAACATAATCCATAGAAATCGAAGTTGGTTTCAACAAAATTTTTTAAAATTTGACAAAAATCTGTACAAGAATCCAAAAATTCGAAGTTAATTTCAACTAAAATTACTCAAATGCAGCTCCTCTATCCAAAAAACGTAACATAATCCAGAAAAATGGAAGTTGGTTTCAACAAAATTTTTTAAAATTTGACAAAAATCTCTACAAAAATCCAAAAATTCGAAGTTAATTTCAACTAAAATTACTCAAATGCAGCTCCTCTATCCAAAAAACCTAACATAATCCAGAACAATCGAAGTTGGTTTCAACAAAATTTTTTAAAATTTGACAAATATCTTTACAAAAATCAAAAAATTCGAAGTTAATTTCAACTAAAATTACTCAAATTCAGCTCCTTTATGAAAAAAAACCTAACATATTCCAGAAAAATCGAAGTCGGTTTCAACAAAATTTTATAAAATTTGACAAAAATATGTATAAAAATCCAAAAATTCGAAATTATTTTCAACTAAAATTACTCAAATGCAGCTCCTCTATCAAAAAAACTTTACATAATCCAGAAAAATAGAAGTTGGTTTCAACAAAATTTTTTAAAATTTGCCAAAAATCTGTACAAAAATCGAAAAATTCGAAGTTAATTACAACTAAAATTACTCAAATGCAGCTCCTCTGTCCAAAAAACCTAACATATTCCAGAAAAATCGAAGTTGGTTTCAACAAAATTTTTTAAAATTTAACAAAAATCTGTACAAAAATCCAAAAGTTCGAAGTTATTTTCAACTAAAATTACTCAAATGCAGCTCCTCTATCAAAAAAACTTACATAATCCAGAAAAATCGAAGTTGGTTTCAATAAAATTTTTTAAAATTTGACGAAAATCTGAACAAAAATCCAAAAATTCGAAGTTAATTTCAACTAGAATTACTCAAATGCAGCTCCTCTATCAAAAAAACCTAACATAATCCAGAGAAATCGAAGTTGGTTTCAACAAAATTTTTTAAAATTTGACGAAAATCTGTACAAGAATCCAAAAATTCGAAGTTAATTACAACTAAAATTACTCAAATGCAGCTCCTTTAACAAAAAAACCTAACATATTCCAGAAAAATCGAAGTCGGTTTCAACAAAATTTTATAAAATTTGACAAAAATCTGTACAAAAATCCAAAAATTCGAAGTTAATTACAATTAAAATTACTCAAATGCAGCTCCTCTATCAAAAAAACCTAACATAATCCAGAGAAATCGAAGTTGGTTTCAACAAAATTTTTTAAAATTTGACAAAAATCTGTACAAGAATCCTAAAATTCGAAGTTAATTTCAACTAAAATTACTCAAATGCAGCTCCTTTAACAAAAAAACTTAACATAATCCAGAGAAATCGAAGTTGGTTTCAACAAAATTTTTTAAAATTTGACAAAAATCTGTACAAGAATCCAAAAATTCGAAGTTAATTTCAATTAAAATTACTCAAATGCAGCTCCTTTAACAAAAAAACCTAACATATTCCAGAAAAATCGAAGTCGGTTTCAACAAAATTTTATAAAATTTGACAAAAATCTGTACAAAAATCCAAAAATTCGAAGTTAATTACAACTAAAATTACTCAAATGCAGCTCCTCTATCCCAAAAACCTAACATAATCCAGAAAAATCGAAGTTGGTTTCAACAAAATTTTTTAAAATTTGACGAAAATCTGAACAAAAATCCAAAAATTCGAAGTTAATTTCAACTAGAATTACTCAAATGCAGCTCCTCTATCAAAAAAACCTAACATAATCCAGAGAAATCGAAGTTGGTTTCAACAAATTTTTTAAAATTTGACAAAAATCTGTACAAGAATCCAAAAATTCGAAGTTAATTTCAACTAAAATTACTCAAATGCAGCTCCTCTATCAAAAAAACCTAACATAATCCAGAAAAATCGAAGTTGGTTTCAACAAAATATTTTAAAGTTTGACAAAAATCTGTACAAAAATCCAAAAATTCGAAGTTAATTTCAACTAGAATTACTCAAATGCAGCTCCTCTATCAAAAAAACCTAACATAATCCAGAAAAATCGAAGTTGGGTTCAACAAAATTTTATAAAATTTGACAAAAATCTGTACAAAAATCCAAAAATTCGAAGATAATTTCAACTAAAATTACTCAAATGCAGCTCCTCTATCCAAAAAACCTAACATAATCCAGAAAAATCGAAGTTGGTTTCAACAAAATTTTTTAAAATTTGCCAAAATTCTGTACAAAAATCCAAAAATTCGAAGTTAATTTCAACTAAAATTAATCAAATGCAGCTCCTCTATCAAAAAACCTAACATATTCCAGAAAAATCGAAGTCGGGTTCAACAAAATTTTATAAAATTTGACAAAAATCTGTATAAAAATCAAAAAATTCGAAGTTAATTTCAACTAAAATTACTCGAATGCTGCTCCTCTATCAAAAAAAACTAACATAATCCATAGAAATCGAAGTTGGTTTCAACAAAATTTTTTAAAATTTGACAAAAATCTGTACAAGAATCCAAAAATTCGAAGTTAATTTCAACTAAAATTACTCAAATGCAGCTCCTCTATCCAAAAAACGTAACATAATCCAGAAAAATGGAAGTTGGTTTCAACAAAATTTTTTAAAATTTTACAAAAATCTTTACAAAAATCCAAAATTTCCAAGTTAATTTCAACTAAAATTACTCAAATGCAGCTCCTTTATAAAAAAAAGCCTAACATATTCCAGAAAAATCGAAGTTGGTTTCAACAAAATTTTTTAAAATTTGACAAAAATCTCTACAAAAATCCAAAAATTCGAAGTTAATTTCAACTAAAATTACTCAAATGCAGCTCCTCTATCCAAAAAACCTAACATAATCCAGAACAATCGAAGTTGGTTTCAACAAAATTTTTTAAAATTTGACAAATATCTTTACAAAAATCCAAAAATTCGAAGTTAATTTCAACTAAAATTACTCAAATTCAGCTCCTTTATGAAAAAAAACCTAACATATTCCAGAAAAATCGAAGTCGGTTTCAACAAAATTTTATAAAATTTGACAAAAATATGTATAAAAATCCAAAAATTCGAAATTATTTTCAACTAAAATTACTCAAATGCAGCTCCTCTATCAAAAAAACTTTACATAATCCAGAAAAATAGAAGTTGGTTTCAACAAAATTTTTTAAAATTTGCCAAAAATCTGTACAAAAATCGAAAAATTCGAAGTTAATTACAACTAAAATTACTCAAATGCAGCTCCTCTGTCCAAAAAACCTAACATATTCCAGAAAAATCGAAGTTGGTTTCAACAAAATTTTTTAAAATTTAACAAAAATCTGTACAAAAATCCAAAAGTTCGAAGTTATTTTCAACTAAAATTACTCAAATGCAGCTCCTCTATCAAAAAAACTTACATAATCCAGAAAAATCGAAGTTGGTTTCAATAAAATTTTTTAAAATTTGACGAAAATCTGTACAAGAATCCAAAAATTCGAAGTTAATTACAACTAAAATTACTCAAATGCAGCTCCTTTAACAAAAAAACCTAACATATTCCAGAAAAATCGAAGTCGGTTTCAACAAAATTTTATAAAATTTGACAAAAATCTGTACAAAAATCCAAAAATTCGAAGTTAATTACAATTAAAATTACTCAAATGCAGCTCCTCTATCAAAAAAACCTAACATAATCCAGAGAAATCGAAGTTGGTTTCAACAAAATTTTTTAAAATTTGACAAAAATCTGTACAAGAATCCTAAAATTCGAAGTTAATTTCAACTAAAATTACTCAAATGCAGCTCCTTTAACAAAAAAACTTAACATAATCCAGAGAAATCGAAGTTGGTTTCAACAAAATTTTTTAAAATTTGACAAAAATCTGTACAAGAATCCAAAAATTCGAAGTTAATTTCAATTAAAATTACTCAAATGCAGCTCCTTTAACAAAAAAACCTAACATATTCCAGAAAAATCGAAGTCGGTTTCAACAAAATTTTATAAAATTTGACAAAAATCTGTACAAAAATCCAAAAATTCGAAGTTAATTACAATTAAAATTACTCAAATGCAGCTCCTCTATCAAAAAAACCTAACATAATCCAGAGAAATCGAAGTTGGTTTCAACAAAATTTTTTAAAATTTGACAAAAATCTGTACAAGAATCCTAAAATTCGAAGTTAATTTCAACTAAAATTACTCAAATGCAGCTCCTTTAACAAAAAAACTTAACATAATCCAGAGAAATCGAAGTTGGTTTCAACAAAATTTTTTAAAATTTGACAAAAATCTGTACAAGAATCCAAAAATTCGAAGTTAATTTCAATTAAAATTACTCAAATGCAGCTCCTTTAACAAAAAAACCTAACATATTCCAGAAAAATCGAAGTCGGTTTCAACAAAATTTTATAAAATTTGACAAAAATCTGTACAAAAATCCAAAAATTCGAAGTTAATTACAACTAAAATTACTCAAATGCAGCTCCTCTATCCCAAAAACCTAACATAATCCAGAAAAATCGAAGTTGGTTTCAACAAAATTTTTTAAAATTTGACGAAAATCTGAACAAAAATCCAAAAGTTCGAAGTTAATTTCAACTAGAATTACTCAAATGCAGCTCCTCTATCAAAAAAACCTAACATAATCCAGAGAAATCGAAGTTGGTTTCAACAAATTTTTTAAAATTTGACAAAAATCTGTACAAGAATCCAAAAATTCGAAGTTAATTTCAACTAAAATTACTCAAATGCAGCTCCTCTATCAAAAAAACCTAACATAATCCAGAAAAATCGAAGTTGGTTTCAACAAAATATTTTAAAGTTTGACAAAAATCTGTACAAAAATCCAAAAATTCGAAGTTAATTTCAACTAGAATTACTCAAATGCAGCTCCTCTATCAAAAAAACCTAACATAATCCAGAAAAATCGAAGTTGGGTTCAACAAAATTTTATAAAATTTGACAAAAATCTGTACAAAAATCCAAAAATTCGAAGATAATTTCAACTAAAATTACTCAAATGCAGCTCCTCTATCCAAAAAACCTAACATAATCCAGAAAAATCGAAGTTGGTTTCAACAAAATTTTTTAAAATTTGCCAAAATTCTGTACAAAAATCCAAAAATTCGAAGTTAATTTCAACTAAAATTAATCAAATGCAGCTCCTCTATCAAAAAACCTAACATATTCCAGAAAAATCGAAGTCGGGTTCAACAAAATTTTATAAAATTTGACAAAAATCTGTATAAAAATCAAAAAATTCGAAGTTAATTTCAACTAAAATTACTCGAATGCTGCTCCTCTATCAAAAAAAACTAACATAATCCATAGAAATCGAAGTTGGTTTCAACAAAATTTTTTAAAATTTGACAAAAATCTGTACAAGAATCCAAAAATTCGAAGTTAATTTCAACTAAAATTACTCAAATGCAGCTCCTCTATCCAAAAAACGTAACATAATCCAGAAAAATGGAAGTTGGTTTCAACAAAATTTTTTAAAATTTTACAAAAATCTTTACAAAAATCCAAAATTTCCAAGTTAATTTCAACTAAAATTACTCAAATGCAGCTCCTTTATAAAAAAAAACCTAACATATTCCAGAAAAATCGAAGTTGGTTTCAACAAAATTTTTTAAAATTTGACAAAAATCTCTACAAAAATCCAAAAATTCGAAGTTAATTTCAACTAAAATTACTCAAATGCAGCTCCTCTATCCAAAAAACCTAACATAATCCAGAACAATCGAAGTTGGTTTCAACAAAATTTTTTAAAATTTGACAAATATCTTTACAAAAATCAAAAAATTCGAAGTTAATTTCAACTAAAATTACTCAAATTCAGCTCCTTTATGAAAAAAAACCTAACATATTCCAGAAAAATCGAAGTCGGTTTCAACAAAATTTTATAAAATTTGACAAAAATATGTATAAAAATCCAAAAATTCGAAATTATTTTCAACTAAAATTACTCAAATGCAGCTCCTCTATCAAAAAAACTTTACATAATCCAGAAAAATAGAAGTTGGTTTCAACAAAATTTTTTAAAATTTGCCAAAAATCTGTACAAAAATCGAAAAATTCGAAGTTAATTACAACTAAAATTACTCAAATGCAGCTCCTCTGTCCAAAAAACCTAACATATTCCAGAAAAATCGAAGTCGGTTTCAACAAAATTTTATAAAATTTGACAAAAATCTGAACAAAAATCCAAAAATTCGAAGTTATTTTCAACTAAAATTACTCAAATGCAGCTCCTTTAAGAAAAAAACCTAACATAATCCAGAAAAATCGAAGTTGGTTTCAACAAAATTTTTTAAAATTTGACAAAAATCTGAACAAAAATCCAAAAATTCGAAGTTAATTTCAACTAGAATTACTCAAATGCAGCTCCTCTATCAAAAAAACCTAACATAATCCAGAGAAATCGAAGTTGGTTTCAACAAAATTTTTTAAAATTTGACAAAAATCTGTACAAGAATCCAAAAATTCGAAGTTAATTTCAACTAAAATTACTCAAATGCAGCTCCTTTAAGAAAAAAACCTAACATAATCCAGAAAAATCGAAGTTGGTTTCAACAAAATTTTTTAAAATTTGACAAAAATCTGTACAAAAATCCAAAAATTCGAAGTTATTTTCAACTAAAATTACTCAAATGCAGCTCTTCTATCAAAAAACTTTACATAATCCAGAAAAATCGAAGTTGGTTTCAACAAAATTTTTTAAAATTTGACGAAAATCTGTACAAAAATCCAAAAATTCGAAGTTAATTTCAACTAGAATTACTCAAATTCAGCTCCTCTATCAAAAAAACCTAACATAATCCAGAGAAATCGAAGTTGGTTTCAACAAAATTTTATAAAATTTGACAAAAATCTGTACAAAAATCCAAAAATTCGAAGTTATTTTCAACTAAAATTACTCAAATGCAGCTCCTCTATCAAAAAAACCTAACATAATCCAGAAAAATCGAAGTTGGTTTCAACAAAATTTTTTAAAATTTGACGAAAATCTGAACAAAAATCCAAAAATTCGAAATTAATTTCAACTAAAATTACTCAAATGCAGCTCCTTTAACAAAAAAACCTAACATATTCCAGAAAAATCGAAGTTGGTTTCAACAAAATTTTTTCAAATTTGACAAAAATCTGTACAAAAATCCAAAAATTTGAAGTTATTTTAAACTAAAATTACTCAAAGCAGCTCCTCTATCAAAAAAACTTTACATAATCCAGAAAAATCGAAGTTGGTTTCAACAAAATTTTTTAAAATTTGACAAAAATCTTTACAAAAATCCAAAAATTCGAAGTTAATTTCAACTAAAATTACTCAAATGCAGCTCCTTTATCAAAAAAAACCTAACATAATCCAGAGAAATCGAAGTTGGTTTCAACAAAATTTTTTAAAATTTGACAAAAATCTGTACAAGAATCCAAAAATTCGAAGTTAATTACAACTAAAATTACTCAAATGCAGCTCCTTTAACAAAAAAACCTAACATATTCCAGAAAAATCGAAGTCGGTTTCAACAAAATTTTTTAAAATTTGACGAAAATCTGTACAAAAATCCAAAAATTCGAAGTTAATTTCAACTAGAATTACTCAAATTCAGCTCCTCTATCAAAAAAACCTAACATAATCCAGAGAAATCGAAGTTGGTTTCAACAAAATTTTATAAAATTTGACAAAAATCTGTACAAAAATCCAAAAATTCGAAGTTAATTACAACTAAAATTACTCAAATGCAGCTCCTCTATCCCAAAAACCTAACATAATCCAGAAAAATCGAAGTTGGTTTCAACAAAATTTTATAAAATGTGACCAAAATCTGTACAAAAATCCAAAAATTCGAAGTTAATTACAACTAAAATTACTCAAATGCAGCTCCTCTATCCAAAAAACCTAACATAATCCAGAGAAATCGAAGTTGGTTTCAACAAAATTTTATGAAATTTGACTAAAATCTGTACAAAAATCCAAAAATTCGAAGTTAATTTCAACTAGAATTACTCAAATGCAGCTCCTCTATCAAAAAAACCTAACATATTCCAGAAAAATCGAAGTTGGTTTCAACAAAATTTTTTAAAATTTAACAAAAATCTGTACAAAAATCCAAAAATTCGAAGTTATTTTCAACTAAAATTACTCAAATGCAGCTCCTCTATCAAAAAAACTTACATAATCCAGAAAAATCGAAGTTGGTTTCAATAAAATTTTTTAAAATTTGACGAAAATCTGAACAAAAATCCAAAAATTCGAAGTTAATTTCAACTAGAATTACTCAAATGCAGCTCCTCTATCAAAAAAACCTAACATAATCCAGAAAAATCGAAGTTGGGTTCAACAAATTTTATAAAATTTGACAAAAATCTGCACAAAAATCCAAAAATTCGAAGTTAATTACAACTAAAATTACTCAAATGCAGCTCCTCTATCCAAAAAACCTAACATAACCCAGAAAAATCGAAGTTGGTTTCAACAAAATTTTTTGAAATTTGACTAAAATCTGTACAAAAATCCAAAAATTCGAAGTTAATTTCAACTAGAATTACTCAAATGCAGCTCCTCTATCAAAAAAACCTAACATATTCCAGAAAAATCGAAGTTGGTTTCAACAAAATTTTTTAAATTTTAACAAAAATCTGTACAAAAATCCAAAAATTCGAAGTTAATTTCAACTAGAATTACTCAAATGCAGCTCCTCTATCAAAAAAACCTAACATATTCCAGAAAAATCGAAGTTGGTTTCAACAAAATTTTTTAAAATTTAACAAAAATCTGTACAAAAATCCAAAAATTCGAAGTTATTTTCAACTAAAATTACTCAAATGCAGCTCCTCTATCAAAAAAACTTACATAATCCAGAAAAATCGAAGTTGGTTTCAATAAAATTTTTTAAAATTTGACGAAAATCTGAACAAAAATCCAAAAATTCGAAGTTAATTTCAACTAGAATTACTCAAATGCAGCTCCTCTATCAAAAAAACCTAACATAATCCAGAGAAATCGAAGTTGGTTTCAACAAAATTTTTTAAAATTTGACAAAAATCTGTACAAGAATCCAAAAATTCGAAGTTAATTTCAACTAAAATTACTCAAATGCAGCTCCTTTAACAAAAAAACCTAACATATTCCAGAAAAATCGAAGTGGTTTCAACAAAATTTTATAAAATTTGACAAAAATCTGTACAAAAATCCAAAAATTCGATGTTAATTACAACTAAAATAACTCAAATGCAGCTCCTCTATCCCAAAAACCTAACATAATCCAGAAAAATCGAAGTTGGTTTCAACAAAATTTTTTAAAATTTGACGAAAATCTGAACAAAAATCCAAAAATTCGAAATTAATTTCAACTAAAATTACTCAAATGCAGCTCCTTTAACAAAAAAACCTAACATATTCCAGAGAAATCGAAGTTGGTTTCAACAAAATTTTTTAAAATTTGACAAAAATCTTTACAAAAATCCAAAAATTCGAAGTTAATTTCAACTAGAATTACTCAAATGCAGCTCCTCTATCAAAAAAACCTAACATAATCCAGAAAAATCGAAGTTGGGTTCAACAAATTTTATAAAATTTGACAAAAATCTGCACAAAAATCCAAAAATTCGAAGTTAATTACAACTAAAATTACTCAAATGCAGCTCCTCTATCCAAAAAACCTAACATAACCCAGAAAAATCGAAGTTGGTTTCAACAAAATTTTTTGAAATTTGACTAAAATCTGTACAAAAATCCAAAAATTCGAAGTTAATTTCAACTAGAATTACTCAAATGCAGCTCCTCTATCAAAAAAACCTAACATATTCCAGAAAAATCGAAGTTGGTTTCAACAAAATTTTTTAAAATTTGACAAAAATCTGTACAAGAATCCAAAAATTCGAAGTTAATTTCAACTAAAATTACTCAAATGCAGCTCCTTTAACAAAAAAACCTAACATATTCCAGAAAAATCGAAGTGGTTTCAACAAAATTTTATAAAATTTGACAAAAATCTGTACAAAAATCCAAAAATTCGATGTTAATTACAACTAAAATAACTCAAATGCAGCTCCTCTATCCCAAAAACCTAACATAATCCAGAAAAATCGAAGTTGGTTTCAACAAAATTTTTTAAAATTTGACGAAAATCTGAACAAAAATCCAAAAATTCGAAATTAATTTCAACTAAAATTACTCAAATGCAGCTCCTTTAACAAAAAAACCTAACATATTCCAGAGAAATCGAAGTTGGTTTCAACAAAATTTTTTAAAATTTGACAAAAATCTTTACAAAAATCCAAAAATTCGAAGTTAATTTCAACTAGAATTACTCAAATGCAGCTCCTCTATCAAAAAAACCTAACATAATCCAGAAAAATCGAAGTTGGGTTCAACAAATTTTATAAAATTTGACAAAAATCTGCACAAAAATCCAAAAATTCGAAGTTAATTACAACTAAAATTACTCAAATGCAGCTCCTCTATCCAAAAAACCTAACATAACCCAGAAAAATCGAAGTTGGTTTCAACAAAATTTTTTGAAATTTGACTAAAATCTGTACAAAAATCCAAAAATTCGAAGTTAATTTCAACTAGAATTACTCAAATGCAGCTCCTCTATCAAAAAAACCTAACATATTCCAGAAAAATCGAAGTTGGTTTCAACAAAATTTTTTAAAATTTAACAAAAATCTGTACAAAAATCCAAAAATTCGAAGTTAATTTCAACTAGAATTACTCAAATGCAGCTCCTCTATCAAAAAAACCTAACATATTCCAGAAAAATCGAAGTTGGTTTCAACAAAATTTTTTAAAATTTAACAAAAATCTGTACAAAAATCCAAAAATTCGAAGTTATTTTCAACTAAAATTACTCAAATGCAGCTCCTCTATCAAAAAAACTTACATAATCCAGAAAAATCGAAGTTGGTTTCAATAAAATTTTTTAAAATTTGACGAAAATCTGAACAAAAATCCAAAAATTCGAAGTTAATTTCAACTAGAAATACTCAAATGCAGCTCCTCTATCAAAAAAACCTAACATAATCCAGAGAAATCGAAGTTGGTTTCAACAAAATTTTATAAAATTTGACAAAAATCTGTACAAAAATACAAAAATTCGAAGTTAATTACAACTAAAATTACTCAAATGCAGCTCCTCTATCCAAAAAACCTAACATATTCCAGAAAAATCGACGTTGGTTTCAACAAAATTTTTTAAAATTTGACAAAAATCTGTACAAAAATCCAAAAATTCGAAGTTATTTTCAACTAAAATTACTCAAATGCAGCTCTTCTATCAAAAAACTTTACATAATCCAGAAAAAACGAAGTTGGTTTCAACAAAATTTTTTAAAATTTGACGAAAATCTGTACAAAAATCCAAAAATTCGAAGTTAATTTCAACTAGAATTACTCAAATTCAGCTCCTCTATCAAAAAAACCTAACATAATCCAGAGAAATCGAAGTTGGTTTCAACAAAATTTTATAAAATTTGACAAAAATCTGTACAAAAATCCAAAAATTCGAAGTTAATTACAACTAAAATTACTCAAATGCAGCTCCTCTATCCCAAAAACCTAACATAATCCAGAAAAATCGAAGTTGGTTTCAACAAAATTTTATAAAATGTGACCAAAATCTGTACAAAAATCCAAAAATTCGAAGTTAATTGCAACTAAAATTACTCAAATGCAGCTCCTCTATCCAAAAAACCTAACATAATCCAGAGAAATCGAAGTTGGTTTCAACAAAATTTTATGAAATTTGACTAAAATCTGTACAAAAATCCAAAAATTCGAAGTAAATTTCAACTAGAATTACTCAAATGCAGCTCCTCTATCAAAAAAACCTAACATATTCCAGAAAAATCGAAGTTGGTTTCAACAAAATTTTTTAAAATTTAACAAAAATCTGTACAAAAATCCAAAAATTCGAAGTTATTTTCAACTAAAATTACTCAAATGCAGCTCCTCTATCAAAAAAACTTACATAATCCAGAAAAATCGAAGTTGGTTTCAATAAAATTTTTTAAAATTTGACGAAAATCTGAACAAAAATCCAAAAATTCGAAGTTAATTTCAACTAGAATTACTCAAATGCAGCTCCTCTATCCAAAAAACCTAACATAATCCAGAAAAATCGAAGTTGGTTTCAACAAATTTTATAAAATTTGACAAAAATCTGCACAAAAATCCAAAAATTCGAAGTTAATTACAACTAAAATTACTCAAATGCAGCTCCTCTATCCAAAAAACCTAACATAACCCAGAAAAATCGAAGTTGGTTTCAACAAAATTTTTAAAATTTGACAAAAATCTGTACAAAAATCCAAAAATTCGAAGTTAATTTCAAGTAGAATTACTCAAATGCAGCTCCTCTATCAAAAAAACCTAACATAATCCAGAAAAATCGAAGTTGGTTTCAACAAAATTTTTTATAATTTGAAAAAAATCTGTACAAACATCCAAAAATTCGAAGTTAATTTCAACTAAAATTACTCAAATGCAGCTCCACTATCAAAAAACCTAACATAATCCAGAAAAATCGAAGTTGGTTTCAACAAAATTTTTTAAAATTTGACAAAAATCTGTACAAAAATCCAAAAATTCGAAGTTAATTTCAACTAAAATTACTCAAATGCAGCTCCTCTATCAAAAAAACCTAACATAATCCAGAAAAATCGAAGTAGGTTTCAACAAAATTTTTTAAAATTTGACAAAAATCTGTACAAAAATCCAAAAATTCGAAGTTAATTTCAACTAAAATTACTCAAATGCAGCTCCTTTATCAAAAAAACCTAACATATTCCAGAAAAATCGAAGTTGGTTTCAACAAAATTTTTTAAAATTTAACAAAAATCTGTACAAAAATCCAAAAATTCGAAGTTATTTTCAACTAAAATTACTCAAATGCAGCTCCTCTATCAAAAAACTTTACATGATCCAGAAAAATCGAAGTTGGTTTCAACAAAATTTTTTAAAATTTGACAAACATCTGTACAAAAATCCCAAAATTCGAAGTGAATTTCAACTAAAATTACTCAAATGCAGCTCCTCTATCCAAAAAACCTAACATAATCCAGAAAAATCGAAGTTGGTTTCAACAAAATTTTTTAAAATTTGACAAAAATCTATACAAAAATCCAAAAATTCGAAGTTAATTTCAACTAGAATTACTCAAATGCAGCTCCTCTATCAAAAAAACCTAACATAATCCAGAAAAATCGAAGTTGGGTTCAACAAAATTTTATAAAATTTGACAAAAATCTGCACAAAAATCCAAAAATTCGAAGTTAATTACAACTAAAATTACTCAAATGCAGCTCCTCTATCCAAAAAACCTAACATAATCCAGAAAAATCGAAGTTGGTTTCAACAAAATTTTTTAAAATTTGACAAAAATCTGTACAAAAATCCAAAAATTGGAAGTTAATTTCAACTAAAATTACTCAAATGCAGCTCCTCTATCAAAAAAACTTTACATAATCCAGAAAAATCGAAGTTGGTTTCAACAAAATTTTTTAAAATTTGACAAACATCTGTACAAAAATCCCAAAATTCGAAGTTAATTTCAACTAAAATTACTCAAATGCAGCTCCTCTATCAAAAAAACTTTACATAATCCAGAAAAATCGAAGTTGGTTTCAACAAAATTTTTTAAAATTTGACAAACATCTGTACAAAAATCCCAAAATTCGAAGTTAATTTCAACTAAAATTACTCAAATGCAGCTCCTTTATCAAAAAAACCTAACATATTCCAGAAAAATCGAAGTTGGTTTCAACAAAATTTTTTAAAATTTAACAAAAATCTGTACAAAAATCCAAAAATTCGAAGTTATTTTCAACTAAAATTACTCAAATGCAGCTCCTCTATCAAAAAACTTTACATGATCCAGAAAAATCGAAGTTGGTTTCAACAAAATTTTTTAAAATTTGACAAACATCTGTACAAAAATCCCAAAATTCGAAGTGAATTTCAACTAAAATTACTCAAATGCAGCTCCTCTATCCAAAAAACCTAACATAATCCAGAAAAATCGAAGTTGGTTTCAACAAATTTTATAAAATTTGACAAAAATCTGCACAAAAATCCAAAAATTCGAAGTTAATTACAACTAAAATTACTCAAATGCAGCTCCTCTATCCAAAAAACCTAACATAACCCAGAAAAATCGAAGTTGGTTTCAACAAAATTTTTAAAATTTGACAAAAATCTGTACAAAAATCCAAAAATTCGAAGTTAATTTCAAGTAGAATTACTCAAATGCAGCTCCTCTATCAAAAAAACCTAACATAATCCAGAAAAATCGAAGTTGGTTTCAACAAAATTTTTTATAATTTGAAAAAAATCTGTACAAACATCCAAAAATTCGAAGTTAATTTCAACTAAAATTACTCAAATGCAGCTCCACTATCAAAAAACCTAACATAATCCAGAAAAATCGAAGTTGGTTTCAACAAAATTTTTTAAAATTTGACAAAAATCTGTACAAAAATCCAAAAATTCGAAGTTAATTTCAACTAAAATTACTCAAATGCAGCTCCTCTATCAAAAAAACCTAACATAATCCAGAAAAATCGAAGTAGGTTTCAACAAAATTTTTTAAAATTTGACAAAAATCTGTACAAAAATCCAAAAATTCGAAGTTAATTTCAACTAAAATTACTCAAATGCAGCTCCTTTATCAAAAAAACCTAACATATTCCAGAAAAATCGAAGTTGGTTTCAACAAAATTTTTTAAAATTTAACAAAAATCTGTACAAAAATCCAAAAATTCGAAGTTATTTTCAACTAAAATTACTCAAATGCAGCTCCTCTATCAAAAAACTTTACATGATCCAGAAAAATCGAAGTTGGTTTCAACAAAATTTTTTAAAATTTGACAAACATCTGTACAAAAATCCCAAAATTCGAAGTGAATTTCAACTAAAATTACTCAAATGCAGCTCCTCTATCCAAAAAACCTAACATAATCCAGAAAAATCGAAGTTGGTTTCAACAAAATTTTTTAAAATTTGACAAAAATCTATACAAAAATCCAAAAATTCGAAGTTAATTTCAACTAGAATTACTCAAATGCAGCTCCTCTATCAAAAAAACCTAACATAATCCAGAAAAATCGAAGTTGGGTTCAACAAAATTTTATAAAATTTGACAAAAATCTGCACAAAAATCCAAAAATTCGAAGTTAATTACAACTAAAATTACTCAAATGCAGCTCCTCTATCCAAAAAACCTAACATAATCCAGAAAAATCGAAGTTGGTTTCAACAAAATTTTTTAAAATTTGACAAAAATCTGTACAAAAATCCAAAAATTGGAAGTTAATTTCAACTAAAATTACTCAAATGCAGCTCCTCTATCAAAAAAACTTTACATAATCCAGAAAAATCGAAGTTGGTTTCAACAAAATTTTTTAAAATTTGACAAACATCTGTACAAAAATCCCAAAATTCGAAGTTAATTTCAACTAAAATTACTCAAATGCAGCTCCTCTATCAAAAAAACTTTACATAATCCAGAAAAATCGAAGTTGGTTTCAACAAAATTTTTTAAAATTTGACAAACATCTGTACAAAAATCCCAAAATTCGAAGTTAATTTCAACTAAAATTACTCAAATGCAGCTCCTCTATCAAAAAACCTAACATAATCCAGAAAAATCGAAGTTGGTTTCAACAAAATTTTTTATAATTTGATAAAAATCTGTACAAACATCCAAAAATTCGAAGTTAATTTCAACTAAAATTACTCAAATGCAGCTCCTCTATCAAAAAAACCTAACATAATCCAGAAAAATCGAAGTTTGTTTCAACAAAATATTTTAAAATTTGACAAAAATCTGTACAAAAATCCAAAAATTCGAAGTTAATTTCAACTAAAATTACTCAAATGCAGCTCCTCTATCAAAAAACCTAACATAATCCCGAAAAATCGAAGTTGGTTTCAACAAAATTTTTTAAAATTTGACAAAAATCTGTACAAAAATCCAAAAATTGGAAGTTAATTTCAACTAAAATTACTCAAATGCAGCTCCTCTATCAAAAAAACCGAACATAATCCAGAAAAATCGAAGTTTGTTTCAACAAAATATTTATAAATTTGACAAAAATCTGTACAAAAATCCAAAAATTCGAAGTTATTTTCAACTAAAATTACTCAAATGCAGCTCCTCTATCAAAAAAACTTTACATGATCCAGAAAAATCGAAGTTGGTTTCAACAAAATTTTTTAAAATTTGACAAACATCTGTACAAAAATCCCAAAATTCGAAGTTAATTTCAACTAAAATTACTCAAATGCAGCTCCTCTATCCAAAAAACCTAACATAATCCAGAAAAGTCGAAGTTGGTTTCAACAAAATTTTTTAAAATTTGACAAAAATCTATACAAAAATCCAAAAATTCGAAGTTAATTTCAACTAGAATTACTCAAATGCAGCTCCTCTATCAAAAAAACCTAACATAATCCAGAAAAATCGAAGTTGGGTTCAACAAAATTTTATAAAATTTGACAAAAATCTGCACAAAAATCCAAAAATTCGAAGTTAATTACATCTAAAATTACTCAAATGCAGCCCCTCTATCCAAAAAACCTAACATAATCCAGAAAAATCGAAGTTGGTTTCAACAAAATTTATTAAAATTTGACAAAATCTGTACAAAAATCCAAAAATTCGAAGTTAATTTCAAGTAGAATTACTCAAATGCAGCTCCTCTATCAAAAAAACCTAACATATTCCAGAAAAATCGAAGTTGGTTTCAACAAAATTTTTAAAATTTGACAAAAATCTGTACAAAAATCCAAAAATTCGAAGTTAATTTCAACTAAAATTACTCAAATGCAGCTCCTCTATCAAAAAAACCTAACATAATCCAGAAAAATCGAAGTAGGTTTCAACAAAATTTTTTAAAATTTGACAAAAGTCTGTACAAAAATCCAAAAATTCGAAGTTAATTTCAACTAAAATTACTCAAATGCAGCTCCTCTATCCAAAAAACCTAACATAATCCAGAAAAATCGAAGTTGGTTTCAACAAAATTTTTTAAAATTTGACAAAAATCTGTACAAAAATCCAAAAATTGGAAGTTAATTTCAACTAAAATTACTCAAATGCAGCTCCTCTATCAAAAAAACTTTACATAATCCAGAAAAAAAGAAGTTGGTTTCAACAAAATTTTTTAAAATTTGACAAACATCTGTACAAAAATCCCAAAATTCGAAGTTAATTTCAACTAAAATTACTCAAATGCAGCTCCTCTATCAAAAAAACTTTACATAATCCAGAAAAATCGAAGTTGGTTTCAACAAAATTTTTTAAAATTTGACAAACATCTGTACAAAAATCCCAAAATTCGAAGTTAATTTCAACTAAAATTACTCAAATGCAGCTCCTCTATCAAAAAACCTAACATAATCCAGAAAAATCGAAGTTGGTTTCAACAAAATTTTTTATAATTTGATAAAAATCTGTACACACATCCAAAAATTCGAAGTTAATTTCAACTAAAATTACTCAAATGCAGCTCCTCTATCAAAAAAACCTAACATAATCCAGAAAAATCGAAGTTTGTTTCAACAAAATATTTTAAAATTTGACAAAAATCTGTACAAAAATCCAAAAATTCGAAGTTAATTTCAACTAAAATTACTCAAATGCAGCTCCTCTATCAAAAAACCTAACATAATCCCGAAAAATCGAAGTTGGTTTCAACAAAATTTTTTAAAATTTGACAAAAATCTGTACAAAAATCCAAAAATTCGAAGTTAATTTCAACTAAAATTACTCAAATGCAGCTCCTCTATCAAAAAAACCGAACATAATCCAGAAAAATCGAAGTTTGTTTCAACAAAATATTTTTAAATTTGACAAAAATCTGTACAAAAATCCAAAAATTCGAAGTTATTTTCAACTAAAATTACTCAAATGCAGCTCCTCTATCAAAAAAACTTTACATGATCCAGAAAAATCGAAGTTGGTTTCAACAAAATTTTTTAAAATTTGACAAACATCTGTACAAAAATCCCAAAATTCGAAGTTAATTTCAACTAAAATTACTCAAATGCAGCTCCTCTATCCAAAAAACCTAACATAATCCAGAAAAGTCGAAGTTGGTTTCAACAAAATTTTTTAAAATTTGACAAAAATCTATACAAAAATCCAAAAATTCGAAGTTAATTTCAACTAGAATTACTCAAATGCAGCTCCTCTATCAAAAAAACCTAACATAATCCAGAAAAATCGAAGTTGGGTTCAACAAAATTTTATAAAATTTGACAAAAATCTGCACAAAAATCCAAAAATTCGAAGTTAATTACAACTAAAATTACTCAAATGCAGCCCCTCTATCCAAAAAACCTAACATAATCCAGAAAAATCGAAGTTGGTTTCAACAAAATTTATTAAAATTTGACAAAATCTGTACAAAAATCCAAAAATTCGAAGTTAATTTCAAGTAGAATTACTCAAATGCAGCTCCTCTATCAAAAAAACCTAACATATTCCAGAAAAATCGAAGTTGGTTTCAACAAAATTTTTAAAATTTGACAAAAATCTGTACAAAAATCCAAAAATTCGAAGTTAATTTCAACTAAAATTACTCAAATGCAGCTCCTCTATCAAAAAAACCTAACATAATCCAGAAAAATCGAAGTAGGTTTCAACAAAATTTTTTAAAATTTGACAAAAGTCTGTACAAAAATCCAAAAATTCGAAGTTAATTTCAACTAAAATTACTCAAATGCAGCTCCTTTATCAAAAAAACCTAACATATTCCAGAAAAATCGAAGTTGGTTTCAACAAAATTTTTTAAAATTAAACAAAAATCTGTACAAAAATCCAAAAATTCGAAGTTATTTTCAACTAAAATTACTCAAATGCAGATCCTCTATAAAAAAAACTTTACATAATCCAGAAAAATCGAAGTTGGTTTCAACAAAATTTTTTAAAATTTGACAAAAATCTGTACAAAAATCCAAAAATTCGAAGTTAATTTCAACTAGAATTACTCAAATGCAGCTCCTCTATCAAAAAAACATAACATAATCCAGAAAAATCGAAGTTGGGTTCAACAAAGTTTTATAAAATTTGACAAAAATCTGCACAAAAATCCAAAAATTCGAAGTTAATTACAACTAAAATTACTCAAATGCAGCTCCTCTATCCAAAAAACCTAACATAATCCAGAAAAATCGAAGTTGGTTTCAACAAAATTTTTTAAAATTTGACAAAAATCTGTACAAAAATCCAAAAATTCGAAGTTAATTTCAACTAAAATTACTCAAATTCAGCTCCTTTATCAAAAAAACCTAACACATTCCAGAAAAATCGAAGTTTGTTTCAACAAAATTTTTTAAAATTTAACAAAAATCTGTACAAAAATCCAAAAATTCGAAGTTATTTTCAACTAAAATTACTCAAATGCAGCTCCTTTATCAAAAAAACCTAACATATTCCAGAAAAATCGAAGTTGGTTTCAACAAAATTTTTTAAAATTTGTCAAAAATCTGTACAAAAATCCAAAAATTCGAAGTTATTTTCAACTAAAATTACTCAAATGCAGCTCCTCTATCAAAAAAACTTTACATAATCCAGAAAAATCGAAGTTGGTTTCAACAAAATTTTTTAAAATTTGACAAACATCTGTACAAAAATCCCAAAATTCGAAGTTAATTTCAACTAAAATTACTCAAATGCAGCTCCTCTATCAAAAAAACTTTACATAATCCAGAAAAATCGAAGTTGGTT
Source organism: Andrena trimmerana (assembly GCA_951215215.1). NCBI lineage: Eukaryota > Metazoa > Arthropoda > Insecta > Hymenoptera > Andrenidae > Andrena > Andrena trimmerana. Next base: position 354,306 of record CATNUO010000204.1, on the reverse strand, counting down.
TCAACAAAATTTTTTAAAATTTGACAAACATCTGTACAAAAATCCCAAAATTCGAAGTTAATTTCAACTAAAATTACTCAAATGCAGCTCCTCTATCAAAAAACCTAACATAATCCAGAAAAATCGAAGTTGGTTTCAACAAAATTTTTTATAATTTGATAAAAATCTGTACAAACATCCAAAAATTCGAAGTTAATTTCAACTAAAATTACTCAAATGCAGCTCCTCTATCAAAAAAACCTAACATAATCCAGAAAAATCGAAGTTTGTTTCAACAAAATATTTTAAAAAATTTGACAAAAATCTGTACAAAAATCCAAAAATTCGAAGTTAATTTCAACTAGAATTACTCAAATGCAGCTCCTCTATCAAAAAAACCTAACATAATCCAGAAAAATCGAAGTTGGTTTCAACAAAATTTTTTAAAATTTGACAAGAATCTGTACAAAAATCCAAAAATTCGAAGATAATTTCAACTAAATTTACTCAAATGCAGCTCCTCTATCCAAAAAACCAAACATAATCCAGAAAAATCGAAGTTGGTTTCAACAAAATTTTTTAAAATTTGACAAAAATCTGTACAAAAATCCAAAAATTCGAAGTTAATTTCAACTAGAATTACTCAAATGCAGCTCCTCTATCAAAAAAACCTAACATATTCCAGAAAAATCGAAGTTGGGTTCAACAAATTTTATAAAATTTGACAAAAATCTGCACAAAAATCCCAAAATTCGAAGTTAATTTCAACTAAAATAACACAAATGCAGCTCCGCTACCAAAAGCCTAACGTAATCCAGAGTAATCGAAGTTGGTTTCAACAAAATTTTATAAAATTTGACAAAAATCTGTACAAAAATCCAAAAATTCGAAGATAATTTCAACTAAATTTACTCAAATGCAGCTCCTCTATCCAAAAACCTAACATAATCCAGAAAAATCGAAGTTGGTTTCAAAAATTTTTTTAAAATTTGACAAAAATCTGTACAAAAATCCAAAAATTCGAAGTTAATTTCAACTAGAATTACTCAAATGCAGCTCCTCTATCAAAAAAACCTAACATAATCCAGAAAAATCGAAGTTGGGTTCAACAAATTTTATAAAATTTGACAAAAATCTGCACAAAAATCCCAAAATTCGAAGTTAATTTCAACTAAAATAACACAAATGCAGCTCCGCTACCAAAAAGCCTAACGTAATCCAGAGTAATCGAAGTTGGTTTCAACAAAATTTTTTAAAATTTGACAAAAATCTGTACAAAAATCCAAAAATTCGAAGATAATTTCAACTAAAATTACTCAAATGCAGCTCCTCTATCAAAAAAACCTAACATATTCCAGAAAAATCGAAGTTGATTTCAACAAAATTTTATAAAATTTGACAAAAATCTGTACAAAAATCCAAAAATTCGAAGATAATTTCAACTAAATTTACTCAAATGCAGCTCCTCTATCCAAAAAACCTAACATAATCCAGAAAAATCGAAGTTGGTTTCAAAAATTTTTTTAAAATTTGACAAAAATCTGTACAAAAATCAAAAAATTCGAAGTTAATTTCAACTAGAATTACTCAAATGCAGCTCCTCTATTAAAAAAACCTAACATAATCCAGAAAAATCGAAGTTGGGTTCAACAAATTTTATAAAATTTGACAAAATCTGCACAAAAATCCCAAAATTCGAAGTTAATTTCAACTAAAATAACACAAATGCAGCTCCGCTACCAAAAAGCCTAACGTAATCCAGAGTAATCGAAGTTGGTTTCAACAAAATTTTTTAAAATTTGACAAAAATCTGTACAAAAATCCAAAAATTCGAAGATAATTTCAACTAAAATTACTCAAATGCAGCTCCTCTATCAAAAAAACCTAACATATTCCAGAAAAATCGAAGTTGATTTCAACAAAATTTTATAAAATTTGACAAAAATCTGTACAAAAATCCAAAAATTCGAAGATAATTTCAACTAAAATTACTCAAATGCAGCTGCTCTATCCAAAAAACCTAACATAATCCAGAAAAATCGAAGTTGGTTTCAACAAAATTTTTTAAAATTTGACAAAAATCTGTACAAAAATCCAAAAATTCGAAGTTAATTTCAACTAGAATTACTCAAATGCAGCTCCTCTGTCAAAAAAACCTAACATAATCCAGAGAAATCGAAGTTGGTTTCAACATATTTTTTTTAAATTTTACAAAAATCTGTACAAAAATCCAAATATTCGAAGTTAATTTCAACTAAAATTACTCAAATGCAGCTCCTCTATCAAAAAAACCTAACATAATCCAGAAAAATCGAAGTTGGGTTCAACAAAATTTTATAAAATTTGACAAAAATCTGCACAAAAATCCAAAAATTCGAAGTTAATTACAACTAAAATTACTCAAATGCAGCCCCTCTATCCAAAAAACCTAACATAATCCAGAAAAATCGAAGTTGGTTTCAACAAAATTTATTAAAATTTGACAAAATCTGTACAAACATCCAAAAATTCGAAGTTAATTTCAAGTAGAATTACTCAAATGCAGCTCCTCTATCAAAAAAACCTAACATATTCCAGAAAAATCGAAGTTGGTTTCAACAAAATTTTTAAAATTTGACAAAAATCTGTACAAAAATCCAAAAATTCGAAGTTAATTTCAACTAAAATTACTCAAATGCAGCTCCTCTATCAAAAAAACCTAACATAATCCAGAAAAATCGAAGTAGGTTTCAACAAAATTTTTTAAAATTTGACAAAAGTCTGTACAAAAATCCAAAAATTCGAAGTTAATTTCAACTAAAATTACTCAAATGCAGCTCCTCTATCCAAAAAACCTAACATAATCCAGAAAAATCGAAGTTGGTTTCAACAAAATTTTTTAAAATTTGACAAAAATCTGTACAAAAATCCAAAAATTGGAAGTTAATTTCAACTAAAATTACTCAAATGCAGCTCCTCTATCAAAAAAACTTTACATAATCCAGAAAAATCGAAGTTGGTTTCAACAAAATTTTTTAAAATTTGACAAACATCTGTACAAAAATCCCAAAATTCGAAGTTAATTTCAACTAAAATTACTCAAATGCAGCTCCTCTATCAAAAAAACTTTACATAATCCAGAAAAATCGAAGTTGGTTTCAACAAAATTTTTTAAAATTTGACAAACATCTGTACAAAAATCCCAAAATTCGAAGTTAATTTCAACTAAAATTACTCAAATGCAGCTCCTCTATCAAAAAAACCTAACATAATCCAGAAAAATCGAAGTTTGTTTCAACAAAATATTTTAAAATTTGACAAAAATCTGTACAAAAATCCAAAAATTCGAAGTTAATTTCAACTAAAATTACTCAAATGCAGCTCCTCTATCAAAAAACCTAACATAATCCCGAAAAATCGAAGTTGGTTTCAACAAAATTTTTTAAAATTTGACAAAAATCTGTACAAAAATCCAAAAATTGGAAGTTAATTTCAACTAAAATTACTCAAATGCAGCTCCTCTATCAAAAAAACCGAACATAATCCAGAAAAATCGAAGTTTGTTTCAACAAAATATTTTTAAATTTGACAAAAATCTGTACAAAAATCCAAAAATTCGAAGTTATTTTCAACTAAAATTACTCAAATGCAGCTCCTCTATCAAAAAAACTTTACATGATCCAGAAAAATCGAAGTTGGTTTCAACAAAATTTTTTAAAATTTGACAAACATCTGTACAAAAATCCCAAAATTCGAAGTTAATTTCAACTAAAATTACTCAAATGCAGCTCCTCTATCCAAAAAACCTAACATAATCCAGAAAAGTCGAAGTTGGTTTCAACAAAATTTTTTAAAATTTGACAAAAATCTATACAAAAATCCAAAAATTCGAAGTTAATTTCAACTAGAATTACTCAAATGCAGCTCCTCTATCAAAAAAACCTAACATAATCCAGAAAAATCGAAGTTGGGTTCAACAAAATTTTATAAAATTTGACAAAAATCTGCACAAAAATCCAAAAATTCGAAGTTAATTACAACTAAAATTACTCAAATGCAGCCCCTCTATCCAAAAAACCTAACATAATCCAGAAAAATCGAAGTTGGTTTCAACAAAATTTATTAAAATTTGACAAAAGTCTGTACAAAAATCCAAAAATTCGAAGTTAATTTCAACTAAAATTACTCAAATGCAGCTCCTCTATCAAAAAAACCTAACATAATCCAGAAAAATCGAAGTTTGTTTCAACAAAATATTTTAAAAAATTTGACAAAAATCTGTACAAAAATCCAAAAATTCGAAGTTAATTTCAACTAGAATTACTCAAATGCAGCTCCTCTATCAAAAAAACCTAACATAATCCAGAAAAATCGAAGTTGGTTTCAACAAAATTTTTTAAAATTTGACAAGAATCTGTACAAAAATCCAAAAATTCGAAGATAATTTCAACTAAATTTACTCAAATGCAGCTCCTCTATCCAAAAAACCTAACATAATCCAGAAAAATCGAAGTTGGTTTCAACAAAATTTTTTAAAATTTGACAAAAATCTGTACAAAAATCCAAAAATTCGAAGTTAATTTCAACTAGAATTACTTAAATGCAGCTCCTCTATAAAAAAAACCTAACATAATCCAGAAAAATCGAAGTTGGGTTCAACAAATTTTATAAAATTTGACAAAAATCTGTACAAAAATCCAAAAATTCTAAGTTAATTTCAACTAGAATTACTCAAATGCAGTTCCTCCATCAAAAAACCTAACATATTCCTGAAAAATCGAATTTGGTTTCAACAAAATTTTTTAAAATTTGACAAAAATCTGTACAAAAATCCAAAAATTCGAAGTTAATTTCAACTAGAATTACTCAAATGCAGCTCCTCTGTCAAAAAAACCTAACATAATCCAGAGAAATCGAAGTTGGTTTCAACATATTTTTTTTAAATTTTACAAAAATCTGTACAAAAATCCAAATATTCGAAGTTAATTTCAACTAAAATTACTCAAATGCAGCTCCTCTATCAAAAAAACCTAACATAATCCAGAAAAATCGAAGTTGGGTTCAACAAAATTTTATAAAATTTGACAAAAATCTGCACAAAAATCCAAAAATTCGAAGTTAATTACAACTAAAATTACTCAAATGCAGCCCCTCTATCCAAAAAACCTAACATAATCCAGAAAAATCGAAGTTGGTTTCAACAAAATTTATTAAAATTTGACAAAATCTGTACAAACATCCAAAAATTCGAAGTTAATTTCAAGTAGAATTACTCAAATGCAGCTCCTCTATCAAAAAAACCTAACATATTCCAGAAAAATCGAAGTTGGTTTCAACAAAATTTTTAAAATTTGACAAAAATCTGTACAAAAATCCAAAAATTCGAAGTTAATTTCAACTAAAATTACTCAAATGCAGCTCCTCTATCAAAAAAACCTAACATAATCCAGAAAAATCGAAGTAGGTTTCAACAAAATTTTTTAAAATTTGACAAAAGTCTGTACAAAAATCCAAAAATTCGAAGTTAATTTCAACTAAAATTACTCAAATGCAGCTCCTCTATCCAAAAAACCTAACATAATCCAGAAAAATCGAAGTTGGTTTCAACAAAATTTTTTAAAATTTGACAAAAATCTGTACAAAAATCCAAAAATTGGAAGTTAATTTCAACTAAAATTACTCAAATGCAGCTCCTCTATCAAAAAAACTTTACATAATCCAGAAAAATCGAAGTTGGTTTCAACAAAATTTTTTAAAATTTGACAAACATCTGTACAAAAATCCCAAAATTCGAAGTTAATTTCAACTAAAATTACTCAAATGCAGCTCCTCTATCAAAAAAACTTTACATAATCCAGAAAAATCGAAGTTGGTTTCAACAAAATTTTTTAAAATTTGACAAACATCTGTACAAAAATCCCAAAATTCGAAGTTAATTTCAACTAAAATTACTCAAATGCAGCTCCTCTATCAAAAAAACCTAACATAATCCAGAAAAATCGAAGTTTGTTTCAACAAAATATTTTAAAATTTGACAAAAATCTGTACAAAAATCCAAAAATTCGAAGTTAATTTCAACTAAAATTACTCAAATGCAGCTCCTCTATCAAAAAACCTAACATAATCCCGAAAAATCGAAGTTGGTTTCAACAAAATTTTTTAAAATTTGACAAAAATCTGTACAAAAATCCAAAAATTGGAAGTTAATTTCAACTAAAATTACTCAAATGCAGCTCCTCTATCAAAAAAACCGAACATAATCCAGAAAAATCGAAGTTTGTTTCAACAAAATATTTTTAAATTTGACAAAAATCTGTACAAAAATCCAAAAATTCGAAGTTATTTTCAACTAAAATTACTCAAATGCAGCTCCTCTATCAAAAAAACTTTACATGATCCAGAAAAATCGAAGTTGGTTTCAACAAAATTTTTTAAAATTTGACAAACATCTGTACAAAAATCCCAAAATTCGAAGTTAATTTCAACTAAAATTACTCAAATGCAGCTCCTCTATCCAAAAAACCTAACATAATCCAGAAAAGTCGAAGTTGGTTTCAACAAAATTTTTTAAAATTTGACAAAAATCTATACAAAAATCCAAAAATTCGAAGTTAATTTCAACTAGAATTACTCAAATGCAGCTCCTCTATCAAAAAAACCTAACATAATCCAGAAAAATCGAAGTTGGGTTCAACAAAATTTTATAAAATTTGACAAAAATCTGCACAAAAATCCAAAAATTCGAAGTTAATTACAACTAAAATTACTCAAATGCAGCCCCTCTATCCAAAAAACCTAACATAATCCAGAAAAATCGAAGTTGGTTTCAACAAAATTTATTAAAATTTGACAAAAGTCTGTACAAAAATCCAAAAATTCGAAGTTAATTTCAACTAAAATTACTCAAATGCAGCTCCTCTATCAAAAAAACCTAACATAATCCAGAAAAATCGAAGTTTGTTTCAACAAAATATTTTAAAAAATTTGACAAAAATCTGTACAAAAATCCAAAAATTCGAAGTTAATTTCAACTAGAATTACTCAAATGCAGCTCCTCTATCAAAAAAACCTAACATAATCCAGAAAAATCGAAGTTGGTTTCAACAAAATTTTTTAAAATTTGACAAGAATCTGTACAAAAATCCAAAAATTCGAAGATAATTTCAACTAAATTTACTCAAATGCAGCTCCTCTATCCAAAAAACCTAACATAATCCAGAAAAATCGAAGTTGGTTTCAACAAAATTTTTTAAAATTTGACAAAAATCTGTACAAAAATCCAAAAATTCGAAGTTAATTTCAACTAGAATTACTCAAATGCAGCTCCTCTATCAAAAAAACCTAACATATTCCAGAAAAATCGAAGTTGGGTTCAACAAATTTTATAAAATTTGACAAAAATCTGCACAAAAATCCCAAAATTCGAAGTTAATTTCAACTAAAATAACACAAATGCAGCTCCGCTACCAAAAGCCTAACGTAATCCAGAGTAATCGAAGTTGGTTTCAACAAAATTTTATAAAATTTGACAAAAATCTGTACAAAAATCCAAAAATTCGAAGATAATTTCAACTAAATTTACTCAAATGCAGCTCCTCTATCCAAAAACCTAACATAATCCAGAAAAATCGAAGTTGGTTTCAAAAATTTTTTTAAAATTTGACAAAAATCTGTACAAAAATCCAAAAATTCGAAGTTAATTTCAACTAGAATTACTCAAATGCAGCTCCTCTATCAAAAAAACCTAACATAATCCAGAAAAATCGAAGTTGGGTTCAACAAATTTTATAAAATTTGACAAAAATCTGCACAAAAATCCCAAAATTCGAAGTTAATTTCAACTAAAATAACACAAATGCAGCTCCGCTACCAAAAAGCCTAACGTAATCCAGAGTAATCGAAGTTGGTTTCAACAAAATTTTTTAAAATTTGACAAAAATCTGTACAAAAATCCAAAAATTCGAAGATAATTTCAACTAAAATTACTCAAATGCAGCTCCTCTATCAAAAAAACCTAACATATTCCAGAAAAATCGAAGTTGATTTCAACAAAATTTTATAAAATTTGACAAAAATCTGTACAAAAATCCAAAAATTCGAAGATAATTTCAACTAAATTTACTCAAATGCAGCTCCTCTATCCAAAAAACCTAACATAATCCAGAAAAATCGAAGTTGGTTTCAAAAATTTTTTTAAAATTTGACAAAAATCTGTACAAAAATCAAAAAATTCGAAGTTAATTTCAACTAGAATTACTCAAATGCAGCTCCTCTATTAAAAAAACCTAACATAATCCAGAAAAATCGAAGTTGGGTTCAACAAATTTTATAAAATTTGACAAAATCTGCACAAAAATCCCAAAATTCGAAGTTAATTTCAACTAAAATAACACAAATGCAGCTCCGCTACCAAAAAGCCTAACGTAATCCAGAGTAATCGAAGTTGGTTTCAACAAAATTTTTTAAAATTTGACAAAAATCTGTACAAAAATCCAAAAATTCGAAGATAATTTCAACTAAAATTACTCAAATGCAGCTCCTCTATCAAAAAAACCTAACATATTCCAGAAAAATCGAAGTTGATTTCAACAAAATTTTATAAAATTTGACAAAAATCTGTACAAAAATCCAAAAATTCGAAGATAATTTCAACTAAAATTACTCAAATGCAGCTGCTCTATCCAAAAAACCTAACATAATCCAGAAAAATCGAAGTTGGTTTCAACAAAATTTTTTAAAATTTGACAAAAATCTGTACAAAAATCCAAAAATTCGAAGTTAATTTCAACTAGAATTACTCAAATGCAGCTCCTCTGTCAAAAAAACCTAACATAATCCAGAGAAATCGAAGTTGGTTTCAACATATTTTTTTTAAATTTTACAAAAATCTGTACAAAAATCCAAATATTCGAAGTTAATTTCAACTAAAATTACTCAAATGCAGCTCCTCTATCCAAAAAAACCAAACATAATCCAGAAAAATCGAAGTTGGTTTCAACAAAATTTTTTAAAATTTGGCAAAAATCTGTACAAAAATCCAAAAATTCGAAGTTATTTTCAACTAAAATTACTCAAATGCAGCTCCTCTAGCAAAAAAACCTAACATAATCCAGAAAAATCGAAGTTGGGTTCAACAAAATTATATAAAATTTGACAAAAATCTGTACAATAATCCAAAAATTCGAAGTTAATTTCAACTAGAATTACTCAAATGCAGCTCCTCTATCAAAAAAACCTAACGTAATCTAGAGTAATCGAAGTTGGTTTCAACAAAATTTTTTAAAATTTGACAAAAATCTGTACAAACATCCAAAAATACGAAGTTAATTTCAAATAAAATTACTCAAATGCAGCTCCTCTATCAAAAAAACCTAACATAATCCAGAAAAATCGAAGTTGGTTTCAACAAAATTTTTTAAAATTTGACAAAAATCTGTACAAAAATCCAAAAATTCGAAGTTAATTTCAACTAGAATTACTCAAATGCAGCTCCTCTATCAAAAAACCTAACATAATCCAGAAAAATCGAAGTTGGTTTCAACAAAATTTTTTATAATTTGAAAAAAATCTGTACAAACATCCAAAAATTCGAAGTTAATTTCAACTAAAATTACTCAAATGCTGCTCCTCTATCAAAAAAACCTAACATAATCCAGAAAAATCGAAGTTGGTTCGACAAATTTTATAAAATTTGACAAATATCTGCACAAGAATCCAAAAATTCGAAGTTAATTACAACTAAAATTACTCAAATGCAGCTCCTCTATCAAAAAAACCTAACATATTCCAGAAAAATCGAAGTTGGTTTCAACAAAATTTTTTAAAATTTGACAAACTTCTGTACAAAAATCCAAAAATTCGAAGTTAATTTCAACTAGAATTACTCAAATGCAGCTCCGCTACCAAAAAGCTTAACGTAATCCAGAGTAATCAAAGTTGGTTTCAACAAAATTTTTTAAAATTTGACAAAAATCTGTACAAAAATCCAAAAATTCGAAGATAATTTCAACTAAAATTACTCAAATGCAGCTCCTCTATCAAAAAAACCTAACATATTCCAGAAAAATCGAAGTTGATTTCAACAAAATTTTTTAAAATTTGACAAAGATCTGTACAAAAATCCAAAAATTCGAAGTTAATTTCAACTAGAATTACTCAAATGCAGCTCCACTATCAAAAAAACCTAACATATTCCATAAAAATCGAAGTTGATTTCAACAAAATTTTTTATAATTTGAAAAAAATCTGTACAAACATCCAAAAATTCGAAGTTAATTTCAACTAAAATTACTCAAATGCAGCTCTTCTATCCAAAACACCTAACATAATCCAGAAAAATCGAAGTTGGTTTCAACAAAATTTTTTAAAATTTGACAAAATCTGTACAAAAATCCAAAAATTCGAAGTTAATTTCAACTAAAATTACTCAAATGCAGCTCCGCTACCAAAGAAACCTAACGTAATCCAGAGTAATCGAAGTTGGTTTCAACAAAATTTTTTAAAATTTGACAAAAATCTGTACAAAAATCCAAAAATTCGAAGATAATTTCAACTAGAATTACTCAAATGCAGCTCCTCTATCAAAAAAACCTAACATAATCCAGAAAAATCGAAGTTGGGTTCAACAAAATTTTATAAAATTTGACAAAAATCCAAAAATTCGAAGATAATTTCAACTAAAATTATTCAAATGCAGCTCCTCTATCAAAAAAACCTAACATATTCCAGAAAAATCGAAGTTGGTTTCAACAAAATTTTTTAAAATTTGACAAAGATCTGTACAAAAATCCAAAAATTCGAAGTTATTTTCAACTAAAATTACTCAAATGCAGCTCCTCTATCAAAAAAACTTTACATAATCCAGCAAAATCGAAGTTGGTTTCAACAAAATTTTTTAAAATTTGACAAAAATCTGTACAAAAATCCAAAAATTCGAAGTTAATTTCAACTAGAATTACTCAAATGCAGCTCCTCTATCAAAAAAACCTAACGTAATCCAGAGTAATCGAAGTTGGTTTCAACAAAATTTTTTAAAATTTGACAAAAATCAGTACAAAAATCCAAAAATTCGAAGTTAATTTCAACTAAAATTACTCAAATGCAGCTCCTCTATCAAAAAAACCTAACATATTACAGAAAAATCGAAGTTGGTTTCAACAAAATTTTATAAAATTTGACAAAAATCTGTACAAAATTCAAAAAATTCGAAGTTATTTTCAACTAAAATTACTCAAATGCAGCGACGCTACCAAAAAAACCTAACATAATCCAGAAAAATCGAAGTTGGTTTCAACAAAATTTTTTAAAATTTGACAAAAATCTGTACAAAAATCCAAAAATTCGAAGTTAATTTCAACTAGAATTACTCAAATGCAGCTCCACTATCAAAAAAACCTAACATAATCCAGAAAAATCGAAGTTGGGTTCAACAAATTTTATAAAATTTGACAAAAATCTGTACAAAAATTCAAAAATTCGAAGTTAATTTCAACTAAAATTACTCAAATGCAGCTCCTCTATCAAAAAACCTAACATAATCCAGAAAAATCGAAGTTGGTTTCAACAAAATTTTTTATAATTTGAAAAAAATCTGTACAAACATCCAAAAATTCGAAGTTAATTTCAACTAAAATTACTCAAATGCAGCTCCTCTATCAAAAAAACATAACATAATCCAGATAAATCGAAGTTGGTTTCAACAAAATTTTTTAAGATTTGACAAAAATCTGTACAAAAATCCAAAAATTCGAAGTTAATTTCAACTAGAATTACTCAAATGCAGCTCCTCTATCAAAAAAACATAACATAATCCAGATAAATCGAAGTTGGTTTCAACAAAATTTTTTAAGATTTGACAAAAATCTGTACAAAAATCCAAAAATTCGAAGTTAATTTCAACTAGAATTACTCAAATGCAGCTCCTCTATCAAAAAAACCTAACATATTCCAGAAAAATCGAAGTTGGTTTCATCAAAATTTTTTATAATTTGACAAACTTCTGTACAAAAATCCCAAAATTCGAAGTTAATTTCAACTAAAATAACTCAAATGCAGCTCCGCTACCAAAAAGCCTAACGTAATCCAGAGTAATCAAAGTTTGTTTCAACAAAATTTTTTAAAATTTGACAAAAATCTGTACAAAAATCCAAAAATTCGAAGATAATTTCAACTAAAATTACTCAAATGCAGCTCCTCTATCAAAAAAACCTAACATATTCCAGAAAAATCGAAGTTGATTTCAACAAAATTTTTTAAAATTTGACAAAGATCTGTACAAAAATCCAAAAATTCGAATTTAATTTCAACTAAAATTACTCAAATGCAGCTCTTCTATCCAAAAAACCTAACATAATCCAGAAAAATCGAAGTTGGTTTCAACAAAATTTTTTAAAATTTGACAAAATCTGTACAAAAATCCAAAAATTCGAAGTTAATTTCAACTAAAATTACTCAAATGCAGCTCCGCTACCAAAGAAACCTAACGTAATCCAGAGTAATCGAAGTTGGTTTCAACAAAATTTTTTAAAATTTGACAAAGATCTGTACAAAAATCCAAAAATTCGAATTTAATTTCAACTAAAATTACTCAAATGCAGCTCTTCTATCCAAAAAACCTAACATAATCCAGAAAAATCGAAGTTGGGTTCAACAAAATTATATAAAATTTGACAAAAATCTGTACAATAATCCAAAAATTCGAAGTTAATTTCAACTAGAATTACTCAAATGCAGCTCCTCTATCAAAAAAACCTAACGTAATCTAGAGTAATCGAAGTTGGTTTCAACAAAATTTTTTAAAATTTGACAAAAATCTGTACAAACATCCAAAAATACGAAGTTAATTTCAAATAAAATTACTCAAATGCAGCTCCTCTATCAAAAAAACCTAACATAATCCAGAAAAATCGAAGTTGGTTTCAACAAAATTTTTTAAAATTTGACAAAAATCTGTACAAAAATCCAAAAATTCGAAGTTAATTTCAACTAGAATTACTCAAATGCAGCTCCTCTATCAAAAAACCTAACATAATCCAGAAAAATCGAAGTTGGTTTCAACAAAATTTTTTATAATTTGAAAAAAATCTGTACAAACATCCAAAAATTCGAAGTTAATTTCAACTAAAATTACTCAAATGCTGCTCCTCTATCAAAAAAACCTAACATAATCCAGAAAAATCGAAGTTGGTTCGACAAATTTTATAAAATTTGACAAATATCTGCACAAGAATCCAAAAATTCGAAGTTAATTACAACTAAAATTACTCAAATGCAGCTCCTCTATCAAAAAAACCTAACATATTCCAGAAAAATCGAAGTTGGTTTCAACAAAATTTTTTAAAATTTGACAAACTTCTGTACAAAAATCCAAAAATTCGAAGTTAATTTCAACTAGAATTACTCAAATGCAGCTCCGCTACCAAAAAGCTTAACGTAATCCAGAGTAATCAAAGTTGGTTTCAACAAAATTTTTTAAAATTTGACAAAAATCTGTACAAAAATCCAAAAATTCGAAGATAATTTCAACTAAAATTACTCAAATGCAGCTCCTCTATCAAAAAAACCTAACATATTCCAGAAAAATCGAAGTTGATTTCAACAAAATTTTTTAAAATTTGACAAAGATCTGTACAAAAATCCAAAAATTCGAAGTTAATTTCAACTAGAATTACTCAAATGCAGCTCCACTATCAAAAAAACCTAACATATTCCATAAAAATCGAAGTTGATTTCAACAAAATTTTTTATAATTTGAAAAAAATCTGTACAAACATCCAAAAATTCGAAGTTAATTTCAACTAAAATTACTCAAATGCAGCTCTTCTATCCAAAACACCTAACATAATCCAGAAAAATCGAAGTTGGTTTCAACAAAATTTTTTAAAATTTGACAAAATCTGTACAAAAATCCAAAAATTCGAAGTTAATTTCAACTAAAATTACTCAAATGCAGCTCCGCTACCAAAGAAACCTAACGTAATCCAGAGTAATCGAAGTTGGTTTCAACAAAATTTTTTAAAATTTGACAAAAATCTGTACAAAAATCCAAAAATTCGAAGATAATTTCAACTAGAATTACTCAAATGCAGCTCCTCTATCAAAAAAACCTAACATAATCCAGAAAAATCGAAGTTGGGTTCAACAAAATTTTATAAAATTTGACAAAAATCCAAAAATTCGAAGATAATTTCAACTAAAATTATTCAAATGCAGCTCCTCTATCAAAAAAACCTAACATATTCCAGAAAAATCGAAGTTGGTTTCAACAAAATTTTTTAAAATTTGACAAAGATCTGTACAAAAATCCAAAAATTCGAAGTTATTTTCAACTAAAATTACTCAAATGCAGCTCCTCTATCAAAAAAACTTTACATAATCCAGCAAAATCGAAGTTGGTTTCAACAAAATTTTTTAAAATTTGACAAAAATCTGTACAAAAATCCAAAAATTCGAAGTTAATTTCAACTAGAATTACTCAAATGCAGCTCCTCTATCAAAAAAACCTAACGTAATCCAGAGTAATCGAAGTTGGTTTCAACAAAATTTTTTAAAATTTGACAAAAATCAGTACAAAAATCCAAAAATTCGAAGTTAATTTCAACTAAAATTACTCAAATGCAGCTCCTCTATCAAAAAAACCTAACATATTACAGAAAAATCGAAGTTGGTTTCAACAAAATTTTATAAAATTTGACAAAAATCTGTACAAAATTCAAAAAATTCGAAGTTATTTTCAACTAAAATTACTCAAATGCAGCGACGCTACCAAAAAAACCTAACATAATCCAGAAAAATCGAAGTTGGTTTCAACAAAATTTTTTAAAATTTGACAAAAATCTGTACAAAAATCCAAAAATTCGAAGTTAATTTCAACTAGAATTACTCAAATGCAGCTCCACTATCAAAAAAACCTAACATAATCCAGAAAAATCGAAGTTGGGTTCAACAAATTTTATAAAATTTGACAAAAATCTGTACAAAAATTCAAAAATTCGAAGTTAATTTCAACTAAAATTACTCAAATGCAGCTCCTCTATCAAAAAACCTAACATAATCCAGAAAAATCGAAGTTGGTTTCAACAAAATTTTTTATAATTTGAAAAAAATCTGTACAAACATCCAAAAATTCGAAGTTAATTTCAACTAAAATTACTCAAATGCAGCTCCTCTATCAAAAAAACATAACATAATCCAGATAAATCGAAGTTGGTTTCAACAAAATTTTTTAAGATTTGACAAAAATCTGTACAAAAATCCAAAAATTCGAAGTTAATTTCAACTAGAATTACTCAAATGCAGCTCCTCTATCAAAAAAACATAACATAATCCAGATAAATCGAAGTTGGTTTCAACAAAATTTTTTAAGATTTGACAAAAATCTGTACAAAAATCCAAAAATTCGAAGTTAATTTCAACTAGAATTACTCAAATGCAGCTCCTCTATCAAAAAAACCTAACATATTCCAGAAAAATCGAAGTTGGTTTCATCAAAATTTTTTATAATTTGACAAACTTCTGTACAAAAATCCCAAAATTCGAAGTTAATTTCAACTAAAATAACTCAAATGCAGCTCCGCTACCAAAAAGCCTAACGTAATCCAGAGTAATCAAAGTTTGTTTCAACAAAATTTTTTAAAATTTGACAAAAATCTGTACAAAAATCCAAAAATTCGAAGATAATTTCAACTAAAATTACTCAAATGCAGCTCCTCTATCAAAAAAACCTAACATATTCCAGAAAAATCGAAGTTGATTTCAACAAAATTTTTTAAAATTTGACAAAGATCTGTACAAAAATCCAAAAATTCGAATTTAATTTCAACTAAAATTACTCAAATGCAGCTCTTCTATCCAAAAAACCTAACATAATCCAGAAAAATCGAAGTTGGTTTCAACAAAATTTTTTAAAATTTGACAAAATCTGTACAAAAATCCAAAAATTCGAAGTTAATTTCAACTAAAATTACTCAAATGCAGCTCCGCTACCAAAGAAACCTAACGTAATCCAGAGTAATCGAAGTTGGTTTCAACAAAATTTTTTAAAATTTGACAAAAATCTGTACAAAAATCCAAAAATTCGAAGATAATTTCAACTAGAATTACTCAAATGCAGCTCCTCTATCAAAAAAACCTAACATAATCCAGAAAAATCGAAGTTGGGTTCAACAAAATTTTATAAAATTTGACAAAGATCTGTACAAAAATCCAAAAATTCGAAGATAATTTCAACTAAAATTACTCAAATGCAGCTCCTCTATCCAAAAAACCTAACATAATCCAGAAAAATCGAAGTTGGTTTCAACAAAATTTTTTAAAATTTGACAAAAATCTGTACAAAAATCCAAAAATTCGAAGTTAATTTCAACTAGAATTACTCAAATGCAGCTCCTCTATCAAAAAAACCTAACATATTCCAGAAAAATCGAAGTTGATTTCAACAAAATTTTTTAAAATTTGACAAAGATCTGTACAAAAATCCAAAAATTCGAATTTAATTTCAACTAAAATTACTCAAATGCAGCTCTTCTATCCAAAAAACCTAACATAATCCAGAAAAATCGAAGTTGGTTTCAACAAAATTTTTTAAAATTTGACAAAATCTGTACAAAAATCCAAAAATTCGAAGTTAATTTCAACTAAAATTACTCAAATGCAGCTCCGCTACCAAAGAAACCTAACGTAATCCAGAGTAATCGAAGTTGGTTTCAACAAAATTTTTTAAAATTTGACAAAAATCTGTACAAAAATCCAAAAATTCGAAGATAATTTCAACTAGAATTACTCAAATGCAGCTCCTCTATCAAAAAAACCTAACATAATCCAGAAAAATCGAAGTTGGGTTCAACAAAATTTTATAAAATTTGACAAAGATCTGTACAAAAATCCAAAAATTCGAAGATAATTTCAACTAAAATTACTCAAATGCAGCTCCTCTATCCAAAAAACCTAACATAATCCAGAAAAATCGAAGTTGGTTTCAACAAAATTTTTTAAAATTTGACAAAAATCTGTACAAAAATCCAAAAATTCGAAGTTAATTTCAACTAGAATTACTCAAATGCAGCTCCTCTATCAAAAAAACCTAACATATTCCAGAAAAATCGAAGTTGATTTCAACAAAATTTTTTAAAATTTGACAAAAATCTGTACAAAAATCCAAAAATTCGAAGTTAATTTCAACTAAAATTACTCAAATGCAGCTCCGCTACCAAAGAAACCTAACATAATCCAGAAAAATCGAAGTTGGTTTCAACAAAATATTTTAAAATTTGACAAAAATCTGTACAAAAATCCAAAAATTCGAAGATAATTTCAACTAAAATTACTCAAATGCAGCTCCTCTATCCAAAAAACCTAACATAATCCAGAAAAATCGAAGTTGGTTTCAATAAAATTTTTTAAAATTTGACAAAAATCTGTACAAAAATCCAAAAATTCGAAGTTAATTTCAACTAGAATTACTCAAATGCAGCTCCTCTATCAAAAAAACCTAACATATTCCAGAAAAATCGAAGTTGATTTCAACAAAATTTTTTAAAATTTGACAAAATCTGTACAAAAATCCAAAAATTCGAAGTTAATTTCAACTAAAATTACTCAAATGCAGCTCCGCTACCAAAGAAACCTAACGTAATCCAGAGTAATCGAAGTTGGTTTCAACAAAATTTTTTAAAATTTGACAAAAATCTGTACAAAAATCCAAAAATTCGAAGTTAATTTCAACTAAAATTACTCAAATGCAGCTCCTCTATCAAAAAAACCTAACATAATCCAAAAAAATCGAAGTTGGTTTCAACAAAATTTTTTAAAATTTGACAAAAATCTGTACAAAAATCCCAAAATTCGAAGTTAATTTCAACTAAAATTACTCAAATGCAGCTCCTCTATCAAAAAAACCTAACATAATCCAGAAAAATCGAAGTTGGTTTCAACAAAATTTTTTAAAATTTGACAAAATCTGTACAAAAATCCAAAAATTCGAAGTTAATTTCAACTAAAATTACTCAAATGCAGCTCCGCTACCAAAGAAACCTAACGTAATCCAGAGTAATCGAAGTTGGTTTCAACAAAATTTTTTAAAATTTGACAAAAATCTGTACAAAAATCCAAAAATTCGAAGATAATTTCAACTAAAATTACTCAAATGCAGCTCCTCTATCAAAAAAACCTAACATATTTCAGAAAAATCGAAGTTGGTTTCAACAAAATTTTTTAAAATTTGAGAAAAATCTGTACAAGAATCCAAAAATTCGAAGTTATTTTCAACTAAAATTACTCAAATGCAGCTCCTCTATCAAAAAAAATTTTACATAATCCAGAAAAAACGAAGTTGGTTTCAACAAAATTTTTTAAAATTTGACAAAAATCTATACAAAAATCCAAAAATTCGAAGTTAATTTCAACTAAAATTACTCAAATGCAGCTCCTCTATCAAAAAAACTTAACATAATCCAGAAAAATCGAAGTTTGTTTCAACAAAATATTTTAAAATTTGACAAAAATCTGTACAAAAATCCAAAAATTCGAAGTTAATTTCAACTAAAATTACTCAAATGCAGCTCCTCTATCAAAAAAACCTAACATAATCCAGAAAAATCGAAGTTGGTTTCAACAAAATTTTTTAAAATTTGACAAAAATCTGTACAAAAATCCCAAAATTCGAAGTTAATTTCAACTGAAATTACTCAAATGCAGCTCCTCTATCAAAAAAACCTAACATAATCCAGAAAAATCGAAGTTGGTTCCAACAAATTTTTTAAAATTTGACAAACATCTGTACAGAAATCCCAAAATTCGAAGTTAATTTCAACTAAAATTACTCAAATGCAGCTTCTCTATCCAAAAAACCTAACATATTCCCGAAAAATCGTAGTTGATTTCAACAAAATTTTTTAAAATTTGACAAAAATCTGTACAAAAATCCAAAAATTCGAAGTTAATTACAACTAAAATTACTCAAATGCAGCTCTTCTATCCAAAAAACCTAACATAATCCAGAAAAATCGAAGTTGGTTTCAACAAAATTTTTTAAAATTTGACAAAATCTGTACAAAAATCCAAAAATTCGAAGTTAATTTCAACTAAAATTACTCAAATGCAGCTCCGCTACCAAAGAAACCTAACGTATTCCAGAGTAATGGAAGTTGGTTTCAACAAAATTTTTTAAAATTTGACAAAAATCTGTACAAAAATCCAAAAATTCGAAGATAATTTCAACTAAAATTACTCAAATGCAGCTCCTCTATCAAAAAAACCTAACATATTCCAGAAAAATCGAAGTTGGTTTCAACAAAATTTTTTAAAATTTGAGAAAAATCTGTACAAGAATCCAAAAATTCGAAGTTATTTTCAACTAAAATTACTCAAATGCAGCTCCTCTATCAAAAAAAATTTTACATAATCCAGAAAAAACGAAGTTGGTTTCAACAATTTTTTTTTAAATTTTACAAAAATCTGTACAAAAATCCAAATATTCGAAGTTAATTACAACTAAAATTACTCAAATGCAGCTCTTCTATCCAAAAAACCTAACATAATCCAGAAAAATCGAAGTTGGTTTCAACAAAATTTTTTAAAATTTGACAAAATCTGTACAAAAATCCAAAAATTCGAAGTTAATTTCAACTAAAATTACTCAAATGCAGCTCCGCTACCAAAGAAACCTAACGTAATCCAGAGTAATCGAAGTTGGTTTCAACAAAATTTTTTAAAATTTGACAAAAATCTGTTCAAAAATCCAAAAATTCGAAGATAATTTCAACTAAAATTACTCAAATGCAGCTCCTCTATCAAAAAAACCTAACATATTTCAGAAAAATCGAAGTTGGTTTCAACAAAATTTTTTAAAATTTGAGAAAAATCTGTACAAGAATCCAAAAATTCGAAGTTATTTTCAACTAAAATTACTCAAATGCAGCTCCTCTATCAAAAAAATTTTTACATAATCCAGAAAAAACGAAGTTGGTTTCAACAAAATTTTTTAAAATTTGACAAAAATCTATACAAAAATCCAAAAATTCGAAGTTAATTACAACTAAAATTACTCAAATGCAGCTCCTCTATACAAAAAAACCTTACATAATCCAGAAAAATCGAAGTTGGTTTCAACAAAATATTTTAAAATTTGACAAAAATCTGTACAAGAATCCAAATATACGAAGTTAATTTCAACTAAAATTACTCGAATGCTGCTCCTCTATCAAAAAAACCTAACATAATCCAGAGAAATCGAAGTTGGTTTCAACAATTTTTTTTTATATTTTACAAAAATCTGTACAAAAATCCAAATATTCGAAGTTAATTTCAACTAAAATTACTCAAATGCAGCTCCTCTATCAAAAAAACCAAACATAATCCAGAAAAATCGAAGTTGGTTTCAACAAAATTTTTTAAAATTTGAGAAAAGCTGTACAAGAATCCAAATATTCGAAGTTAATTTCATCTAAAATTACTCGAATGCTGCTCCTCTATCAAAAAAACCTAACATAATCCAGAGAAATCGAAGTTGGTTTCAACAATTTTTTTTTAAATTTTACAAAAATCTGTACAAAAATCCAAATATTCGAAGTTAATTTCAACTAAAATTACTCAAATGCAGCTCCTCTATCAAAAAAACCTAACATAATCCAGAAAAATCGAAGTTGGTTTCAACAAAATTTTTTATAATTAGACAAAAATCTGTACAAAAATCCAAAAATTCGAAGTTAATTTCGACTAGAATTACTCAAATACAGCTCCTCTATCAAAAAAACCTAACATAATCCAGAGAAATCGAAGTTGGTTTCAACAATTTTTTTTTAAATTTTACAAAAATCTGTACAAAAATCCAAATATTCGAAGTTAATTTCAACTAAAATTACTCAAATGCAGCTCCTCTATCAAAAAAACCAAACATAATCCAGAAAAATCGAAGTTGGTTTCAACAAAATTTTTTAAAATTTGAGAAAAGCTGTACAAGAATCCAAATATTCGAAGTTAATTTCATCTAAAATTACTCGAATGCTGCTCCTCTATCAAAAAAACCTAACATAATCCAGAGAAATCGAAGTTGGTTTCAACAATTTTTTTTTAAATTTTAAAAAAATCTGTACAAAAATCCAAATATTCGAAGTTAATTTCAACTAAAATTACTCAAATGCAGCTCCTCTATCAAAAAAACCTAACATAATCCAGAAAAATCGAAGTTGGTTTCAACAAAATTTTTTATAATTAGACAAAAATCTGTACAAAAATCCAAAAATTCGAAGTTAATTTCGACTAGAATTACTCAAATGCAGCTCCTCTATCAAAAAAACCTAACATAATCCAGAAAAATCGAAGTTGGGTTCAACAAAATTTTATAAAATTTGACAAAAATCTGTACAAAAATCCAAAAATTCGAAGTTAATTCCAACTAAAATTACTCAAATGCAGCTCCTCTATCCAAAAAAAACTAACATAATCCAGAAAAATCGAAGTTGGTTTCAACAAAATATTTTAAAATTTGACAAAAATCTGTACAAGAATCCAAATATTCGAAGTTAATTTCAACTAAAATTACTCGAATGCTGCTACTCTATCAAAAAAACCTAACATAATCCAGAGAAATCGAAGTTGGTTTCAACAATTTTTTTTTAAATTTTACAAAAATCTGTACAAAAATTGAAATATTCGAAGTTAATTTCAACTAAAATTACTCAAATGCAGCTCCTCTATCAAAAAAACCTAACATAATCCAGAAAAATCGAAGTTGGTTTCAACAAAATTTTTTATAATTTGACAAAAATCTGTACAAAAATCCAAAAATTCGAAGTTAATTTCAACTATAATTACTCAAATGCAGTTCCTCTATCAAAAAAACCTAACATAATCCAGGAAAATCGAAGTTGGTTTCAACAAAATTTTTTAAAATTTGACAAAAATCTGTACAAGAATCCAAAAATTCGAAGTTAATTTCAACTAAAATTACTCAAATGCAGCTCCTCTATCAAAAAAACCTAACATAATCCAGAAAAATCGAAGTAGGTTTAAACAAAATTTTTTAAAATTTGACAATAATCTGTACAAAAATCCAAAAATTCGAAGTTAATTACAACTAAAATTACTCAAAGGCAGCTCCTCTATCCAAAAAAACCTAACATAATCAAGAAAAATCGAAGTTGGTTTCAACAAAATATTTTAAAATTTCACAAAAATCTGTACAAGAATCCAAATATTCGAAGTTAATTTCAACTAAAATTACTCGAATGCTGCTCCTCTATCAAAAAGACCTAACATAATCCAGAGAAATCGAAGTTGGTTTCAACAATTTTTTTTTAAATTTTACAAAAATCTGTACAAAAATCCAAATATTCGAAGTTAACTTCAACTAAAATTACTCAAATGCAGCTCCTCTATCAAAAAAACCTAACATAATCCAGAAAAATCGAAGTTGGTTTCAACAAAATTTTTTAAAATTTGAGAAAACTGTACAAAAATCCAAATATTCGAAGTTAATTTCAACTAAAATTACTCAAATGCAGCTCCTCTATCAAAAAAACCTAACATAATCCAGAAAAATCGAAGTTGGTTTCAACAAAATTTTTTATAATTAGACAAAAATCTGTACAAAAATCCAAAAATTCGAAGTTAATTTCGACTAGAATTACTCAAATGCAGCTCCTCTATCAAAAAAACCTAACATATTCCAGAAAAATCGAAGTTGGTTTCAACAAAATTTTTTAAAATTTGAGAAAAATCTGTACAAGAATCCAAAAATTCGAAGTTATTTTCAACTAAAATTACTCAAATGCAGCTCCTCTATCAAAAAAAATTTTACATAATCCAGAAAAAACGAAGTTGGTTCCAACAAATTTTTTAAAATTTGACAAACATCTGTACAGAAATCCCAAAATTCGAAGTTAATTTCAACTAATATTACTCAAATGCAGCTTCTCTATCCAAAAAACCTAACATATTCCCGAAAAATCGTAGTTGATTTCAACAAAATTTTTTAAAATTTGACAAAAATCTGTACAAAAATCCAAAAATTCGAAGTTAATTACAACTAAAATTACTCAAATGCAGCTATTCTATCCAAAAAACCTAACATATTCCAGAAAAATCGAAGTTGGTTTCAACAAAATTTTTTAAAATTTGAGAAAAATCTGTACAAGAATCCAAAAATTCGAAGTTATTTTCAACTAAAATTACTCAAATGCAGCTCCTCTATCAAAAAAAATTTTACATAATCCAGAAAAAACGAAGTTGGTTTCAACAAAATTTTTTAAAATTTGACAAAAATCTGTACAAGAATCCAAATATTCGAAGTTAATTTCAACTAAAATTACTCGAATGCTGCTCCTCTATCAAAAAAACCTAACATAATCCAGAGAAATCGAAGTTGGTTTAAACAAAATTTTTTAAAATTTGACAAAAATCTGTACAAAAATCCAAAAATTCGAAGTTATTTTCAACTAAAATTACTCAAATGCAGCTCCTCTATCAAAAAAACTTTACATAATCCAGAAAAATCGAAGTTGGTTTCAACAAAATTTTTTAAAATTTGACAAAAATCTGTACAAAAATCCAAAAATTCGAAGTTAATTTCAATTAGAATTACTCAAATGCAGCTCCTCTATCAGAAAAACCTAACATAATCCAGAAAATTCGAAGTTGGTTTCAACAAAATTTTTTATAATTTGACAAAAATCTGTACAAAAATCCAAAAATTCGAAGTTAATTTCAACTAAAATTACTCAAATGCAGCTCGTCTATCAAAAAAACCTAACATAATCCAGGAAAATCGAAGTAGGTTTAAACAAAACTTTTTATAATTTGACAAAAATCTGTACAAACATCCAAAAATTCGAAGTTAATTACAACTAAAATTACTCAAATGCAGCTCCTCTATCCATAAAAACCTAACATAATCCAGAAAAATCGAAGTTGGTTTCAACAAAATATTTTAAAATTTGACAAAAATCTGTACAAGAATCCAAATATTCGAAGTTAATTTCAACTAAAATTACTCGAATGCTGCTCCTCTATCAAAAAAACCTAACATAATCCAGAGAAATCGAAGTTGGTTTCAACAAAATTTTTTATAATTTGACAAAAATCTGTACAAAAATCCAAAAATTCGAAGTTAATTTCAACTATAATTACTCAAATGCAGTTCCTCTATCAAAAAAACCTAACATAATCCAGGAAAATCGAAGTTGGTTTCAACAAAATTTTTTAAAATTTGACAAAAATCTGTACAACAACCCAAAAATTCGAAGTTAATTTCAACTAAAATTACTCAAATGCAGCTCCTCTATCAAAAAAACCTAACATAATCCAGGAAAATCGAAGTTGGTTTCAACAAAATTTTTTAAAATTCGACAAAAATCTGTACAAGAATCCAAAAATTCGATGTTAATTTCAACTAAAATTACTCAAATGCAGCTCCTCTATCAAAAAAACCTAACATAATCCAGAAAAATCGAAGTAGGTTTAAACAAAATTTTTTAAAATTTGACAAAAATCTGTACAAAAATCCAAAAATTCGAAGTTATTTTCAACTAAAATTACTCAAATGCAGCTCCTCTATCAAAAAAACTTTACATAATCCAGAAAAATCGAAGTTGGTTTCAACAAAATTTTTTAAAATTTGACAAAAATCTGTACAAAAATCCAAAAATTCGAAGTTAATTTCAACTAGAATTACTCAAATGCAGTTCCTCTATCAAAAAAACCTAACATAATCTAGAAAAATCGAAGTTGGTTTCAACAAAATTTTTTAAAATTTGACAAAAATCCAAAAATTCGAAGTTAATTTCAACTAGAATTACTCAAATGCAGCTCCTCTATCAAAAAAACCTGACATAATCCAGGAAAATCGAAGTTGGTTTCAACAAAATTTTTTAATATTTGACAAAAATCAGTACAAGAATCCAAAAATTCGAAGTTAATTTCAACTAAAATTACTCAAATGCAGCTGCTCTATCAAAAAAACCTAACATAATCCAGAAAAATCGAAGTAGGTTTAAACAAAATTTTTTAAAATTTGACAATAATCTGTACAAAAATCCAAAAATTCGAAGTTAATTACAACTAAAATTACTCAAAGGCAGCTCCTCTATCCAAAAAAACCTAACATAATCAAGAAAAATCGAAGTTGGTTTCAACAAAATATTTTAAAATTTGACAAAAATCTGTACAAGAATCCAAATATTCGAAGTTAATTTCAACTAAAATTACTCGAATGCTGCTCCTCTATCAAAAAAACCTAACATAATCCAGAGAAATCGAAGTTGGTTTCAACAATTTTTTTTTAAATTTTACAAAAATCTGTACAGAAATCCAAATATTCGAAGTTAATTTCAACTAAAATTACTCAAATGCAGCTCCTCTATCAAAAAAACCTAACATAATCCAGAAAAATCGAAGTTGGTTTCAACAAAATTTTTTAAAATTTGAGAAAAGCTGTACAAGAATCCAAATATTCGAAGTTAATTTCATCTAAAATTACTCGAATGCTGCTCCTCTATCAAAAAAACCTAACATAATCCAGAGAAATCGAAGTTGTTTTCAACAATTTTTTTTTAAATTTTACAAAAATCTGTACAAAAATCCAAATATTCGAAGTTAATTTCAACTAAAATTACTCAAATGCAGCTCCTCTATCAAATAAACCTAACATAATCCAGAAAAATCTTAGTTGGTTTCAACAAATTTTTTTATAATTAGACAAAAATCTGTACAAAAATCCAAAAATTCGAAGTTAATTTCGACTAGAATTACTCAAATGCAGCTCCTCTATCAAAAAAACCTAACATAATCCAGAAAAATCCAAGTTGGGTTCAACAAAATTTTATAAAATTTGACAAAAATCTGTACAAAAATCCAAAAATTCGAAGTTAATTACAACTAAAATTACTCAAATGCAGCTCCTCTATCCAAAAAAAAACTAACATAATCCAGAAAAATCGAAGTTGGTTTCAACAAAATATTTTAAAATTTGACAAAAATCTGTACAAGAATCCAAATATTCGAAGTTAATTTCAACTAAAATTACTCGAATGCAGTTCCTCTATCAAAAAAACCTAACATAATCCAGGAAAATCGAAGTTGGTTTCAACAAAATTTTTTAAAATTTGACAAAAATCTGTACAAGAATCCAAAAATTCGAAGTTAATTTCAACTAAAATTACTCAAATGCAGCTCCTCTATCAAAAAAACCTAACATAATCCAGGAAAATCGAAGTTGGTTTCAACAAAATATTTTAAAATTTGACAAAAATCTGTACAAGAATCCAAATATTCGAAGTTAATTTCAACTAAAATTACTCGAATGCTGCTCCTCTATCAAAAAAACCTAACATAATCCAGAGAAATCGAAGTTGGTTTAAACAAAATTTTTTAAAATTTGACAAAAATCTGTACAAAAATCCAAAAATTCGAAGTTATTTTCAACTAAAATTACTCAAATGCAGCTCCTCTATCAAAAAAACTTTACATAATCCAGAAAAATCGAAGTTGGTTTCAACAAAATTTTTTAAAATTTGACAAAAATCTGTACAAAAATCCAAAAATTCGAAGTTAATTTCAATTAGAATTACTCAAATGCAGCTCCTCTATCAAAAAAACCTAACATAATCCAGAAAATTCGAAGTTGGTTTCAACAAAATTTTTTATAATTTGACAAAAATCTGTACAAAAATCCAAAAATTCGAAGTTAATTTCAACTAAAATTACACAAATGCAGCTCCTCTATCAAAAAAACCTAACATAATCCAGGAAAATCGAAGTAGGTTTAAACAAAACTTTTTATAATTTGACAAAAATCTGTACAAACATCCAAAAATTCGAAGTTAATTTCAACTAAAATTACTCAAATGCAGCTCCTCTATCAAAAAAACCTAACATAATCCAGAAAAATCGAAGTAGGTTTAAACAAAATTTTTTAAAATTTGACAATAATCTGTACAAAAATCCAAAAATTCGAAGTTAATTACAACTAAAATTACTCAAATGCAGCTCCTCTATCCAAAAAAACCTAACATAATCCAGAAAAATCGAAGTTGGTTTCAACAAAATATTTTAAAATTTGACAAAAATCTGTACAAGAATCCAAATATTCGAAGTTAATTTCAACTAAAATTACTCGAATGCTGCTCCTCTATCAAAAAAACCTAACATAATCCAGAGAAATCGAAGTTGGTTTCAACAAAATTTTTTATAATTTGACAAATATCTGTACAAAAATCCAAAAATTCGAAGTTAATTTCAACTATAATTACTCAAATGCAGTTCCTCTATCAAAAAAACCTATCATAATCCAGGAAAATCGAAGTTGGTTTCAACAAAATTTTTTAAAATTTGACAAAAATCTGTACAACAACCCAAAAATTCGAAGTTAATTTCAACTAAAATTACTCAAATGCAGCTCCTCTATCAAAAAAACCTAACACAATCCAGGAAAATCGAAGTTGGTTTCAACAAAATTTTTTAAAATTTGACAAAAATCTGTACAACAACCCAAAAATTCGAAGTTAATTTCAACTAAAATTACTCAAATGCAGCTCCTCTATCAAAAAAACCTAACATAATCCAGGAAAATCGAAGTTGGTTTCAACAAAATTTTTTAAAATTCGACAAAAATCTGTACAAGAATCCAAAAATTCGAAGTTAATTTCAACTAAAATTACTCAAATGCAGCTCCTCTATCAAAAAAACCTAACATAATCCAGAAAAATCGAAGTAGGTTTAAACAAAATTTTTTAAAATTTGACAAAAATCTGTACAAAAATCCAAAAATTCGAAGTTATTTTCAACTAAAATTACTCAAATGCAGCTCCTCTATCAAAAAAACCTAACATAATCTAGAAAAATCGAAGTTGGTTTCAACAAAATTTTTTAAAATTTGACAAAAATCCAAAAATTCGAAGTTAATTTCAACTAGAATTACTCAAATGCAGCTCCTCTATCAAAAAAACCTGACATAATCCAGGAAAATCGAAGTTGGTTTCAACAAAATTTTTTAATATTTGACAAAAATCAGTACAAGAATCCAAAAATTCGAAGTTATTTTCAACTAAAATTACTCAAATGCAGCTCCTCTATCAAAAAAACCTAACATAATCTAGAAAAATCGAAGTTGGTTTCAACAAAATTTTTTAAAATTTGACAAAAATCCAAAAATTCGAAGTTAATTACAACTAAAATTACTCAAATGCAGCTCCTCTATCCAAAAAAAAACTAACATAATCCAGAAAAATCGAAGTTGGTTTCAACAAAATATTTTAAAATTTGACAAAAATCTGTACAAGAATCCAAATATTCGAAGTTAATTTCAACTAAAATTACTCGAATGCAGTTCCTCTATCAAAAAAACCTAACATAATCCAGGAAAATCGAAGTTGGTTTCAACAAAATTTTTTAAAATTTGACAAAAATCTGTACAAGAATCCAAAAATTCGAAGTTAATTTCAACTAAAATTACTCAAATGCAGCTCCTCTATCAAAAAAACCTAACATAATCCAGGAAAATCGAAGTTGGTTTCAACAAAATATTTTAAAATTTGACAAAAATCTGTACAAGAATCCAAATATTCGAAGTTAATTTCAACTAAAATTACTCGAATGCTGCTCCTCTATCAAAAAAACCTAACATAATCCAGAGAAATCGAAGTTGGTTTAAACAAAATTTTTTAAAATTTGACAAAAATCTGTACAAAAATCCAAAAATTCGAAGTTATTTTCAACTAAAATTACTCAAATGCAGCTCCTCTATCAAAAAAACTTTACATAATCCAGAAAAATCGAAGTTGGTTTCAACAAAATTTTTTAAAATTTGACAAAAATCTGTACAAAAATCCAAAAATTCGAAGTTAATTTCAATTAGAATTACTCAAATGCAGCTCCTCTATCAAAAAAACCTAACATAATCCAGAAAATTCGAAGTTGGTTTCAACAAAATTTTTTATAATTTGACAAAAATCTGTACAAAAATCCAAAAATTCGAAGTTAATTTCAACTAAAATTACACAAATGCAGCTCCTCTATCAAAAAAACCTAACATAATCCAGGAAAATCGAAGTAGGTTTAAACAAAACTTTTTATAATTTGACAAAAATCTGTACAAACATCCAAAAATTCGAAGTTAATTTCAACTAAAATTACTCAAATGCAGCTCCTCTATCAAAAAAACCTAACATAATCCAGAAAAATCGAAGTAGGTTTAAACAAAATTTTTTAAAATTTGACAATAATCTGTACAAAAATCCAAAAATTCGAAGTTAATTACAACTAAAATTACTCAAATGCAGCTCCTCTATCCAAAAAAACCTAACATAATCCAGAAAAATCGAAGTTGGTTTCAACAAAATATTTTAAAATTTGACAAAAATCTGTACAAGAATCCAAATATTCGAAGTTAATTTCAACTAAAATTACTCGAATGCTGCTCCTCTATCAAAAAAACCTAACATAATCCAGAGAAATCGAAGTTGGTTTCAACAAAATTTTTTATAATTTGACAAATATCTGTACAAAAATCCAAAAATTCGAAGTTAATTTCAACTATAATTACTCAAATGCAGTTCCTCTATCAAAAAAA
Source organism: Andrena trimmerana (assembly GCA_951215215.1). Taxonomy (NCBI): domain Eukaryota; kingdom Metazoa; phylum Arthropoda; class Insecta; order Hymenoptera; family Andrenidae; genus Andrena; species Andrena trimmerana. Next base: position 324,788 of record CATNUO010000204.1, on the reverse strand, counting down.
CCTATCATAATCCAGGAAAATCGAAGTTGGTTTCAACAAAATTTTTTAAAATTTGACAAAAATCTGTACAACAACCCAAAAATTCGAAGTTAATTTCAACTAAAATTACTCAAATGCAGCTCCTCTATCAAAAAAACCTAACATAATCCAGAAAAATCGAAGTAGGTTTAAACAAAATTTTTTAAAATTTGACAAAAATCTGTACAAAAATCCAAAAATTCGAAGTTATTTTCAACTAAAATTACTCAAATGCAGCTCCTCTATCAAAAAAACCTAACATAATCCAGGAAAATCGAAGTTGGTTTCAACAAAATTTTTTAAAATTTGACAAAAATCTGTACAACAACCCAAAAATTCGAAGTTAATTTCAACTAAAATTACTCAAATGCAGCTCCTCTATCAAAAAAACCTAACATAATCCAGGAAAATCGAAGTTGGTTTCAACAAAATTTTTTAAAATTCGACAAAAATCTGTACAAGAATCCAAAAATTCGAAGTTAATTTCAACTAAAATTACTCAAATGCAGCTCCTCTATCAAAAAAACCTAACATAATCCAGAAAAATCGAAGTAGGTTTAAACAAAATTTTTTAAAATTTGACAAAAATCTGTACAAAAATCCAAAAATTCGAAGTTATTTTCAACTAAAATTACTCAAATGCAGCTCCTCTATCAAAAAAACCTAACATAATCTAGAAAAATCGAAGTTGGTTTCAACAAAATTTTTTAAAATTTGACAAAAATCCAAAAATTCGAAGTTAATTTCAACTAGAATTACTCAAATGCAGCTCCTCTATCAAAAAAACCTGACATAATCCAGGAAAATCGAAGTTGGTTTCAACAAAATTTTTTAATATTTGACAAAAATCAGTACAAGAATCCAAAAATTCGAAGTTATTTTCAACTAAAATTACTCAAATGCAGCTCCTCTATCAAAAAAACCTATCATAATCTAGAAAAATCGAAGTTGGTTTCAACAAAATTTTTTAAAATTTGACAAAAATCCAAAAATTCGAAGTTAATTACAACTAAAATTACTCAAATGCAGCTCCTCTATCCAAAAAAAAACTAACATAATCCAGAAAAATCGAAGTTGGTTTCAACAAAATATTTTAAAATTTGACAAAAATCTGTACAAGAATCCAAATATTCGAAGTTAATTTCAACTAAAATTACTCGAATGCAGTTCCTCTATCAAAAAAACCTAACATAATCCAGGAAAATCGAAGTTGGTTTCAACAAAATTTTTTAAAATTTGACAAAAATCTGTACAAGAATCCAAAAATTCGAAGTTAATTTCAACTAAAATTACTCAAATGCAGCTCCTCTATCAAAAAAACCTAACATAATCCAGGAAAATCGAAGTTGGTTTCAACAAAATATTTTAAAATTTGACAAAAATCTGTACAAGAATCCAAATATTCGAAGTTAATTTCAACTAAAATTACTCGAATGCTGCTCCTCTATCAAAAAAACCTAACATAATCCAGAGAAATCGAAGTTGGTTTAAACAAAATTTTTTAAAATTTGACAAAAATCTGTACAAAAATCCAAAAATTCGAAGTTATTTTCAACTAAAATTACTCAAATGCAGCTCCTCTATCAAAAAAACTTTACATAATCCAGAAAAATCGAAGTTGGTTTCAACAAAATTTTTTAAAATTTGACAAAAATCTGTACAAAAATCCAAAAATTCGAAGTTAATTTCAATTAGAATTACTCAAATGCAGCTCCTCTATCAAAAAAACCTAACATAATCCAGAAAATTCGAAGTTGGTTTCAACAAAATTTTTTATAATTTGACAAAAATCTGTACAAAAATCCAAAAATTCGAAGTTAATTTCAACTAAAATTACACAAATGCAGCTCCTCTATCAAAAAAACCTAACATAATCCAGGAAAATCGAAGTAGGTTTAAACAAAACTTTTTATAATTTGACAAAAATCTGTACAAACATCCAAAAATTCGAAGTTAATTTCAACTAAAATTACTCAAATGCAGCTCCTCTATCAAAAAAACCTAACATAATCCAGAAAAATCGAAGTAGGTTTAAACAAAATTTTTTAAAATTTGACAATAATCTGTACAAAAATCCAAAAATTCGAAGTTAATTACAACTAAAATTACTCAAATGCAGCTCCTCTATCCAAAAAAACCTAACATAATCCAGAAAAATCGAAGTTGGTTTCAACAAAATATTTTAAAATTTGACAAAAATCTGTACAAGAATCCAAATATTCGAAGTTAATTTCAACTAAAATTACTCGAATGCTGCTCCTCTATCAAAAAAACCTAACATAATCCAGAGAAATCGAAGTTGGTTTCAACAAAATTTTTTATAATTTGACAAATATCTGTACAAAAATCCAAAAATTCGAAGTTAATTTCAACTATAATTACTCAAATGCAGTTCCTCTATCAAAAAAACCTATCATAATCCAGGAAAATCGAAGTTGGTTTCAACAAAATTTTTTAAAATTTGACAAAAATCTGTACAACAACCCAAAAATTCGAAGTTAATTTCAACTAAAATTACTCAAATGCAGCTCCTCTATCAAAAAAACCTAACATAATCCAGAAAAATCGAAGTAGGTTTAAACAAAATTTTTTAAAATTTGACAAAAATCTGTACAAAAATCCAAAAATTCGAAGTTATTTTCAACTAAAATTACTCAAATGCAGCTCCTCTATCAAAAAAACCTAACATAATCTAGAAAAATCGAAGTTGGTTTCAACAAAATTTTTTAAAATTTGACAAAAATCCAAAAATTCGAAGTTAATTTCAACTAGAATTACTCAAATGCAGCTCCTCTATCAAAAAAACCTGACATAATCCAGGAAAATCGAAGTTGGTTTCAACAAAATTTTTTAATATTTGACAAAAATCAGTACAAGAATCCAAAAATTCGAAGTTAATTTCAACTAAAATTACTCAAATGCAGCTGCTCTATCAAAAAAACCTAACATAATCCAGAAAAATCGAAGTAGGTTTAAACAAAATTTTTTAAAATTTGACAATAATCTGTACAAAAATCCAAAAATTCGAAGTTAATTACAACTAAAATTACTCAAAGGCAGCTCCTCTATCCAAAAAAACCTAACATAATCAAGAAAAATCGAAGTTGGTTTCAACAAAATATTTTAAAATTTGACAAAAATCTGTACAAGAATCCAAATATTCGAAGTTAATTTCAACTAAAATTACTCGAATGCTGCTCCTCTATCAAAAAAACCTAACATAATCCAGAGAAATCGAAGTTGGTTTCAACAATTTTTTTTTAAATTTTACAAAAATCTGTACAGAAATCCAAATATTCGAAGTTAATTTCAACTAAAATTACTCAAATGCAGCTCCTCTATCAAAAAAACCTAACATAATCCAGAAAAATCGAAGTTGGTTTCAACAAAATTTTTTAAAATTTGAGAAAAGCTGTACAAGAATCCAAATATTCGAAGTTAATTTCATCTAAAATTACTCGAATGCTGCTCCTCTATCAAAAAAACCTAACATAATCCAGAGAAATCGAAGTTGTTTTCAACAATTTTTTTTTAAATTTTACAAAAATCTGTACAAAAATCCAAATATTCGAAGTTAATTTCAACTAAAATTACTCAAATGCAGCTCCTCTATCAAATAAACCTAACATAATCCAGAAAAATCTTAGTTGGTTTCAACAAATTTTTTTATAATTAGACAAAAATCTGTACAAAAATCCAAAAATTCGAAGTTAATTTCGACTAGAATTACTCAAATGCAGCTCCTCTATCAAAAAAACCTAACATAATCCAGAAAAATCGAAGTTGGGTTCAACAAAATTTTATAAAATTTGACAAAAATCTGTACAAAAATCCAAAAATTCGAAGTTAATTACAACTAAAATTACTCAAATGCAGCTCCTCTATCCAAAAAAAAACTAACATAATCCAGAAAAATCGAAGTTGGTTTCAACAAAATATTTTAAAATTTGACAAAAATCTGTACAAGAATCCAAATATTCGAAGTTAATTTCAACTAAAATTACTCGAATGCAGTTCCTCTATCAAAGAAACCTAACATAATCCAGAAAAATCGAAGTTGGTTTCAACAAAATTTTTTAAAATTTGTCAAAAATCTGTACAAAAATCCAAAAATTCGAAGTTAATTACAACTAAAATTACTCAAATGCAGCTCCTCTATCCAAAAAACATAACATAATCCAGAAAAATCGAAGTTGGTTTCAACAAAATTTTTTAAAATTTTACAAAATTGTTCAAAAATCCAAAAATTCGAAGTTAATTTCAACTAAAATTACTCAAATGCAGCTCCTCTATCCAAAAAACCTAACATAATCCAGAAAAATCGAAGTTGGTTTCAACAAAATTTTTTAAAATTTGACAAAATCTGTACAAAAATCCAAAAATTCGAAGTTAATTTCAACTAAAATTACTCAAATGCAGCTCCTCTATCAAAAAAACCTAACATAATCCAGAAAAATCGAAGTTGGTTTCAACAAAATTTATTAAAATTTGACAAAAATCTGTACAAAAATCCAAAAATTCGAAGTTAATTACAACTAAAATTACTCAAATGCAGCTCCTCTATCCAAAAAACCTAACATAATCCAGAAAAATCGAAGTTGGTTTCAACAAAATTTTTTCAAATTTGACAAAAATCTGTACAAAAATCCAAAAATTCGAAGTAAATTCAACTAAAATTACTCAAATGCAGCTCCTCTATCAAAAAACCTAACATAATCCAGAAAAATCGAAGTTGGTTTCAACAAAATTTTTTATAATTTGAAAAAAATCTGTACAAACATCCAAAAATTCGAAGTTAATTTCAACTAAAATTACTCAAATGCAGCTCCCCTATCCAAAAAACCTAACATAATCCAGAAAAATCGAAGTTGGTTTCAACAAAAATTTTTAAAATTTGACAAAATCTGTACAAAAATCCAAAAATTCGAAGTTAATTTCAACTAAAATTACTCAAATGCAGCTCCGCTACCAAAAAAACCTAACATATTCCAGAAAAATCGAAGTAGGTTTAAACAAAATTTTTTAAAATTTGACAAAAATCTGTACAAAAATCCAAAGATTCGAAGTTATTTTCAACTAAAATTACTCAAATGCAGCTCCTCTATCAAAAAAACCTAACATATTCCAGAAAAATCGAAGTTGGTTTCAACAAAATTTTTTAAAATTTGAGAAAAATCTGTACAAGAATCCAAAAATTCGAAGTTATTTTCAACTAAAATTACTCAAATGCAGCTCCTCTATCAAAAAAACCTAACATAATCCAGAAAAATCGAAGTTGGTTTCAACAAAATTTATTAAAATTTGACAAAAATCTGTACAAAAATCCAAAAATTCGAAGTTAATTACAACTAAAATTACTCAAATGCAGCTCCTCTATCCAAAAAACCTAACATAATCCAGAAAAATCGAAGTTTGTTTCAACAAAATTTTTTAAAATTTGACAAAATCTGTACAAAAATCCAAAAATTCGAAGTTAATTTCAACTAAAATTACTCAAATGCAGCTCCTCTATCAGAAAAACCTAACATAATCCAGAAAAATCGAAGTTTGTTTCAACAAAATATTTTAAAATTTGACAAAAATCCAAAAATTCGAAGTTAATTTCAACTAAAATTACTCAAATGCAGCTCCTCTATCAAGAAAACCTAACGTAATCCAGAGTAATCGAAGTTGCTTTCAACAAATTTTTTTAAAATTTGACAAAAATCTGTACAAAATCCAAAAATTCGAAGATAATTTCAACTAAAATTACTCAAATGCAGCTCCTCTATCCAAAAAACCTAATATAATCCAGAAAAATCGAAGTTGGTTTCAACAAAATTTTTAAAAATTTGGCAAAAATCTGCACAAAAATCGAAAAATTCGAAGTTAATTACAACTAAAATTACACAAATGCAGCTCCTCTATCCAAAAAACCTAACATAATCCAGAAAAATCGAAATTGGTTTCAAAAAAATTTTTTAAAATTTGTCAAAATCTGTACAAAAATCCAAAAATTCGAAGTTATTTTCAACTAAAATTACTCAAATGCAGCTCCGCTACCAAAGAAACCTAACATAATCCAGAGTAATCGAAGTTGGCTTCAACAAAATTTTTTAAAATTTGACAAAAATCTGTACAAAAATCCAAAAATTCGAAGATAATTTCAACTAAAATTATTCAAATGCAGCTCCTCTATCAAAAAAACCTAACATAATCCAGAAAAATCGAAGTTGGTTTCAACAAAATTTATTAAAATTTGACAAAAATCTGTACAAAAATCCAAAAATTCGAAGTTAATTACAACTAAAATTACTCAAATGCAGCTCCTCTATCCAAAAAACCTAACATAATCCAGAAAAATCGAAGTTGGTTTCAACAAAATTTTTTAAAATTTGACAAAAATCTGTACAAAAATCCAAAAATTCGAAGTTAATTACAACTAAAATTACTCAAATGCAGCTCCTCTATCCAAAAAACCTAACATAATCCAGAAAAATCGAAGTTGGTTTCAACAAAATTTTTTAAAATTTGACAAAATCTGTACAAAAATCCAAAAATTCGAAGTTAATTTCAACTAAAATTACTCAAATGCAGCTCCGCTACCAAAGAAACCTAACGTAATCCAGAAAAATCGAAGTTGGTTTCAACAAAATTTATTAAAATTTGACAAATATCTGTACAAAAATCCAAAAATTCGAAGTTAATTACAACTAAAATTACTCAAATGCAGCTCCTCTATCCAAAAAACCTAACATAATCCAGAAAAATCGAAGTTGGTTTCAACAAAATTTTTTAAAATTTGACAAAAATCTGTACAAAAATCCAAAAATTCGAAGATAATTTCAACTAAAATTACTCAAATGCAGCTCCTCTATCCAATAAACCTAACATAATCCAGAAAAATCGAAGTTGGTTTCAACAAAATTTTTTAAAATTTGACAAAAATCTGTACAAAAATCCCAAAATTCGATGTTAATTTCAACTAAAATTACTCAAATGCAGCTCCGCTACCAAAAAAACCTAACGTAATCCAGAGTAATTGAAGTTGGTTTCAACAAAATTTTTTATAATTTGAAAAAAATCTGTACAAACATCCAAAAATTCGAAATTAATTTCAACTAAAATTACTCAAATGCAGCTCCTCTATCAAAAAAAACTAACATAATCCAGAAAAATCGAAGTCGGTTTCAACAAAACTTTTTAAAATTTGACAAAAATTCGAAGTTAATTTCAACTGAAATTACTCAAATGCAGCTCCGCTACCAAAAAAACCTAACGTAATCCAGAGTAATCGAAGTTGGTTTCAACAAAATTTTTTAAAATTTGACAAAAATCTGTACAAAAATCCAAAAATTCGAAGTTAATTACAACTAAAATTACTCAAATGCAGCTCCTCTATCCAAAAAACCTAACATAATCCAGAAAAATCGAAGTTGGTTTCAACAAAATTTTTTAAAATTTGACAAAAATCCAAAAATTCGAAGTTAATTTCAACTAAAATTACTCAAATGCAGCCCTCTATCAAAAAAACCTAACATAATCCAGAAAAATCGAAGTTGATTTCAACAAAATTTTTTATAATTTGAAAAAAATCTGTACAAACATCCAAAAATTCGAAGTTAATTTCAACTAAAATTACTCAAATGCAGCTCCTCTATCAAAGAAACCTAACATAATCCAGAAAAATCGAAGTTGGTTTCAACAAAATTTTTTAAAATTTTACAAAATTGTTCAAAAATCCAAAAATTCGAAGTTAATTTCAACTAAAATTACTCAAATGCAGCTCCTCTATCCAAAAAACCTAACATAATCCAGAAAAATCGAAGTTGGTTTCAACAAAATTTTTTAAAATTTGACAAAATCTGTACAAAAATCCAAAAATTCGAAGTTAATTTCAACTAAAATTACTCAAATGCAGCTCCTCTATCAAAAAAACCTAACATAATCCAGAAAAATCGAAGTTGGTTTCAACAAAATTTATTAAAATTTGACAAAAATCTGTACAAAAATCCAAAAATTCGAAGTTAATTACAACTAAAATTACTCAAATGCAGCTCCTCTATCCAAAAAACCTAACATAATCCAGAAAAATCGAAGTTGGTTTCAACAAAATTTTTTCAAATTTGACAAAAATCTGTACAAAAATCCAAAAATTCGAAGTAAATTCAACTAAAATTACTCAAATGCAGCTCCTCTATCAAAAAACCTAACATAATCCAGAAAAATCGAAGTTGGTTTCAACAAAATTTTTTATAATTTGAAAAAAATCTGTACAAACATCCAAAAATTCGAAGTTAATTTCAACTAAAATTACTCAAATGCAGCTCCCCTATCCAAAAAACCTAACATAATCCAGAAAAATCGAAGTTGGTTTCAACAAAAATTTTTAAAATTTGACAAAATCTGTACAAAAATCCAAAAATTCGAAGTTAATTTCAACTAAAATTACTCAAATGCAGCTCCGCTACCAAAGAAACCTAACGTAATCCAGAGTAATCGAAGTTGGTTTCAACAAAATTTTTTAAAATTTGACAAAAATCTGTACAAAAATCCAAAAATTCGAAGATAATTTCAACTAAAATTACTCAAATGCAGCTCCTCTATCCAAAAAACCTAACATAATCCAGAAAAATCGAAGTTGGTTTCAACAAAATTTTTTAAAAATTGACAAAATCTGTACAAAAATACAAAAATTCGAAGTTAATTTCAACTAAAATTACTCAAATGCAACTCCGCTACCAAAGAAACCTAACGTAATCCAGAGTAATCGAAGTTGGTTTCAACAAAATTTTTTAAAATTTGACAATATCTGTACAAAAATCCAAAAATTCGAACATAATTTCAACTAAAATTACTCAAATGCAGCTCCTCTATAAAAAAAACCTAACATATTCCAGAAAAATCGAAGTTGATTTCAACAAAATTTTTTAAAATTTGACAAAAATCTGTACAAAAATCCAAAAATTCGAAGTTATTTTCAACTAAAATTACTCAAACGCAGCTCCTCTATCCAAAAAACCTAACATAATCCAGAAAAATCGAAGTTGGTTTCAACAAAATTTTTTAAAATTTGACAAAATCTGTACAAAAATCCAAAATTCGAAGTTAATTACAACCAAAATTACTGAAATGCAGCTCCTCTATCCAAAAAACCTAACATAATCCAGAAAAATCGAAGTTGGTTTCAACAAAATTTTTTAAAATTTGACAAAAATCTATACAAAAATCCAAAAATTCGAAGTTAATTTCAACTAAAATTACTCAAATGCAGCTCCTCTATCAAGAAAACCTAACGTAATCCAGAGTAATCGAAGTTGGTTTCAACAAATTTTTTTAAAATTTGACAAAAATCTATACAAAAATCCAAAAATTCGAAGATAATTTCAACTAAAATTACTCAAATGCAGCTCCTCTATCCAAAAAACCTAATATAATCCAGAAAAATCGAAGTTGGTTTCAACAAAATTTTTAAAAATTTGGCAAAAATCTGCACAAAAATCGAAAAATTCGAAGTTAATTACAACTAAAATTACACAAATGCAGCTCCTCTATCCAAAAAACCTAACATAATCCAGAAAAATCGAAGTTGGTTTCAACAAAATTTTTTAAAATTTGACAAAAATCTGTACAAAAATCCAAAAATTCGAAGTTAATTACAACTAAAATTACTCAAATGCAGCTCCTCTATCCAAAAAACCTAACATAATCCAGAAAAATCGAAGTTTGTTTCAACAAAATTTTTTAAAATTTGACAAAAATCTGTACAAAAATCCAAAAATTCGAAGTTATTTTCAACTAAAATTACTCAAATGCAGCTCCGCTACCAAAGAAACCTAACGTAATCCAGAAAAATCGAAGTTGGTTTCAACAAAATTTATTAAAATTTGACAAAAATCTGTACAAAAATCCAAAAATTCGAAGATAATTTCAACTAAAATTATTCAAATGCAGCTCCTCTATCAAGAAAAACCTAACATAATCCAGAAAAATCGAAGTTGGTTTCAACAAAATTTATTAAAATTTGACAAAAATCTGTACAAAAATCCAAAAATTCGAAGTTAATTACAACTAAAATTACTCAAATGCAGCTCCTCTATCCAAAAAACCTAACATAATCCAGAAAAATCGAAGTTGGTTTCAACAAAATTTTTTAAAATTTGACAAAAATCTGTACAAAAATCCAAAAATTCGAAGTTAATTACAACTAAAATTACTCAAATGCAGCTCCTCTATCCAAAAAACCTAACATAATCCAGAAAAATCGAAGTTGGTTTCAACAAAATTTTTTAAAATTTGACAAAATCTGTACAAAAATCCAAAAATTCGAAGTTAATTTCAACTAAAATTACTCAAATGCAGCTCCGCTACCAAAGAAACCTAACGTAATCCAGAGTAATCGAAGTTGGTTTCAACAAAATTTTTTAAAATTTGACAAAAATCTGTACAAAAATCCAAAAATTCGAAGATAATTTCAACTAAAATTACTCAAATGCAGCTCCTCTATCCAATAAACCTAACATAATCCAGAAAAATCGAAGTTGGTTTCAACAAAATTTTTTAAAATTTGACAAAAATCTGTACAAAAATCCAAAAATTCGAAGTTAATTTCAACTAAAATTACTCAAATGCAGCTCCTCTATCAAAAAAACCTAACATAATCCAGAAAAATCGAAGTTTGTTTTAACAAAATTTTTTAAAATTTGACAAACGTCTGTACAAAAATCCCAAAATTCGATGTTAATTTCAACTAAAATTTCTCAAATGCAGCTCCGCTACCAAAAAAACCTAACGTAATCCAGAGTAATTGAAGTTGGTTTCAACAAAATTTTTTATAATTTGAAAAAAATCTGTACAAACATCCAAAAATTCGACGTTAATTTCAACTAAAATTACTCAAATGCAGCTCCTCTATCAAAAAAAACTAATATAATCCAGAAAAATCGAAGTCGGTTTCAACAAAACTTTTTAAAATTTGACAAAAATTCGAAGTTAATTTCAACTGAAATTACTCAAATGCAGCTCCGCTACCAAAAAAACCTAACGTAATCCAGAGTAATCGAAGTTGGTTTCAACAAAATTTTTTAAAATTTGACAAAAATCTGTACAAAAATCCAAAAATTCGAAGTTAATTTCAACTAAAATTACTCAAATGCAGCTCCTCTATCCAAAAAACGTAACATAATCCAGAAAAATCGAAGTTGGTTTCAACAAAATTTTTTAAAATTTGACAAAATCTGTACAAAAATCCAAAAATTCGAAGTTAATTTCAACTAAAATTACTCAAATGCAGCTCCTCTATCAAAAAAACCTAACATAATCCAGAAAAATCGAAGTTGGTTTCAACAAAATTTATTAAAATTTGACAAAAATCTGTACAAAAATCCAAAAATTCGAAGTTAATTACAACTAAAATTACTCAAATGCAGCTCCTCTATCCAAAAAACCTAACATAATCCAGAAAAATCGAAGTTGGTTTCAACAAAATTTTTTCAAATTTGACAAAAATCTGTACAAAAATCCAAAAATTCGAAGTAAATTCAACTAAAATTACTCAAATGCAGCTCCTCTACCAAAAATCCTAACATAATCCAGAAAAATCGAAGTTGGTTTCAACAAAATTTTTTATAATTTGAAAAAAATCTGTACAAACATCCAAAAATTCGAAGTTAATTTCAACTAAAATTACTCAAATGCAGCTCCCCTATCCAAAAAACCTAACATAATCCAGAAAAATCGAAGTTGGTTTCAACAAAAATTTTTAAAATTTGACAAAATCTGTACAAAAATCCAAAAATTCGAAGTTAATTTCAACTAAAATTACTCAAATGCAGCTCCTCTATCAAAAAAACCTAACATAATCCAGAAAAATCGAAGTTGGTTTCAACAAAATTTTTTAAAATTTGACAAAATCTGTACAAAAATCCAAAAATTCGAAGTTAATTACAACTAAAATTACTCAAATGCAGCTCCTCTATCCAAAAAACCTAACATAATCCAGAAAAATCGAAGTTGGTTTCAACAAAATTTTTTCAAATTTGACAAAAATCTGTACAAAAATCCAAAAATTCGAAGTAAATTCAACTAAAATTACTCAAATGCAGCTCCTCTATCAAAAAACCTAACATAATCCAGAAAAATCGAAGTTGGTTTCAACAAAATTTTTTATAATTTGAAAAAAATCTGTACAAACATCCAAAAATTCGAAGTTAATTTCAACTAAAATTACTCAAATGCAGCTCCCCTATCCAAAAAACCTAACATAATCCAGAAAAATCGAAGTTGGTTTCAACAAAAATTTTTAAAATTTGACAAAAATCTGTACAAAAATCCAAAAATTCGAAGTTATTTTCAACTAAAATTACTCAAATGCAGCTCCGCTACCAAAGAAACCTAACGTAATCCAGAAAAATCGAAGTTGGTTTCAACAAAATTTATTAAAATTTGACAAAAATCTGTACAAAAATCCAAAAATTCGAAGATAATTTCAACTAAAATTATTCAAATGCAGCTCCTCTATCAAGAAAAACCTAACATAATCCAGAAAAATCGAAGTTGGTTTCAACAAAATTTATTAAAATTTGACAAAAATCTGTACAAAAATCCAAAAATTCGAAGTTAATTACAACTAAAATTACTCAAATGCAGCTCCTCTATCCAAAAAACCTAACATAATCCAGAAAAATCGAAGTTGGTTTCAACAAAATTTTTTAAAATTTGACAAAAATCTGTACAAAAATCCAAAAATTCGAAGTTAATTACAACTAAAATTACTCAAATGCAGCTCCTCTATCCAAAAAACCTAACATAATCCAGAAAAATCGAAGTTGGTTTCAACAAAATTTTTTAAAATTTGACAAAATCTGTACAAAAATCCAAAAATTCGAAGTTAATTTCAACTAAAATTACTCAAATGCAGCTCCGCTACCAAAGAAACCTAACGTAATCCAGAGTAATCGAAGTTGGTTTCAACAAAATTTTTTAAAATTTGACAAAAATCTGTACAAAAATCCAAAAATTCGAAGATAATTTCAACTAAAATTACTCAAATGCAGCTCCTCTATCCAATAAACCTAACATAATCCAGAAAAATCGAAGTTGGTTTCAACAAAATTTTTTAAAATTTGACAAAAATCTGTACAAAAATCCAAAAATTCGAAGTTAATTTCAACTAAAATTACTCAAATGCAGCTCCTCTATCAAAAAAACCTAACATAATCCAGAAAAATCGAAGTTTGTTTTAACAAAATTTTTTAAAATTTGACAAACGTCTGTACAAAAATCCCAAAATTCGATGTTAATTTCAACTAAAATTTCTCAAATGCAGCTCCGCTACCAAAAAAACCTAACGTAATCCAGAGTAATTGAAGTTGGTTTCAACAAAATTTTTTATAATTTGAAAAAAATCTGTACAAACATCCAAAAATTCGACGTTAATTTCAACTAAAATTACTCAAATGCAGCTCCTCTATCAAAAAAAACTAATATAATCCAGAAAAATCGAAGTCGGTTTCAACAAAACTTTTTAAAATTTGACAAAAATTCGAAGTTAATTTCAACTGAAATTACTCAAATGCAGCTCCGCTACCAAAAAAACCTAACGTAATCCAGAGTAATCGAAGTTGGTTTCAACAAAATTTTTTAAAATTTGACAAAAATCTGTACAAAAATCCAAAAATTCGAAGTTAATTTCAACTAAAATTACTCAAATGCAGCTCCTCTATCCAAAAAACGTAACATAATCCAGAAAAATCGAAGTTGGTTTCAACAAAATTTTTTAAAATTTGACAAAATCTGTACAAAAATCCAAAAATTCGAAGTTAATTTCAACTAAAATTACTCAAATGCAGCTCCTCTATCAAAAAAACCTAACATAATCCAGAAAAATCGAAGTTGGTTTCAACAAAATTTATTAAAATTTGACAAAAATCTGTACAAAAATCCAAAAATTCGAAGTTAATTACAACTAAAATTACTCAAATGCAGCTCCTCTATCCAAAAAACCTAACATAATCCAGAAAAATCGAAGTTGGTTTCAACAAAATTTTTTCAAATTTGACAAAAATCTGTACAAAAATCCAAAAATTCGAAGTAAATTCAACTAAAATTACTCAAATGCAGCTCCTCTACCAAAAATCCTAACATAATCCAGAAAAATCGAAGTTGGTTTCAACAAAATTTTTTATAATTTGAAAAAAATCTGTACAAACATCCAAAAATTCGAAGTTAATTTCAACTAAAATTACTCAAATGCAGCTCCCCTATCCAAAAAACCTAACATAATCCAGAAAAATCGAAGTTGGTTTCAACAAAAATTTTTAAAATTTGACAAAATCTGTACAAAAATCCAAAAATTCGAAGTTAATTTCAACTAAAATTACTCAAATGCAGCTCCTCTATCAAAAAAACCTAACATAATCCAGAAAAATCGAAGTTGGTTTCAACAAAATTTTTTAAAATTTGACAAAATCTGTACAAAAATCCAAAAATTCGAAGTTAATTACAACTAAAATTACTCAAATGCAGCTCCTCTATCCAAAAAACCTAACATAATCCAGAAAAATCGAAGTTGGTTTCAACAAAATTTTTTCAAATTTGACAAAAATCTGTACAAAAATCCAAAAATTCGAAGTAAATTCAACTAAAATTACTCAAATGCAGCTCCTCTATCAAAAAACCTAACATAATCCAGAAAAATCGAAGTTGGTTTCAACAAAATTTTTTATAATTTGAAAAAAATCTGTACAAACATCCAAAAATTCGAAGTTAATTTCAACTAAAATTACTCAAATGCAGCTCCCCTATCCAAAAAACCTAACATAATCCAGAAAAATCGAAGTTGGTTTCAACAAAAATTTTTAAAATTTGACAAAATCTGTACAAAAATCCAAAAATTCGAAGTTAATTTCAACTAAAATTACTCAAATGCAGCTCCGCTACCAAAGAAACCTAACGTAATCCAGAGTAATCGAAGTTGGTTTCAACAAAATTTTTTAAAATTTGACAAAAATCTGTACAAAAATCCAAAAATTCGAAGATAATTTCAACTAAAATTACTCAAATGCAGCTCCTCTATCCAAAAAACCTAACATAATCCAGAAAAATCGAAGTTGGTTTCAACAAAATTTTTTAAAAATTGACAAAATCTGTACAAAAATACAAAAATTCGAAGTTAATTTCAACTAAAATTACTCAAATGCAACTCCGCTACCAAAGAAACCTAACGTAATCCAGAAAAATCGAAGTTGGTTTCAACAAAATTTATTAAAATTTGACAAAAATCTGTACAAAAATCCAAAAATTCGAAGATAATTTCAACTAAAATTATTCAAATGCAGCTCCTCTATCAAGAAAAACCTAACATAATCCAGAAAAATCGAAGTTGGTTTCAACAAAATTTATTAAAATTTGACAAAAATCTGTACAAAAATCCAAAAATTCGAAGTTAATTACAACTAAAATTACTCAAATGCAGCTCCTCTATCCAAAAAACCTAACATAATCCAGAAAAATCGAAGTTGGTTTCAACAAAATTTTTTAAAATTTGACAAAAATCTGTACAAAAATCCAAAAATTCGAAGTTAATTACAACTAAAATTACTCAAATGCAGCTCCTCTATCCAAAAAACCTAACATAATCCAGAAAAATCGAAGTTGGTTTCAACAAAATTTTTTAAAATTTGACAAAATCTGTACAAAAATCCAAAAATTCGAAGTTAATTTCAACTAAAATTACTCAAATGCAGCTCCGCTACCAAAGAAACCTAACGTAATCCAGAGTAATCGAAGTTGGTTTCAACAAAATTTTTTAAAATTTGACAAAAATCTGTACAAAAATCCAAAAATTCGAAGATAATTTCAACTAAAATTACTCAAATGCAGCTCCTCTATCCAATAAACCTAACATAATCCAGAAAAATCGAAGTTGGTTTCAACAAAATTTTTTAAAATTTGACAAAAATCTGTACAAAAATCCAAAAATTCGAAGTTAATTTCAACTAAAATTACTCAAATGCAGCTCCTCTATCAAAAAAACCTAACATAATCCAGAAAAATCGAAGTTTGTTTTAACAAAATTTTTTAAAATTTGACAAACGTCTGTACAAAAATCCCAAAATTCGATGTTAATTTCAACTAAAATTTCTCAAATGCAGCTCCGCTACCAAAAAAACCTAACGTAATCCAGAGTAATTGAAGTTGGTTTCAACAAAATTTTTTATAATTTGAAAAAAATCTGTACAAACATCCAAAAATTCGACGTTAATTTCAACTAAAATTACTCAAATGCAGCTCCTCTATCAAAAAAAACTAATATAATCCAGAAAAATCGAAGTCGGTTTCAACAAAACTTTTTAAAATTTGACAAAAATTCGAAGTTAATTTCAACTGAAATTACTCAAATGCAGCTCCGCTACCAAAAAAACCTAACGTAATCCAGAGTAATCGAAGTTGGTTTCAACAAAATTTTTTAAAATTTGACAAAAATCTGTACAAAAATCCAAAAATTCGAAGTTAATTTCAACTAAAATTACTCAAATGCAGCTCCTCTATCCAAAAAACGTAACATAATCCAGAAAAATCGAAGTTGGTTTCAACAAAATTTTTTAAAATTTGACAAAATCTGTACAAAAATCCAAAAATTCGAAGTTAATTTCAACTAAAATTACTCAAATGCAGCTCCTCTATCAAAAAAACCTAACATAATCCAGAAAAATCGAAGTTGGTTTCAACAAAATTTATTAAAATTTGACAAAAATCTGTACAAAAATCCAAAAATTCGAAGTTAATTACAACTAAAATTACTCAAATGCAGCTCCTCTATCCAAAAAACCTAACATAATCCAGAAAAATCGAAGTTGGTTTCAACAAAATTTTTTCAAATTTGACAAAAATCTGTACAAAAATCCAAAAATTCGAAGTAAATTCAACTAAAATTACTCAAATGCAGCTCCTCTACCAAAAATCCTAACATAATCCAGAAAAATCGAAGTTGGTTTCAACAAAATTTTTTATAATTTGAAAAAAATCTGTACAAACATCCAAAAATTCGAAGTTAATTTCAACTAAAATTACTCAAATGCAGCTCCCCTATCCAAAAAACCTAACATAATCCAGAAAAATCGAAGTTGGTTTCAACAAAAATTTTTAAAATTTGACAAAATCTGTACAAAAATCCAAAAATTCGAAGTTAATTTCAACTAAAATTACTCAAATGCAGCTCCTCTATCAAAAAAACCTAACATAATCCAGAAAAATCGAAGTTGGTTTCAACAAAATTTTTTAAAATTTGACAAAATCTGTACAAAAATCCAAAAATTCGAAGTTAATTTCAACTAAAATTACTCAAATGCAGCCCTCTATCAAAAAAAACCTAACATAATCCAGAAAAATCGAAGTTGGTTTCAAAAAAATTTTTTAAAATTTGACAAAAATCTGTACAAAAATCCAAAAATTCGAAGTTAATTTCAACTAAAATTACTCAAATGCAGCCCTCTATCAAAAAAACCTAACATAATCCAGAAAAATCGAAGTTGGCTTCAACAAAATTTTTTATAATTTGAAAAAAATCTGTACAAACATCCAAAAATTCGAAGTTAATTTCAACTAAAATTACTCAAATGCAGCCCTCTATCAAAAAAACCTAACATAATCCAGAAAAATCGAAGTTGGTTTCAACAAAATTTTTTATAATTTGAAAAAAATCTGTACAAACATCCAAAAATTCGAAGTTAATTTCAACTAAAATTACTCAAATGCAGCTCCTCTATCAAAGAAACCTAACATAATCCAGAAAAATCGAAGTTGGTTTCAACAAAATTTTTTAAAATTTGACAAAAATCTGTACAAAAATCCAAAAATTCGAAGTTAATTACAACTAAAATTACTCAAATGTAGCTCCGCTACCAAAAAAACCAAACGTAATCCAGAGTAATTGAAGTTGGTTTCAACAAAATTTTTTATAATTTGAAAAAAGTATGTACAAACATCCAAAAATTCGAAGTTAATTTCAACTAAAATTACTCAAATGCAGCTCCTCTATCAAAAAAACCTAACATAATCCAGAAAAATCGAAGTTGGTTTCAACAAAATTTTTTAAAATTTGACAAAAAACTGTACAAAAATCCAAAAATTCCAAGTTAATTTCAACTAAAATTACTCAAATGCAGCTCCTCTATCAAGAAAACCTAACGTAATCCAAAAAATCGAAGTTGGTTTCAAAAAAATTTTTTAAAATTTGACAAAAATCTGTACAAAAATCCAAAAATTCGAAGTTAATTTCAACTAAAATTACTCAAATGCAGCCCTCTATCAAAAAAACCTAACATAATCCAGAAAAATCGAAGTTGGCTTCAACAAAATTTTTTATAATTTGAAAAAAATCTGTACAAACATCCAAAAATTCGAAGTTAATTTCAACTAAAATTACTCAAATGCAGCCCTCTATCAAAAAAACCTAACATAATCCAGAAAAATCGAAGTTGGTTTCAACAAAATTTTTTATAATTTGAAAAAAATCTGTACAAACATCCAAAAATTCGAAGTTAATTTCAACTAAAATTACTCAAATGCAGCTCCTCTATCAAAGAAACCTAACATAATCCAGAAAAATCGAAGTTGGTTTCAACAAAATTTTTTAAAATTTGACAAAAATCTGTACAAAAATCCAAAAATTCGAAGTTAATTACAACTAAAATTACTCAAATGTAGCTCCGCTACCAAAAAAACCAAACGTAATCCAGAGTAATTGAAGTTGGTTTCAACAAAATTTTTTATAATTTGAAAAAAGTATGTACAAACATCCAAAAATTCGAAGTTAATTTCAACTAAAATTACTCAAATGCAGCTCCTCTATCAAAAAAACATAACATAATCCAGAAAAATCGAAGTTGGTTTCAACAAAATTTTTTAAAATTTGACAAAAAACTGTACAAAAATCCAAAAATTCCAAGTTAATTTCAACTAAAATTACTCAAATGCAGCTCCTCTATCAAGAAAACCTAACGTAATCCAAAAAATCGAAGTTAATTTCAACTAAAATTACTCAAATGCAGCCCTCTATCAAAAAAACCTAACATAATCCAGAAAAATCGAAATTGGCTTCAACAAAATTTTTTATAATTTGAAAAAAATCTGTACAAACATCCAAAAATTCGAAGTTAATTTCAACTAAAATTACTCAAATGCAGCTCCTCTATCAAAAAAACCTAACATAATCCAGAAAAATCGAAGTTGGTTTCAACAAAATTTTTTAAAATTTGACAAAAATCTGTACAAAAATCCAAAAATTCGAAGTTATTTTCAACTAAAATTACTCAAATCCTCTATCAAAAAAACCTAACATAATCCAGAAAAATCGAAGTTTGTTTCAACAAAATTTTTTATAATTTGAAAAAAATCTGTACAAACATCCAAAAATTCGAAGTTAATTTCAACTAAAATTACTCAAATGCAGCTCCTCTATCAAAAAAACCTAACATAATCCAGAAAAATCGAAGTTGGTTTCAACAAAATTTTTTAAAATTTGACAAAAATCTGTACAAAAATCCAAAAATTCGAAGTTAATTACAACTAAAATTACTCAAATGCAGCTCCCCTATCCAAAAAACCTAACATAATCCAGAAATATCGAAGTTGGTTTGAACAAAAATTTTTAAAATTTGACAAAATCTGTACAAAAATCCAAAAATTCGAAGTTAATTTCAACTAAAATTACTCAAATGCAGCTCCTCTATCAAAAAAACCTAACATAATCCAGAAAAATCGAAGTTGGTTTCAACAAAATTTTTTAAAATTTGACAAAATCTGTACAAAAATCCAAAAATTCGAAGTTAATTTCAACTAAAATTACTCAAATGCAGCTCCTCTATCAAAAAAACCTAACATATTCCAGAAAAATCGAAGTTGGTTTCAACAAAATTTTTTAAAATTTGACAAAAATCTGTACAAAAATCCAAAAATTCGAAGTTATTTTCAACTAAAATTACTCAAATGCAGCTCCTCTATCAAAAAAACTTTACATAATCCAGAAAAATCGAAGTTGGTTTCAACAAAATTTTTTAAAATTTGACAAAAGTCTGCACAAAAATCCAAAAATTCGAAGTTAATTACAACTAAAATTACTCAAATGCATCTCCTCTATCCAAAAAACCTAACATAATCCAGAAAAATCGAAGTTGGTTTCAACAAAATTTTTTAAAATTTGACAAAATCTGTACAAAAATCCAAAAATTCGAAGTTAATTTCAACTAAAATTACTCAAATGCAGCTCCTCTATCAAAAAAACCTAACATAATCCAGAAAAATCGAAGTTGGTTTCAACAAAATTTTTTAAAATTTGACAAAAATCTGTACAAAAATCCAAAAATTCGAAGTTAATTTCAACTAAAATTACTCAAATGCAGCTCCTCTATCAAAAAACCTAACATAATCCAGAAAAATCGAAGTTGGTTTCAACAAAATTTTTTAAAATTTGACAAAAATCTGTACAAAAATCCAAAAATACGAAGTTAATTTCAACTAGAATTACTCAAATGCAGCTCCTCTATCAAAAAAACCTAACATAATCCAGAAAAATCGAAGTTGGTTTCAACAAAATTTTTTATAATTTGAAAAAAATCTGTACAAACATCCAAAAATTCGAAGTTATTTTCAACTAAAATTACTCAAATGCAGCTCCTCTATCAAAAAAACTTTACATAATCCAGAAAAATCGAAGTTGGTTTCAACAAAATTTTTAAAATTTGACAAAAATCTATACAAAAATCCAAAAATTCGAAGTTAATTTCAACTAGAATTACTCAAATGCAGCTCCTCTATCAAAAAAACCTAACATAATCCAGAAAAATCGAAGTTGGTTTCAACAAAATTTTTTAAAATTTGACAAAAATCCAAAAATTCGAAGTTAATTTCAACTAAAATTACTCAAATGCAGCTCCTCTATCAAAAAAACCTAACATAATCCAGAAAAATCGAAGTTGGTTTCAACAAAATATTTTATAATTTGACAAAAATCTGTACAAAAATCCAAAAATTCGAAGTTAATTTCAACTAAAATTACTCAAATGCAGCTCCTCTATCAAAAAACCTAACATAATCCAGAAAAATCGAAGTTGGTTTCAACAAAATTTTTTATAATTTGAAAAAAATCTGTACAAACATCCAAAAATTCGAAGTTAATTTCAACTAAAATTACTCAAATGCAGCTCCTCTATCAAAAAAACCTAACATAATCCAGAAAAATCGAAGTTGGTTTCAACAAAATATTTTAAAATTTGACAAAAATCTGTACAAAAATCCAAAAATTCGAAGTTAATTTCAACTAGAATTACTCAAATGCAGCTCCTCTATCAAAAAAACCTAACATAATCCAGAAAAATCGAAGTTGGGTTCAACAAAATTTTATAAAATTTGACAAAAATATGTACAAAAATCCAAAAATTCGAAGATAATTTCAACTAAAATTACTCAAATGCAGCTCCTCTATCCAAAAAACCTAACATAATCCAGAAAAATCGAAGTTGGTTTCAACAAAATTTTTTAAAATTTGACAAACATCTGTACAAAAATCCCAAAATTCGAAGTTAATTTCAACTAAAATTACTCAAATGCGGCTCCTCTATCAAAAAAAACTTTACATAATCCAGAAAAATCGAAGTTGGTTTCAACAAAATTTTTTAAAATTTTACAAAAATCAATACAAAAATCCAAAAATTCGAAGTTATTTTCAACTAAAATTACTCAAATGCAGCTCCTCTATCAAAAAAACTTTACATAATCCAGAAAAATCGAAGTTGGTTTCAACAAAATTTTTTAAAATTTGACAAAAATCTGCACAAAAATCCAAAAATTCGAAGTTAATTACAACTAAAATTACTCAAATGCATCTCCTCTATCCAAAAAACCTAACATAATCCAGAAAAATCGAAGTTGGTTTCAACAAAATTTTTTAAAATTTGACAAAATCTGTACAAAAATCCAAAAATTCGAAGTTAATTTCAACTAAAATTACTCAAATGCAGCTCCTCTATCAAAAAAACCTAACATAATCCAGAAAAATCGAAGTTGGTTTCAACAAAATTTTTTAAAATTTGACAAAAATCTGTACAAAAATCCAAAAATTCGAAGTTAATTTCAACTAAAATTACTCAAATGCAGCTCCTCTATCAAAAAACCTAACATAATCCAGAAAAATCGAAGTTGGTTTCAACAAAATTTTTTAAAATTTGACAAAAATCTGTACAAAAATCCAAAAATTCGAAGTTAATTTCAACTAGAATTACTCAAATGCAGCTCCTCTATCAAAAAAACCTAACATAATCCAGAAAAATCGAAGTTGGTTTCAACAAAATTTTTTATAATTTGAAAAAAATCTGTACAAACATCCAAAAATTCGAAGTTAATTTCAACTAAAATTACTCAAATGCAGCTCCTTTATCAAAAAAACCTAACATAATCCAGAAAAATCGAAGTTGGTTTCAACAAAATTTTTTAAAATTTGACAAACATCTGTACAAAAATCCCAAAATTCGAAGTTAATTTCAACTAAAATTACTCAAATGCAGCTCCTCTATCAAAAAACCTAACATAATCCAGAAAAATCGAAGTTGGTTTCAACAAAATTTTTTATAATTTGATAAAAATCTGTACAAACATCCAAAAATTCGAAGTTAATTTCAACTAAAATTACTCAAATGCAGCTCCTCTATCAAAAAACCTAACATAATCCAGAAAAATCGAAGTTGGTTTCAACAAAATTTTTTAAAATTTGACAAAAATCTGTACAAAAATCCAAAAATTCGAAGTTAATTTCAACTAAAATTACTCAAATGCAGCTCCTCTATCAAAAAACCTAACATAATCCAGAAAAATCGAAGTTGGTTTCAACAAAATTTTTTAAAATTTGACAAAAATCTGTACAAAAATCCAAAAATTCGAAGTTAATTTCAACTAGAATTACTCAAATGCAGCTCCTCTATCAAAAAAACCTAACATAATCCAGAAAAATCGAAGTTGGTTTCAACAAAATTTTTTATAATTTGAAAAAAATCTGTACAAACATCCAAAAATTCGAAGTTAATTTCAACTAAAATTACTCAAATGCAGCTCCTTTATCAAAAAAACCTAACATAATCCAGAAAAATCGAAGTTGGTTTCAACAAAATTTTTTAAAATTTGACAAACATCTGTACAAAAATCCCAAAATTCGAAGTTAATTTCAACTAAAATTACTCAAATGCAGCTCCTCTATCAAAAAACCTAACATAATCCAGAAAAATCGAAGTTGGTTTCAACAAAATTTTTTATAATTTGATAAAAATCTGTACAAACATCCAAAAATTCGAAGTTAATTTCAACTAAAATTACTCAAATGCAGCTCCTCTATCAAAAAACCTAACATAATCCAGAAAAATCGAAGTTGGTTTCAACAAAATTTTTTAAAATTTGACAAAAATCTGTACAAAAATCCAAAAATTCGAAGTTAATTTCAACTAAAATTACTCAAATGCAGCTCCTCTATCAAAAAAACCTAACATAATCCAGAAAAATCGAAGTTGGTTTCAACAAAATTTTTTAAAATTTGACAAAAATCCAAAAATTCGAAGTTAATTTCAACTAAAATTACTCAAATGCAGCTCCTCTATCAAAAAAACCTAACATAATCCAGAAAAATCGAAGTTGGTTTCAACAAAATATATTATAATTTGACAAAAATCTGTACAAAAATCCAAAAATTCGAAGTTAATTTCAACTAGAATTACTCAAATGCAGCTCCTCTATCAAAAAAACCTAACATAATCCAGAAAAATCGAAGTTGGTTTCAACAAAATTTTTTATAATTTGAAAAAAATCTGTACAAACATCCAAAAATTCGAAGTTAATTTCAACTAAAATTACTCAAATGCAGCTCCTCTATCAAAAAACCTAACATAATCCAGAAAAATCGAAGTTGGTTTCAACAAAATTTTTTAAAATTTGACAAAAATCTGTACAAAAATCCAAAAATTCGAAGTTAATTTCAACTAGAATTACTCAAATGCAGCTCCTCTATCAAAAAAACCTAACATAATCCAGAAAAATCGAAGTTGGTTTCAACAAAATTTTTTATAATTTGAAAAAAATCTGTACAAAAATCCAAAAATTCGAAGTTAATTCAACTAAAATTACTCAAATGCAGCTCCGCTATCAAAAAACCTGACATAATCCAGAAAAATCGAAGTTGGTTTCAACAAAATTTTTTAAAATTTGACAAAATCTGTACAAAAATCCAAAAATTCGAAGTTAATTACAACTAAAATTACTCAAATGCAGCTCCTCTATCCAAAAAACCTAACATAATCCAGAAAAATCGAAGTTGGTTTCAACAAAATTTTTTAAAATTTGACAAAATCTGTACAAAAATCCAAAAATTCGAAGTTAATTTCAACTAAAATTACTCAAATGCAGCTCCTCTATCCAAAAAACCTAACATAATCCAGAAAAATCGAAGTTGGTTTCAAAAAATTTTTTAAAATTTGACAAAATCTGTACAAAAATCCAAAAATTCGAAGTTAATTTCAACTAAAATTACTCAAATGCAGCTCCTCTATCAAAAAAACCTAACATAATCCAGAAAAATCGAAGTTGGTTTCAACAAAATTTTTTAAAATTTGGCAAAATCTGTACAAAAATCCAAAAATTCGAAGTTAATTTCAACTATAATTAATCAAATGCAGCTCCTCTATCCAAAAAACCTAACATAATCCAGAAAAATCGAAGTTGGTTTCAATAAAATTTTTTAAAATTTGACAAAAACTGTACAAAAATCCAAAAATTCGAAGTTAATTTCAACTAAAATTACTCAAATGCAGCTCCTCTATCAAAAAAACCTAACATAATCCAGAAAAATCGAAGTTGGTTTCAACAAAATTTTTTAAAATTTGACAAAAATCTGCACAAAAATCCAAAAATTCGAAGTTAATTACAACTAAAATTACTCAAATGCATCTCCTCTATCCAAAAAACCTAACATAATCCAGAAAAATCGAAGTTGGTTTCAACAAAATTTTTTAAAATTTGACAAAATCTGTACAAAAATCCAAAAATTCGAAGTTAATTTCAACTAAAATTACTCAAATGCAGCTCCTCTATCAAAAAAACCTAACATAATCCAGAAAAATCGAAGTTGGTTTCAACAAAATTTTTTAAAATTTGACAAAAATCTGTACAAAAATCCAAAAATTCGAAGTTAATTTCAACTAAAATTACTCAAATGCAGCTCCTCTATCAAAAAACCTAACATAATCCAGAAAAATCGAAGTTGGTTTCAACAAAATTTTTTAAAATTTGACAAAAATCTGTACAAAAATCCAAAAATTCGAAGTTAATTTCAACTAGAATTACTCAAATGCAGCTCCTCTATCAAAAAAACCTAACATAATCCAGAAAAATCGAAGTTGGTTTCAACAAAATTTTTTATAATTTGAAAAAAATCTGTACAAACATCCAAAAATTCGAAGTTAATTTCAACTAAAATTACTCAAATGCAGCTCCTTTATCAAAAAAACCTAACATAATCCAGAAAAATCGAAGTTGGTTTCAACAAAATTTTTTAAAATTTGACAAACATCTGTACAAAAATCCCAAAATTCGAAGTTAATTTCAACTAAAATTACTCAAATGCAGCTCCTCTATCAAAAAACCTAACATAATCCAGAAAAATCGAAGTTGGTTTCAACAAAATTTTTTATAATTTGATAAAAATCTGTACAAACATCCAAAAATTCGAAGTTAATTTCAACTAAAATTACTCAAATGCAGCTCCTCTATCAAAAAACCTAACATAATCCAGAAAAATCGAAGTTGGTTTCAACAAAATTTTTTAAAATTTGACAAAAATCTGTACAAAAATCCAAAAATTCGAAGTTAATTTCAACTAAAATTACTCAAATGCAGCTCCTCTATCAAAAAAACCTAACATAATCCAGAAAAATCGAAGTTGGTTTCAACAAAATTTTTTAAAATTTGACAAAAATCTGTACAAAAATCCAAAAATTCGAAGTTAATTTCAACTAGAATTACTCAAATGCAGCTCCTCTATCAAAAAAACCTAACATAATCCAGAAAAATCGAAGTTGGTTTCAACAAAATTTTTTAAAATTTGACAAAAATCCAAAAATTCGAAGTTAATTTCAACTAAAATTTCTCAAATGCAGCTCCTCTATCAAAAAAACCTAACATAATCCAGAAAAATCGGAGTTGGTTTCAACAAAATATTTTATAATTTGACAAAAATCTGTACAAAAATCCAAAAATTCGAAGTTAATTTCAACTAGAATTACTCAAATGCAGCTCCTCTATCAAAAAAACCTAACATAATCCAGAAAAATCGAAGTTGGTTTCAACAAAATTTTTTATAATTTGAAAAAAATCTGTACAAACATCCAAAAATTCGAAGTTAATTTCAACTAAAATTACTCAAATGCAGCTCCTCTATCAAAAAACCTAACATAATCCAGAAAAATCGAAGTTGGTTTCAACAAAATTTTTTAAAATTTGACAAAAATCTGTACAAAAATCCAAAAATTCGAAGTTAATTTCAACTAGAATTACTCAAATGCAGCTCCTCTATCAAAAAAACCTAACATAATCCAGAAAAATCGAAGTTGGTTTCAACAAAATTTTTTATAATTTGAAAAAAATCTGTACAAAAATCCAAAAATTCGAAGTTAATTCAACTAAAATTACTCAAATGCAGCTCCTCTATCAAAAAACCTGACATAATCCAGAAAAATCGAAGTTGGTTTCAACAAAATTTTTTAAAATTTGACAAAATCTGTACAAAAATCCAAAAATTCGAAGTTAATTACAACTAAAATTACTCAAATGCAGCTCCTCTATCCAAAAAACCTAACATAATCCAGAAAAATCGAAGTTGGTTTCAACAAAATTTTTTAAAATTTGACAAAATCTGTACAAAAATCCAAAAATTCGAAGTTAATTTCAACTAAAATTACTCAAATGCAGCTCCTCTATCAAAAAAACCTAACATAATCCAGAAAAATCGAAGTTGGTTTCAACAAAATTTTTTAAAATTTGGCAAAATCTGTACAAAAATCCAAAAATTCGAAGTTAATTTCAACTATAATTAATCAAATGCAGCTCCTCTATCCAAAAAACCTAACATAATCCAGAAAAATCGAAGTTGGTTTCAATAAAATTTTTTAAAATTTGACAAAAACTGTACAAAAATCCAAAAATTCGAAGTTAATTTCAACTAAAATTACTCAAATGCAGCTCCTCTATCAAAAAAACCTAACATAATCCAGAAAAATCGAAGTTTGTTTCAACAAAATATTTTAAAATTTGACAAAAAACTGTACAAAAATCCAAAAATTCGAAGTTAATTTCAACTAAAATTACTCAAATGCAGCTCCTCTATCAAAAAAACCTAACATAATCCAGAAAAATCGAAGTTTGTTTCAACAAAATATTTTAAAATTTGACAAAAAACTGTACAAAAATCCAAAAATTCGAAGTTAATTTCAACTAAAATTACTCAAATGCAGCTCCTCTATCAAGAAAACCTAACGTAATCCAGAGTAATCGAAGTTGGTTTCAACAAAATTTTTTAAAATTTGACAAAAATCTGTACAAAAATCCAAAAATTCGAAGATAATTTCATCTAAAATTACTCAAATGCAGCTCCTCTATCAAAAAAACCTCACATATTCCAGAAAAATCGAAGTTGATTTCAACAAAATTTTTTAAAATTTGACAAAAATCTGTACAAAAATCCAAAAATTCGAAGTTATTTTCAACTAAAATTACTCAAATGCAGCTCCTCTATCAAAATAACTTTACATAATCCAGAAAAATCGAAGTTGGTTTCAACAAAATTTTTTAAAATTTGACAAAAATCCAAACATTCGAAGTTAATTACAACTAAAATTACTCAAATGCAGCTCCTCTATCCAAAAAACCTAACATAATCCAGAAAAATCGAAGTTGGTTTCAACAAAATTTTTTAAAAATTGACCAAATCTGTACAAAAATCCAAAAATTCGAAGTTAATTTCAACTAAAATTACTCAAATGCAGCTCCGCTACCAAAGAAACCTAACGTAATCCAGAGTAATCGAAGTTGGTTTCAACAAAATTTTTTAAAATTTGACAATATCTGTACAAAAATCCAAAAATTCGAAGATAATTTCAACTAAAATTACTCAAATGCAGCTCCTCTATCAAAAAACCTAACATATTCCAGAAAAATCGAAGTTGATTTCAACAAAATTTTTTAAAATTTGACAAAAATCTGTACAAAAATCCAAAAATTCGAAGTTATTTTCAACTAAAATTACTCAAACGCAGCTCCTCTATCCAAAAAACCTAACATAATCCAGAAAAATCGAAGTTGGTTTCAACAAAATTTTTTAAAATTTGACAAAATCTGTACAAATATCCAAAAATTCGAAGTTAATTACAACCAAAATTACTCAAATGCAGCTCCTCTATCCAAAAAACCTAACATAATCCAGAAAAATCGAAGTTGGTTTCAACAAAATTTTTTAAAATTTGACAAAAATCTATACAAAAATCCAAAAATTCGAAGTTAATTTCAACTAGAATTACTCAAATGCAGCTCCTCTATCAAAAAAACTTTACATAATCCAGAAAAATCGAAGTTGGTTTCAACAAAATTTTTTAAAATTTGACAAAAATCTGTACAAAAATCCAAAAATTCGAAGTTAATTTCAACTAAAATTACTCAAATGCAGCTCCTCTATCAAAAAACCTAACATAATCCAGAAAAATCGAAGTTGGTTTCAACAAAATTTTTTAAAATTTGACAAAAATCTGTACAAAAATCCAAAAATTCGAAGTTAATTTCAACTAGAATTACTCAAATGCAGTTCCTCTATCAAAAAAACCTAACATAATCCAGAAAAATCGAAGTTGGTTTCAACAAAATTTTTTAAAATTTGACAAAAATCCAAAAATTCGAAGTTAATTTCAACTAAAATTACTCAAATGCAGCTCCTCTATCAAAAAAACCTAACATAATCCAGAAAAATCGAAGTTGGTTTCAACAAAATATTTTATAATTTGACAAAAATCTGTACAAAAATCCAAAAATTCGAAGTTAATTTCAACTAGAATTACTCAAATGCAGCTCCTCTATCAAAAAAACCTAACATAATCCAGAAAAATCGAAGTTGGTTTCAACAAAATATTTTAAAATTTGACAAAAATCTGTACAAAAATCCAAAAATTCGAAGTTAATTCAACTAAAATTACTCAAATGCAGCTCCTCTATCAAAAAACCTGACATAATCCAGAAAAATCGAAGTTGGTTTCAACAAAATTTTTTAAAATTTGACAAAATCTGTACAAAAATCCAAAAATTCGAAGTTAATTTCAACTAAAATTACTCAAATGCAGCTCCTCTATCAAAAAAACCTAACATAATCCAGAAAAATCGAAGTTGGTTTCAACAAAATTTTTTAAAATTTGACAAAATCTGTACAAAAATCCAAAAATTCGAAGTTAATTTCAACTATAATTAATCAAATGCAGCTCCTCTATCCAAAAAACCTAACATAATCCAGAAAAATCGAAGTTGGTTTCAATAAAATTTTTTAAAATTTGACAAAAACTGTACAAAAATCCAAAAATTCGAAGTTAATTTCAACTAAAATTACTCAAATGCAGCTCCTCTATCAAAAAAACCTAACATAATCCAGAAAAATCGAAGTTTGTTTCAACAAAATATTTTAAAATTTGACAAAAAACTGTACAAAAATCCAAAAATTCGAATTTAATTTCAACTAAAATTACTCAAATGCAGCTCCTCTATCAAGAAAACCTAACGTAATCCAGAGTAATCGAAGTTGGTTTCAACCAAATTTTTTAAAATTTGACAAAAATCTGTACAAAAATCCAAAAATTCGAAGATAATTTCATCTAAAATTACTCAAATGCAGCTCCTCTATCAAAAAAACCTAACATATTCCAGAAAAATCGAAGTTGATTTCAACAAAATTTTTTAAAATTTGACAAAAATCTGTACAAAAATCCAAAAATTCGAAGTTATTTTCAACTAAAATTACTCAAATGCAGCTCCTCTATCAAAATAACTTTACATAATCCAGAAAAATCGAAGTTGGTTTCAACAAAATTTTTTAAAATTTGACAAAAATCCAAACATTCGAAGTTAATTACAACTAAAATTGCTCAAATGCAGCTCCTCTATCCAAAAAACCTAACATAATCCAGAAAAATCGAAGTTGGTTTCAACAAAATTTTTTAAAAATTGACAAAATCTGTACAAAAATCCAAAAATTCGAAGTTAATTTCAACTAAAATTACTCAAATGCAGCTCCGCTACCAAAGAAACCTAACGTAATCCAGAGTAATCGAAGTTGGTTTCAACAAAATTTTTTAAAATTTGACAATATCTGTACAAAAATCCAAAAATTCGAAGTTAATTACAACCAAAATTACTCAAATGCAGCTCCTCTATCCAAAAAACCTAACATAATCCAGAAAAATCGAAGTTGGTTTCAACAAAATTTTTTAAAATTTGACAAAAATCTATACAAAAATCCAAAAATTCGAAGTTAATTTCAACTAGAATTACTCAAATGCAGCTCCTCTATCAAAAAAACTTTACATAATCCAGAAAAATCGAAGTTGGTTTCAACAAAATTTTTTAAAATTTGACAAAAATCTGTACAAAAATCCAAAAATTCGAAGTTAATTTCAACTAAAATTACTCAAATGCAGCTCCTCTATCAAAAAAACCTAACGTAATCCAGAAAAATCGAAGTTGGTTTCAACAAAATATTTTAAAATTTGACAAAAATCTGTACACAAATCCAAAAATTCGAAGTTAATTTCAACTAAAATTACTCAAATGCAGCTCCTCTATCAAGAAAACCTAACGTAATCCAGAGTAATCGAAGTTGGTTTCAACAAAATTTTTGAAAATTTGACAAAAATCTGTTCAAAAATCCAAAAATTCGAAGATAATTTCAACTAAAATTACTCAAATGCAGCTCCTCTATCAAAAAAACCTAACATAATCCAGAAAAATCGAAGTTGGTTTCAACAAAATTTATTAAAATTTGACAAAAATCTGTACAAAAATCCAAAAATTCGAAGTTAATTACAACTAAAATTACTCAAATGCAGCTCCTCTATCCAAAAAACCTAACATAATCCAGAAAAATCGAAGTTGGTTTCAACAAAATTTTTTAAAATTTGACAAAAATCTGTACAAAAATCCAAAAATTCGAAGTTAATTTCAACTAAAATTACTCAAATGTAGCTCCTCTATCAAAAAAACCTAACATAATCCAGAAAAATCGAAGTTTGTTTCAACAAAATATTTTAAAATTTGACAAAAATCTGTACAAAAATCCAAAAATTCGAAGTTATTTTCAACTAAAATTACTCAAATGCTGCTCCTCTATCAAAAAACCTAACATATTCCAGAAAAATCGAAGTTGATTTCAACAAAATTTTTTAAAATTTGACAAAAATCTGAACAAAAATCCAAAAATTCGAAGTTATTTTCAACTAAAATTACTCAAACGCAGCTCCTCTATCCAAAAAACCTAACATATTCCAGAAAAATCGAAGTTGATTTCAACAAAATTTTTTAAAATTTGACAAAAATCTGTACAAAAATCCAAAAATTCGAAGTTAATTTCAACTAAAATTACTCAAATGCAGCTCCTCTATCAAAAAAACCTAACGTAATCCAGAAAAATCGAAGTTGGTTTCAACAAAATATTTTAAAATTTGACAAAAATCTGTACACAAATCCAAAAATTCGAAGTTAATTTCAACTAAAATTACTCAAATGCAGCTCCTCTATCAAGAAAACCTAACGTAATCCAGAGTAATCGAAGTTGGTTTCAACAAAATTTTTGAAAATTTGACAAAAATCTGTTCAAAAATCCAAAAATTCGAAGATAATTTCAACTAAAATTACTCAAATGCAGCTCCTCTATCAAAAAAACCTAACATAATCCAGAAAAATCGAAGTTGGTTTCAACAAAATTTATTAAAATTTGACAAAAATCTGTACAAAAATCCAAAAATTCGAAGTTAATTACAACTAAAATTACTCAAATGCAGCTCCTCTATCCAAAAAACCTAACATAATCCAGAAAAATCGAAGTTGGTTTCAACAAAATTTTTTAAAATTTGACAAAAATCTGTACAAAAATCCAAAAATTCGAAGTTAATTTCAACTAAAATTACTCAAATGTAGCTCCTCTATCAAAAAAACCTAACATAATCCAGAAAAATCGAAGTTTGTTTCAACAAAATATTTTAAAATTTGACAAAAATCTGTACAAAAATCCAAAAATTCGAAGTTATTTTCAACTAAAATTACTCAAATGCTGCTCCTCTATCAAAAAACCTAACATATTCCAGAAAAATCGAAGTTGATTTCAACAAAATTTTTTAAAATTTGACAAAAATCTGAACAAAAATCCAAAAATTCGAAGTTATTTTCAACTAAAATTACTCAAACGCAGCTCCTCTATCCAAAAAACCTAACATATTCCAGAAAAATCGAAGTTGATTTCAACAAAATTTTTTAAAATTTGACAAAAATCTGTACAAAAATCCAAAAATTCGAAGTTATTTTCAACTAAAATTACTCAAACGCAGCTCCTCTATCCAAAAAACCTAACATAATCCAGAAAAATCGAAGTTGGTTTCAAAAAAATTTTTTAAAATTTGACAAAAATCTATACAAAAATCAAAAAATTCGAAGTTAATTTCAACTAGAATTACTCAAATGCAGCTCCTCTATCAAAAAAACTTTACATAATCCAGAAAAATCGAAGTTGGTTTCAACAAAATTTTTTAAAATTTGACAAAAATCTGTACAAAAATCCAAAAATTCGAAGTTAATTTCAACTAAAATTACTCAAATGCAGCTCCTCTATCAAGAAAACCTAACGTAATCCAGAGTAATCGAAGTTGGTTTCAACAAAATTTTTTAAAATTTGACAAAAATCTGTTCAAAAATCCAAAAATTCGAAGTTATTTTCAACTAAAATTACTCAAATGCTGCTCCTCTATCAAAAAACCTAACATATTCCAGAAAAATCGAAGTTGATTTCAACAAAATTTTTTAAAATTTGACAAAAATCGGAACAAAAATCCAAAAATTCGAAGTTATTTTCAACTAAAATTACTCAAACGCAGCTCCTCTATCCAAAAAACCTAACATATTCCAGAAAAATCGAAGTTGATTTCAACAAAATTTTTTAAAATTTGACAAAAATCTGTACAAAAATCCAAAAATTCGAAGTTATTTTCAACTAAAATTACTCAAACGCAGCTCCTCTATCAAAAAAACCTAACATAATCCAGAAAAATCGAAGTTTGTTTCAACAAAATATTTTAAAATTTGACAAAAATCTGTACAAAAATCCAAAAATTCGAAGTTATTTTCAACTAAAATTACTCAAATGCTGCTCCTCTATCAAAAAACCTAACATATTCCAGAAAAATCGAAGTTGATTTCAACAAAATTTTTTAAAATTTGACAAAAATCTGAACAAAAATCCAAAAATTCGAAGTTATTTTCAACTAAAATTACTCAAACGCAGCTCCTCTATCCAAAAAACCTAACATATTCCAGAAAAATCGAAGTTGATTTCAACAAAATTTTTTAAAATTTGACAAAAATCTGTACAAAAATCCAAAAATTCGAAGTTATTTTCAACTAAAATTACTCAAACGCAGCTCCTCTATCCAAAAAACCTAACATAATCCAGAAAAATCGAAGTTGGTTTCAACAAAATTTTTTAAAATTTGACAAAAATATGTACAAAAATCCAAAAATTCGAAGTTAATTTCAACTAAAATTACTCAAATGCAGCTCCTCTATCAAGAAAACCTAACGTAATCCAGAGTAATCGAAGTTGGTTTCAACAAAATTTTTTAAAATTTGACAAAAATCTGTTCAAAAATCCAAAAATTCGAAGTTATTTTCAACTAAAATTACTCAAATGCTGCTCCTCTATCAAAAAACCTAACATATTCCAGAAAAATCGAAGTTGATTTCAACAAAATTTTTTAAAATTTGACAAAAATCGGAACAAAAATCCAAAAATTCGAAGTTATTTTCAACTAAAATTACTCAAACGCAGCTCCTCTATCCAAAAAACCTAACATATTCCAGAAAAATCGAAGTTGATTTCAACAAAATTTTTTAAAATTTGACAAAAATCTGTACAAAAATCCAAAAATTCGAAGTTATTTTCAACTAAAATTACTCAAACGCAGCTCCTCTATCCAAAAAACCTAACATAATCCAGAAAAATCGAAGTTGGTTTCAACAAAATTTTTTAAAATTTGACAAAATCTGTACAAAAATCCAAAAATTCGAAGTTAATTTCAACTAAAATTACTCAAATGCAGCTCCTCTATCAAAAAACCTAACATAATCCAGAAAAATCGAAGTTGGTTTCAACAAAATTTTTTAAAATTTGACAAAAATCTGTACAAAAATCCAAAAATTCGAAGTTAATTTCAACTAGAATTACTCAAATGCAGCTCCTCTATCAAAAAAACCTAACATAATCCAGAAAAATCGAAGTTGGTTTCAACAAAATTTTTTAAAATTTGACAAAAATCCAAAAATTCGAAGTTAATTTCAACTAAAATTACTCAAATGCAGCTCCTCTATCAAAAAAACCTAACATAATCCAGAAAAATCGAAGTTGGTTTCAACAAAATATTTTATAATTTGACAAAAATCTGTACAAAAATCCAAAAATTCGAAGTTAATTTCAACTAGAATTACTCAAATGCAGCTCCTCTATCAAAAAAACCTAACATAATCCAGAAAAATCGAAGTTGATTTCAACAAAATTTTTTAAAATTTGACAAAAATCTGAACAAAAATCCAAAAATTCGAAGTTATTTTCAACTAAAATTACTCAAACGCAGCTCCTCTATCCAAAAAACCTAACATATTCCAGAAAAATCGAAGTTGATTTCAACAAAATTTTTTAAAATTTGACAAAAATCTGTACAAAAATCCAAAAATTCGAAGTTATTTTCAACTAAAATTACTCAAACGCAGCTCCTCTATCCAAAAAACCTAACATAATCCAGAAAAATCGAAGTTGGTTTCAAAAAAATTTTTTAAAATTTGACAAAAATCTATACAAAAATCAAAAAATTCGAAGTTAATTTCAACTAGAATTACTCAAATGCAGCTCCTCTATCAAAAAAACTTTACATAATCCAGAAAAATCGAAGTTGGTTTCAACAAAATTTTTTAAAATTTGACAAAAATCTGTACAAAAATCCAAAAATTCGAAGTTAATTTCAACTAAAATTACTCAAATGCAGCTCCTCTATCAAGAAAACCTAACGTAATCCAGAGTAATCGAAGTTGGTTTCAACAAAATTTTTTAAAATTTGACAAAAATCTGTTCAAAAATCCAAAAATTCGAAGTTATTTTCAACTAAAATTACTCAAATGCTGCTCCTCTATCAAAAAACCTAACATATTCCAGAAAAATCGAAGTTGATTTCAACAAAATTTTTTAAAATTTGACAAAAATCGGAACAAAAATCCAAAAATTCGAAGTTATTTTCAACTAAAATTACTCAAACGCAGCTCCTCTATCCAAAAAACCTAACATATTCCAGAAAAATCGAAGTTGATTTCAACAAAATTTTTTAAAATTTGACAAAAATCTGTACAAAAATCCAAAAATTCGAAGTTATTTTCAACTAAAATTACTCAAACGCAGCTCCTCTATCCAAAAAACCTAACATAATCCAGAAAAATCGAAGTTGGTTTCAACAAAATTTTTTAAAATTTGACAAAATCTGTACAAAAATCCAAAAATTCGAAGTTAATTTCAACTAAAATTACTCAAATGCAGCTCCTCTATCAAAAAACCTAACATAATCCAGAAAAATCGAAGTTGGTTTCAACAAAATTTTTTAAAATTTGACAAAATCTGTACCAAAATCCAAAAATTCGAAGTTAATTACAACTAAAATTACTCAAATGCAGCTCCTCTATCCAAAAAACCTAACATAATCCAGAAAAATCGAAGTTGGTTTCAACAAAATATTTTAAAATTTGACAAAAATCTGTACACAAATCCAAAAATTCGAAGTTAATTTCAACTAAAATTACTCAAATGCAGCTCCTCTATCAAGAAAACCTAACGTAATCCAGAGTAATCGAAGTTGGTTTCAACAAAATTTTTTAAAATTTGACAAAAATCTGTTCAAAAATCCAAAAATTCGAAGATAATTTCAACTAAAATTACTCAAATGCAGCTCCTCTATCAAAAAAACCTAACATAATCCAGAAAAATCGAAGTTGGTTTCAACAAAATTTATTAAAATTTGACAAAAATCTGTACAAAAATCCAAAAATTCGAAGTTAATTACAACTAAAATTACTCAAATGCAGCTCCTCTATCCAAAAAACCTAACATAATCCAGAAAAATCGAAGTTGGTTTCAACAAAATTTTTTAAAATTTGACAAAAATCTGTACAAAAATCCAAAAATTCGAAGTTAATTACAACTAAAATTACTCAAATGCAGCTCCTCTATCCAAAAAACCTAACATAATCCAGAAAAATCGAAGTTGGTTTCAACAAAATTTTTTAAAATTTGACAAAAATCTGTACAAAAATCCAAAAATTCGAAGTTAATTACAACTAAAATTACTCAAATGCAGCTCCTCTATCCAAAAAACCTAACATAATCCAGAAAAATCGAAGTTGGTTTCAACAAAATATTTTAAAATTTGACAAAAATCTGTACACAAATCCAAAAATTCGAAGTTAATTACAACTAAAATTACTCAAATGCAGCTCCTCTATCCAAAAAACCTAACATAATCCAGAAAAATCGAAGTTGGTTTCAACAAAATTTTTTAAAATTTGACAAAAATCCAAAAATTCGAAGTTAATTTCAACTAAAATTACTCAAATGCAGCCCTCTATCAAAAAAACCTAACATAATCCAGAAAAATCGAAGTTGATTTCAACAAAATTTTTTATAATTTGAAAAAAATCTGTACAAACATCCAAAAATTCGAAGTTAATTTCAACTAAAATTACTCAAATGCAGCTCCTCTATCAAAGAAACCTAACATAATCCAGAAAAATCGAAGTTGGTTTCAACAAAATTTTTTAAAATTTTACAAAATCTGTACAAAAATCCAAAAATTCGAAGTTAATTTCAACTAAAATAACTCAATTGCAGCTCCTCTATCAAAAAAACCTAACATAATCCAGAAAAATCGAAGTTGGTTTCAACAAAATTTATTAAAATTTGGCAAAAATCTGTTCAAAAATCCAAAAATTCGAAGTTAATTTCAACTAAAATTACTCAAATGCAGCTCCTCTATCCAAAAAACCTAACATAATCCAGAAAAATCGAAGTTGGTTTCAACAAAATTTTTTAAAATTTGACAAAAATCTGTACAAAAATCCAAAAATTCGAAGTTAATTACAACTAAAATTACTCAAATGCAGCTCCTCTATCCAAAAAACCTAACATAATCCAGAAAAATCGAAGTTGGTTTCAACAAAATTTTTTAAAATTTGACAAAATCTGTACCAAAATCCAAAAATTCGAAGTTAATTACAACTAAAATTACTCAAATGCAGCTCCTCTATCCAAAAAACCTAACATAATCCAGAAAAATCGAAGTTGGTTTCAACAAAATTTTTTAAAATTTGACAAAAATCTGTACAAAAATCCAAAAATTCGAAGTTAATTACAACTAAAATTACTCAAATGCAGCTCCTCTATCCAAAAAACCTAACATAATCCAGAAAAATCGAAGTTGGTTTCAACAAAATTTTTTAAAATTTGACAAAATCTGTACAAAAATCCAAAAATTCGAAGTTAATTTCAACTAAAATTACTCAAATGCAGCTCCTCTATCAAAAAAACCTAACATAATCCAGAAAAATCGAAGTTTGTTTCAACAAAATATTTTAAAATTTGACAAAAATCTGTACAAAAATCCAAAAATTCGAAGTTATTTTCAACTAAAATTACTCAAATGCAGCTCCTCTATCCAAAAAACCTAACATAATCCAGAAAAATCGAAGTTGGTTTCAACAAAATTTTTTAAAATTTGACAAAATCTGTACAAAAATCCAAAAATTCGAAGTTAATTTCAACTAAAATTACTCAAATGCAGCTCCTCTATCAAAAAAACCTAACATAATCCAGAAAAATCGAAGTTTGTTTCAACAAAATATTTTAAAATTTGACAAAAATCTTTACAAAAATCCAAAAATTCGAAGTTAATTTCAACTAAAATTACTCAAATGCAGCTCCTCTATCAAGAAAACCTAACGTAATCCAGGGTAATCGAAGTTGGTTTCAACAAATTTTTTTAAAATTTGACAAAAATCTGTACAAAAATCCAAAAATTCGAAGATAATTTCAACTAAAATTACTCAAATGCAGCTCCTCTATCCAAAAAACCTAATATAATCCAGAAAAATCGAAGTTGGTTTCAACAAAATTTTTAAAAATTTGGCAAAAATCTGCACAAAAATCGAAAAATTCGAAGTTAATTACAACTAAAATTACACAAATGCAGCTCCTCTATCCAAAAAACCTAACATAATCCAGAAAAATCGAAGTTGGTTTCAATAAAATTTTTTAAAATTTGACAAAATCTGTACAAAAATCCAAAAATTCGAAGTTAATTTCAACTAAAATTACTCAAATGCAGCTCCGCTACCAAAGAAACCTAACGTAATCCAGAGTAATCGAAGTTGGTTTCAACAAAATTTTTTAAAATTTGACAAAAATCTGTACAAAAATCCAAAAATTCGAAGATAATTTCAACTAAAATTACTCAAATGCAGCTCCTCTATCCAATAAACCTAACATAATCCAGAAAAATCGAAGTTGGTTTCAACAAAATTTTTTAAAATTTGACAAAAATCTGTACAAAAATCCAAAAAATCGAAGTTAATTTCAACTAAAATTACTCAAATGCAGCCCTCTATCAAAAAAACCTAACATAATCCAGAAAAATCGAAGTTGGTTTCAACAAAATTTTTTAAAATTTGACAAAAATCTGTACAAAAATCCAAAAATTCGAAGTTATTTTCGACTAAAATTACTCAAATGCAGCTCCTCTATCAAAAAAACCTAACATAATCCAGAAAAATCGAAGTTTGTTTCAACAAAATTTTTTAAAATTTGACAAACGTCTGTACAAAAATCCCAAAATTCGATGTTAATTTCAACTAAAATTACTCAAATGCAGCTCCGCTACCAAAAAAACCTAACGTAATCCAGAGTAATTGAAGTTGGTTTCAACAAAATTTTTTATAATTTGAAAAAAATCTGTACAAACATCCAAAAATTCGAAGTTAATTTCAACTAAAATTACTCAAATGCAACTCCTCTATCAAAGAAACCTAACATAATCCAGAAAAATCGAAGTCGGTTTCAACAAAACTTTTTAAAATTTGACAAAAATTCGAAGTTAATTTCAACTGAAATTACTCAAATGCAGCTCCGCTACCAAAAAAACCTAACGTAATCCAGAGTAATCGAAGTTGGTTTCAACAAAATTTTTTAAAATTTGACAAAAATCTGTACAAAAATCCAAAAATTCGAAGTTAATTACAACTAAAATTACTCAAATGCAGCTCCTCTATCCAAAAAACCTAACATAATCCAGAAAAATCGAAGTTGGTTTCAACAAAATTTTTTAAAATTTGACAAAAATCCAAAAATTCGAAGTTAATTTCAACTAAAATTACTCAAATGCAGCCCTCTATCAAAAAAACCTAACATAATCCAGAAAAATCGAAGTTGATTTCAACAAAATTTTTTATAATTTGAAAAAAATCTGTACAAACATCCAAAAATTCGAAGTTAATTTCAACTAAAATTACTCAAATGCAGCTCCTCTATCAAAGAAACCTAACATAATCCAGAAAAATCGAAGTTGGTTTCAACAAAATTTTTTAAAATTTTACAAAATCTGTACAAAAATCCAAAAATTCGAAGTTAATTTCAACTAAAATTACTCAATTGCAGCTCCTCTATCAAAAAAACCTAACATAATCCAGAAAAATCGAAGTTGGTTTCAACAAAATTTATTAAAATTTGGCAAAAATCTGTACAAAAATCCAAAAATTCGAAGTTAATTTCAACTAAAATTACTCAAATGCAGCTCCTCTATCAAAGAAACCTAACATAATCCAGAAAAATCGAAGTTGGTTTCAACAAAATTTTTTAAAATTTGACAAAAATCTGTACAAAAATCCAAAAATTCGAAGTTAATTACAACTAAAATTACTCAAATGCAGCTCCTCTATCCAAAAAACCTAACATAATCCAGAAAAATCGAAGTTGGTTTCAACAAAATTTTTTAAAATTTGACAAAATCTGTACACAAATCCAAAAATTCGAAGTTAATTTCAACTAAAATTACTCAAATGCAGCTCCTCTATCAAGAAAACCTAACGTAATCCAGAGTAATCGAAGTTGGTTTCAACAAAATTTTTTAAAATGTGACAAAAATCTGTTCAAAAATCCAAAAATTCGAAGATAATTACAACTAAAATTACTCAAATGCAGCTCCTCTATCCAAAAAACCTAACATAATCCAGAAAAATCGAAGTTGGTTTCCACAAAATTTTTTAAAATTTGACAAAAATCTGTACAAAAATCCAAAAATTCGAAGTTAATTACTACTAAAATTACTCAAATGCAGCTCCTCTATCCAAAAAACCTAACATAATCCAGAAAAATCGAAGTTGGTTTCAACAAAATTTTTTAAAATTTGACAAAATCTGTACAAAAATCCAAAAATTCGAAGTTAATTTCAACTAAAATTACTCAAATGCAGCTCCTCTATCAAAAAAACCTAACATAATCCAGAAAAATCGAAGTTTGTTTCAACAAAATTTATTAAAATTTGACAAATATCTGTACAAAAATCCAAAAATTCGAAGTTAATTACAACTAAAATTACTCAAATGCAGCTCCTCTATCCAAAAAACCTAACATAATCCAGAAAAATCGAAGTTGGTTTCAACAAAATTTTTTAAAATTTGACAAAATCTGTACAAAAATCCAAAAATTCGAAGTTAATTTC
Organism: Andrena trimmerana; assembly: GCA_951215215.1. Classification (NCBI taxonomy): domain Eukaryota; kingdom Metazoa; phylum Arthropoda; class Insecta; order Hymenoptera; family Andrenidae; genus Andrena; species Andrena trimmerana. The sequence goes on along the minus strand of CATNUO010000204.1, from coordinate 283,659 downwards.
AACTAAAATTACTCAAATGCAGCTCCTCTATCAAAAAAACCTAACATAATCCAGAAAAATCGAAGTTGGTTTCAACAAAATTTATTAAAATTTGACAAAAATCTGTACAAAAATCAAAAAATTCGAAGTTAATTACAACTAAAATTACTCAAATGCAGCTCCTCTATCCAAAAAACCTAACATAATCCAGAAAAATCGAAGTTGGTTTCAACAAAATTTTTTAAAATTTGACAAAAATCTGTACAAAAATCAAAAAATTCGAAGTTAATTACAACTAAAATTACTCAAATGCAGCTCCTCTATCCAAAAAACCTAACATAATCCAGAAAAATCGAAGTTGGTTTCAACAAAATTTTTTAAAATTTGACAAAATCTGTACAAAAATCCAAAAATTCGAAGTTAATTTCAACTAAAATTACTCAAATGCAGCTCCTCTATCAAAAAAACCTAACATAATCCAGAAAAATCGAAGTTTGTTTCAACAAAATATTTTAAAATTTGACAAAAATCTGTACAAAAATCCAAAAATTCGAAGTTATTTTCAACTAAAATTACTCAAATGCAGCTCCTCTATCCAAAAAACCTAACATAATCCAGAAAAATCGAAGTTGGTTTCAACAAAATTTTTTAAAATTTGACAAAATCTGTACAAAAATCCAAAAATTCGAAGTTAATTTCAACTAAAATTACTCACATGCAGCTCCGCTACCAAAGAAACCTAACGTAATCCAGAAAAATCGAAGTTGGTTTCAACAAAATTTATTAAAATTTGACAAATATCTGTACAAAAATCCAAAAATTCGAAGTTAATTACAACTAAAATTACTCAAATGCAGCTCCTCTATCCAAAAAACCTAACATAATCCAGAAAAATCGAAGTTGGTTTCAACAAAATTTTTTAAAATTTGACAAAATCTGTACAAAAATCCAAAAATTCGAAGTTAATTTCAACTAAAATTACTCAAATGCAGCTCCTCTATCAAAAAAACCTAACATAATCCAGAAAAATCGAAGTTTGTTTCAACAAAATATTTTAAAATTTGACAAAAATCTTTACAAAAATCCAAAAATTCGAAGTTAATTTCAACTAAAATTACTCAAATGCAGCTCCTCTATCAAGAAAACCTAACGTAATCCAGGGTAATCGAAGTTGGTTTCAACAAATTTTTTTAAAATTTGACAAAAATCTGTACAAAAATCCAAAAATTCGAAGATAATTTCAACTAAAATTACTCAAATGCAGCTCCTCTATCCAAAAAACCTAATATAATCCAGAAAAATCGAAGTTGGTTTCAACAAAATTTTTAAAAATTTGGCAAAAATCTGCACAAAAATCGAAAAATTCGAAGTTAATTACAACTAAAATTACACAAATGCAGCTCCTCTATCCAAAAAACCTAACATAATCCAGAAAAATCGAAGTTGGTTTCAATAAAATTTTTTAAAATTTGACAAAATCTGTACAAAAATCCAAAAATTCGAAGTTAATTTCAACTAAAATTACTCAAATGCAGCTCCGCTACCAAAGAAACCTAACGTAATCCAGAGTAATCGAAGTTGGTTTCAACAAAATTTTTTAAAATTTGACAAAAATCTGTTCAAAAATCCAAAAATTCGAAGATAATTTCAACTAAAATTACTCAAATGCAGCTCCTCTATCCAATAAACCTAACATAATCCAGAAAAATCGAAGTTGGTTTCAACAAAATTTTTTAAAATTTGACAAAAATCTGTACAAAAATCCAAAAAATCGAAGTTAATTTCAACTAAAATTACTCAAATGCAGCCCTCTATCAAAAAAACCTAACATAATCCAGAAAAATCGAAGTTGGTTTCAACAAAATTTTTTAAAATTTGACAAAAATCTGTACAAAAATCCAAAAATTCGAAGTTATTTTCGACTAAAATTACTCAAATGCAGCTCCTCTATCAAAAAAACCTAACATAATCCAGAAAAATCGAAGTTTGTTTCAACAAAATTTTTTAAAATTTGACAAACGTCTGTACAAAAATCCCAAAATTCGATGTTAATTTCAACTAAAATTACTCAAATGCAGCTCCGCTACCAAAAAAACCTAACGTAATCCAGAGTAATTGAAGTTGGTTTCAACAAAATTTTTTATAATTTGAAAAAAATCTGTACAAACATCCAAAAATTCGAAGTTAATTTCAACTAAAATTACTCAAATGCAACTCCTCTATCAAAGAAACCTAACATAATCCAGAAAAATCGAAGTCGGTTTCAACAAAACTTTTTAAAATTTGACAAAAATTCGAAGTTAATTTCAACTGAAATTACTCAAATGCAGCTCCGCTACCAAAAAAACCTAACGTAATCCAGAGTAATCGAAGTTGGTTTCAACAAAATTTTTTAAAATTTGACAAAAATCTGTACAAAAATCCAAAAATTCGAAGTTAATTACAACTAAAATTACTCAAATGCAGCTCCTCTATCCAAAAAACCTAACATAATCCAGAAAAATCGAAGTTGGTTTCAACAAAATTTTTTAAAATTTGACAAAAATCCAAAAATTCGAAGTTAATTTCAACTAAAATTACTCAAATGCAGCCCTCTATCAAAAAAACCTAACATAATCCAGAAAAATCGAAGTTGATTTCAACAAAATTTTTTATAATTTGAAAAAAATCTGTACAAACATCCAAAAATTCGAAGTTAATTTCAACTAAAATTACTCAAATGCAGCTCCTCTATCAAAGAAACCTAACATAATCCAGAAAAATCGAAGTTGGTTTCAACAAAATTTTTTAAAATTTTACAAAATCTGTACAAAAATCCAAAAATTCGAAGTTAATTTCAACTAAAATTACTCAATTGCAGCTCCTCTATCAAAAAAACCTAACATAATCCAGAAAAATCGAAGTTGGTTTCAACAAAATTTATTAAAATTTGGCAAAAATCTGTACAAAAATCCAAAAATTCGAAGTTAATTTCAACTAAAATTACTCAAATGCAGCTCCTCTATCAAAGAAACCTAACATAATCCAGAAAAATCGAAGTTGGTTTCAACAAAATTTTTTAAAATTTGACAAAAATCTGTACAAAAATCCAAAAATTCGAAGTTAATTACAACTAAAATTACTCAAATGCAGCTCCTCTATCCAAAAAACCTAACATAATCCAGAAAAATCGAAGTTGGTTTCAACAAAATTTTTTAAAATTTGACAAAATCTGTACACAAATCCAAAAATTCGAAGTTAATTTCAACTAAAATTACTCAAATGCAGCTCCTCTATCAAGAAAACCTAACGTAATCCAGAGTAATCGAAGTTGGTTTCAACAAAATTTTTTAAAATTTGACAAAAATCTGTTCAAAAATCCAAAAATTCGAAGATAATTACAACTAAAATTACTCAAATGCAGCTCCTCTATCCAAAAAACCTAACATAATCCAGAAAAATCGAAGTTGGTTTCCACAAAATTTTTTAAAATTTGACAAAAATCTGTACAAAAATCCAAAAATTCGAAGTTAATTACTACTAAAATTACTCAAATGCAGCTCCTCTATCCAAAAAACCTAACATAATCCAGAAAAATCGAAGTTGGTTTCAACAAAATTTTTTAAAATTTGACAAAATCTGTACAAAAATCCAAAAATTCGAAGTTAATTTCAACTAAAATTACTCAAATGCAGCTCCTCTATCAAAAAAACCTAACATAATCCAGAAAAATCGAAGTTTGTTTCAACAAAATTTATTAAAATTTGACAAATATCTGTACAAAAATCCAAAAATTCGAAGTTAATTACAACTAAAATTACTCAAATGCAGCTCCTCTATCCAAAAAACCTAACATAATCCAGAAAAATCGAAGTTGGTTTCAACAAAATTTTTTAAAATTTGACAAAATCTGTACAAAAATCCAAAAATTCGAAGTTAATTTCAACTAAAATTACTCAAATGCAGCTCCTCTATCAAAAAAACCTAACATAATCCAGAAAAATCGAAGTTGGTTTCAACAAAATTTATTAAAATTTGACAAAAATCTGTACAAAAATCAAAAAATTCGAAGTTAATTACAACTAAAATTACTCAAATGCAGCTCCTCTATCCAAAAAACCTAACATAATCCAGAAAAATCGAAGTTGGTTTCAACAAAATTTTTTAAAATTTGACAAAAATCTGTACAAAAATCAAAAAATTCGAAGTTAATTACAACTAAAATTACTCAAATGCAGCTCCTCTATCCAAAAAACCTAACATAATCCAGAAAAATCGAAGTTGGTTTCAACAAAATTTTTTAAAATTTGACAAAATCTGTACAAAAATCCAAAAATTCGAAGTTAATTTCAACTAAAATTACTCAAATGCAGCTCCTCTATCAAAAAAACCTAACATAATCCAGAAAAATCGAAGTTTGTTTCAACAAAATATTTTAAAATTTGACAAAAATCTGTACAAAAATCCAAAAATTCGAAGTTATTTTCAACTAAAATTACTCAAATGCAGCTCCTCTATCCAAAAAACCTAACATAATCCAGAAAAATCGAAGTTGGTTTCAACAAAATTTTTTAAAATTTGACAAAATCTGTACAAAAATCCAAAAATTCGAAGTTAATTTCAACTAAAATTACTCACATGCAGCTCCGCTACCAAAGAAACCTAACGTAATCCAGAAAAATCGAAGTTGGTTTCAACAAAATTTATTAAAATTTGACAAATATCTGTACAAAAATCCAAAAATTCGAAGTTAATTACAACTAAAATTACTCAAATGCAGCTCCTCTATCCAAAAAACCTAACATAATCCAGAAAAATCGAAGTTGGTTTCAACAAAATTTTTTAAAATTTGACAAAATCTGTACAAAAATCCAAAAATTCGAAGTTAATTTCAACTAAAATTACTCAAATGCAGCTCCTCTATCAAAAAAACCTAACATAATCCAGAAAAATCGAAGTTTGTTTCAACAAAATATTTTAAAATTTGACAAAAATCTTTACAAAAATCCAAAAATTCGAAGTTAATTTCAACTAAAATTACTCAAATGCAGCTCCTCTATCAAGAAAACCTAACGTAATCCAGGGTAATCGAAGTTGGTTTCAACAAATTTTTTTAAAATTTGACAAAAATCTGTACAAAAATCCAAAAATTCGAAGATAATTTCAACTAAAATTACTCAAATGCAGCTCCTCTATCCAAAAAACCTAATATAATCCAGAAAAATCGAAGTTGGTTTCAACAAAATTTTTAAAAATTTGGCAAAAATCTGCACAAAAATCGAAAAATTCGAAGTTAATTACAACTAAAATTACACAAATGCAGCTCCTCTATCCAAAAAACCTAACATAATCCAGAAAAATCGAAGTTGGTTTCAATAAAATTTTTTAAAATTTGACAAAATCTGTACAAAAATCCAAAAATTCGAAGTTAATTTCAACTAAAATTACTCAAATGCAGCTCCGCTACCAAAGAAACCTAACGTAATCCAGAGTAATCGAAGTTGGTTTCAACAAAATTTTTTAAAATTTGACAAAAATCTGTACAAAAATCCAAAAATTCGAAGATAATTTCAACTAAAATTACTCAAATGCAGCTCCTCTATCCAAAAAACCTAACATAATCCAGAAAAATCGAAGTTGGTTTCAACAAAATTTTTTAAAATTTGACAAATATCTGTACAAAAATCCAAAAATTCGAAGTTAATTACAACTAAAATTACTCAAATGCAGCTCCTCTATCCAAAAAACCTAACATAATCCAGAAAAATCGAAGTTGGTTTCAACAAAATTTTTTAAAATTTGACAAAATCTGTACAAAAATCCAAAAATTCGAAGTTAATTTCAACTAAAATTACTCAAATGCAGCTCCTCTATCAAGAAAACCTAACGTAATCCAGGGTAATCGAAGTTGGTTTCAACATCCACATCCTCTGCCAGCACCGCCACGTCATCCGCGTATGCCAGCGTATATACCCTCCTCTCCCCCAGCTTCACTCCCCCCCACCCCCCCCTTCCCAATTCCTCGTCCATGTTCGCAATCAGTATTGTGAACAGGATTGGGCTAAGCGGGCACCCCTGTCTTACCCCCCTGGCGGTCCAAAACCTATCCCCCTCCTCTTCTCCCACCCTGACCCTTCCTGTTGTTTCCCTCAACACCTCCTCACATCTTGCCACCAGCCCTTCCCTCACTCCCCTCTCTCTCATCGCCTTGATCAGCACCTCTCTGTCCACCGAGTCGAAAGCTGCCTTCATATCTACGAAAAGGATTATTAATTTCCTTTCCTTCCTCCCCACCTGCCTGTTTATGAGGTAGTTGAGCGTGTAGATGTGATCTACACACCCCACCCCCCTCCTAAATCCCGCCTGACTCGGTGGCAGTATCACCTTCTCCTCCACCTCCAGCCTCAATCTCTCCGCCAGCACCGACGCATATATCTTATATGCCGTCTGGGTCAGGGTAATCCCCCGATAATCCTCCACCCTTTCCCCAGCCCCTTTCTTCAACACTGGCACCACAATCCCTTCCTTCCACCCCTCCGGCCACCCTTCCCCCCTCCATACCCTATTACACACCACCCATAACCATTTTTCCACTTCCTCCCCCCCATATTTCCAAACCTCATTTTGTATCCCATCGCTTCCTCCCGCCTTCCCGTCCTTTAACCCCCTCACCACCCTTCCTATTTCGTCCCTCCCTATCTCCCTCTCCTCGTCCCTCCCTTCTCTCCTTCCCCCTCCCCACTTCACCCTCCATTCCACTCCCCCCAACAGCCCCCTAAAATACTCGTTCCATTCCTCTATCTTTATTCTCTCATTTACCCTACTTCTCCCCCCTCTCTCTCTATTTACCACCTTCCATACTTGCGCTTCTGTTCTAACCCCCTCCAGCTCCCTTTCCCATCGTTCCACCTCCTTCTTTCTCTTTTCCTCGCATAACCTTCCATAACCCCTTTTCCTTTCCCTGTATACCATCCCATCCCCCCCCTCTCTTCTCCACTTTCTCAACTCCTTCCTCACCTTACTCTTCTCCTCTCTACACTCCTTATCCCACCAACCTTCCTTCCTCCTCATCTCCCCCCCCTTCACCACCGATTTCCCCACCGCCCCCTTTATTCTTTCCTTCAGCTCTCCCCACTCCTCATCCACACTCCAGTCTCCCCCCACTCTCTTCCCAAAGTTCCTCACAAACTCCCTTCTCCCCTCTTCCGTCCAATTCCCTCTTCCTCCTCTCCTTCCCCTCTCCCCACTTTTCCTCCTATCTACGTTGCCCCCCATCTCTCCCCTCACCCAGACAACCAGTGGTTGGTGATCCGAATCCACCCTCTCTTCTACTTTTAACCTTTCCACTTTCTCCCAAGTATCTTCGTTCCCAATGACATAATCAATCACCGTACTTGTCTTTCCTCCTGTGAATGTCCACTCCCCCTGTTCATCCCCCTCAATCCCTCCATTTAAAATACTCCATCCCCTTTCCTCTATGAACCCGCATAATCTCCTCCCGTCACCATTCACCTCCTTATCCTTCGACCTCCTACTTCCGCACCCCCCTCCCTCTTCCTCATCCCCTCCCATCACCCATCCTCCCTCCTCCCCGGTCCTCGCGTTAAAGTCACCTCCTATCATCACCCTCACTCCCCTCTCCCTCTCCTCCATCCATTCCCCTATGTCCTCCAGCTTCTTCTGCAAATCTCCATTCACGTAAACCCCCACTATCCTCCACCATTCCCCCCCCATCCTAATTTTTTTTCATCAAAATCCCCTCTTTCCCTCCTTCTTCCCCCACCTCCACCTCCATCCCTTTCCTCACCCCCATTAACATCCCTCCCATCGCTCTACCCCTCTTCTTCTCCCTCCGCGCCCATTGCCTGTCCCACACATACCCTCTCGGCAGTCTTCCTTCCACCTTCCTCCACCCCCCCTCCTCCATCCCTGTCTCCGACATCACCACCACGTCCCACTCCTCCAAACCTTTCCAGAACTCCCCGTCCTTGCTCCTCAATCCCGCCACATTCCAGAATGCTACCTTGTACCCACTCGCCTCCCCCCCCCTCCCCCCTTTTTCCCTTTTCTCCCCCCTTTCCCTTATCTTTCGTTTCCCTGCTCCTCAACCCATCTTTCTCTCAATTCATCCCATTTTCTCATCCGCCCATTTATCCAGAGCTTCATATATCCCACCTGGACCTTCTTTCCTCCTTCCCTCTCCCTCTCCGCCTCTCTTTCTACCTTCCACCTCGTCTTCCTTTCTTCCTCCGTCATATCATCATCAATCCTTTCCCTCCTGCCTCTCAGTCTTTTCCTCGCCTCTAACACCTTTATCTTCTCCTCCCTCCCCGTAAGCTTCACCAGAATCACCCCTCCCCCTTCCTTTCCCCTTCCCCCAACCCTTCTCACCTCCCTTACCCCCCCCTCCCCCAATCCCATCGTTGTCCACAACTTCTTCACCTCCTTCTCCTCCTCCCCTCCCTCCGCCCTCAACCCCCTTATCACCACATTATTCCTTCTCTCCTCCCTCTCCCTCCTGTCCTGCCTTAGCTCCATCTTTCTTATTCTCAACCGACATTCCTCCACATCCTCCCCCTCCCCCTTCTCCATACTATCTCTCCCTTCCTTTTCCTTTTCCCATTTTTCCATCTTCCCTATCATTTCCTCCACCCTCCCTCCCCTCTCTTCCACCCTCTCCAACCTTTCTTCCATCTTTTCCCTCTTCTTTTTTTCCTCCGCTCTGTCCTCCTCCCATCTCCTCCTCTCCTCTCTCCACTCCTCTAACTCCTTTCTTCTCTCTTCCCTTTCCTTCCTCAACTCCTGTTTCATCTCCCTCATCTCCTTCCTCATTTCCTCTTTCTCCTCCCAAAATTTATTAAAATTTGACAAATATCTGTACAAAAATCCAAAAATTCGAAGTTAATTACAACTAAAATTACTCAAATGCAGCTCCTCTATCCAAAAAACCTAACATAATCCAGAAAAATCGAAGTTGGTTTCAACAAAATTTTTTAAAATTTGACAAAAATCTGTACAAAAATCCAAAAATTCGAAGTTAATTACAACTAAAATTACTCAAATGCAGCTCCTCTATCCAAAAAACCTAACATAATCCAGAAAAATCGAAGTTGGTTTCAACAAAATTTTTTAAAATTTGACAAAATCTGTACAAAAATCCAAAAATTCGAAGTTAATTTCAACTAAAATTACTCAAATGCAGCTCCTCTATCAAAAAAACCTAACATAATCCAGAAAAATCGAAGTTTGTTTCAACAAAATATTTAAAATTTGACAAAAATCTGTACAAAAATCCAAAAATTCGAAGTTATTTTCAACTAAAATTACTCAAATGCAGCTCCTCTATCCAAAAAACCTAACATAATCCAGAAAAATCGAAGTTGGTTTCAACAAAATTTTTTAAAATTTGACAAAATCTGTACAAAAATCCAAAAATTCGAAGTTAATTTCAACTAAAATTACTCACATGCAGCTCCGCTACCAAAGAAACCTAACGTAATCCAGAAAAATCGAAGTTGGTTTCAACAAAATTTATTAAAATTTGACAAATATCTGTACAAAAATCCAAAAATTCGAAGTTAATTACAACTAAAATTACTCAAATGCAGCTCCTCTATCCAAAAAACCTAACATAATCCAGAAAAATCGAAGTTGGTTTCAACAAAATTTTTTAAAATTTGACAAAATCTGTACAAAAATCCAAAAATTCGAAGTTAATTTCAACTAAAATTACTCAAATGCAGCTCCTCTATCAAAAAAACCTAACATAATCCAGAAAAATCGAAGTTTGTTTCAACAAAATATTTTAAAATTTGACAAAAATCTTTACAAAAATCCAAAAATTCGAAGTTAATTTCAACTAAAATTACTCAAATCCAGCTCCTCTATCAAGAAAACCTAACGTAATCCAGGGTAATCGAAGTTGGTTTCAACAAATTTTTTTAAAATTTGACAAAAATCTGTACAAAAATCCAAAAATTCGAAGTTAATTACAACTAAAATTACTCAAATGCAGCTCCTCTATCCAAAAAACCTAACATAATCCAGAAAAATCGAAGTTGGTTTCAACAAAATTTTTTAAAATTTGACAAAATCTGTACAAAAATCCAAAAATTCGAAGTTAATTTCAACTAAAATTACTCAAATGCAGCTCCTCTATCAAAAAAACCTAACATAATCCAGAAAAATCGAAGTTTGTTTCAACAAAATATTTAAAATTTGACAAAAATCTGTACAAAAATCCAAAAATTCGAAGTTATTTTCAACTAAAATTACTCAAATGCAGCTCCTCTATCCAAAAAACCTAACATAATCCAGAAAAATCGAAGTTGGTTTCAACAAAATTTTTTAAAATTTGACAAAATCTGTACAAAAATCCAAAAATTCGAAGTTAATTTCAACTAAAATTACTCACATGCAGCTCCGCTACCAAAGAAACCTAACGTAATCCAGAAAAATCGAAGTTGGTTTCAACAAAATTTATTAAAATTTGACAAATATCTGTACAAAAATCCAAAAATTCGAAGTTAATTACAACTAAAATTACTCAAATGCAGCTCCTCTATCCAAAAAACCTAACATAATCCAGAAAAATCGAAGTTGGTTTCAACAAAATTTTTTAAAATTTGACAAAATCTGTACAAAAATCCAAAAATTCGAAGTTAATTTCAACTAAAATTACTCAAATGCAGCTCCTCTATCAAAAAAACCTAACATAATCCAGAAAAATCGAAGTTTGTTTCAACAAAATATTTTAAAATTTGACAAAAATCTTTACAAAAATCCAAAAATTCGAAGTTAATTTCAACTAAAATTACTCAAATCCAGCTCCTCTATCAAGAAAACCTAACGTAATCCAGGGTAATCGAAGTTGGTTTCAACAAATTTTTTTAAAATTTGACAAAAATCTGTACAAAAATCCAAAAATTCGAAGATAATTTCAACTAAAATTACTCAAATGCAGCTCCTCTATCCAAAAAACCTAATATAATCCAGAAAAATCGAAGTTTGTTTCAACAAAGTATTTTAAAATTTGACAAAAATCTGTACAAAAATCCAAAAATTCGAAGTTATTTTCAACTAAAATTACTCAAATGCAGCTCCTCTATCCAAAAAACCTAACATAATCCAGAAAAATCGAAGTTGGTTTCAACAAAATTTTTTAAAATTTGACAAAATCTGTACAAAAATCCAAAAATTCGAAGTTAATTTCAACTAAAATTACTCACATGCAGCTCCGCTACCAAAGAAACCTAACGTAATCCAGAAAAATCGAAGTTGGTTTCAACAAAATTTATTAAAATTTGACAAATATCTGTACAAAAATCCAAAAATTCGAAGTTAATTACAACTAAAATTACTCAAATGCAGATCCTCTATCCAAAAAACCTAACATAATCCAGAAAAATCGAAGTTGGTTTCAACAAAATTTTTTAAAATTTGACAAAATCTGTACAAAAATCCAAAAATTCGAAGTTAATTTCAACTAAAATTACTCAAATGCAGCTCCTCTATCAAAAAAACCTAACATAATCCAGAAAAATCGAAGTTTGTTTCAACAAAATATTTTAAAATTTGACAAAAATCTTTACAAAAATCCAAAAATTCGAAGTTAATTTCAACTAAAATTACTCAAATGCAGCTCCTCTATCCAAAAAACCTAATATAATCCAGAAAAATCGAAGTTGGTTTCAACAAAATTTTTAAAAATTTGGCAAAAATCTGCACAAAAATCGAAAAATTCGAAGTTAATTACAACTAAAATTACACAAATGCAGCTCCTCTATCCAAAAAACCTAACATAATCCAGAAAAATCGAAGTTGGTTTCAATAAAATTTTTTAAAATTTGACAAAATCTGTACAAAAATCCAAAAATTCGAAGTTAATTTCAACTAAAATTACTCAAATGCAGCTCCGCTACCAAAGAAACCTAACGTAATCCAGAGTAATCGAAGTTGGTTTCAACAAAATTTTTTAAAATTGGACAAAAATCTGTACAAAAATCCAAAAATTCGAAGATAATTTCAACTAAAATTACTCAAATGCAGCTCCTCTATCCAATAAACCTAACATAATCCAGAAAAATCGAAGTTGGTTTCAACAAAATTTTTTAAAATTTGACAAAAATCTGTACAAAAATCCAAAAAATCGAAGTTAATTTCAACTAAAATTACTCAAATGCAGCCCTCTATCAAAAAAACCTAACATAATCCAGAAAAATCGAAGTTGGTTTCAACAAAATTTTTTAAAATTTGACAAAAATCTGTACAAAAATCCAAAAATTCGAAGTTATTTTCGACTAAAATTACTCAAATGCAGCTCCTCTATCAAAAAAACCTAACATAATCCAGAAAAATCGAAGTTTGTTTCAACAAAATTTTTTAAAATTTGACAAAAGTCTGTACAAAAATCCCAAAATTCGATGTTAATTTCAACTAAAATTACTCAAATGCAGCTCCGCTACCAAAAAAACCTAACGTAATCCAGAGTAATTGAAGTTGGTTTCAACAAAATTTTTTATAATTTGAAAAAAATCTGTACAAACATCCAAAAATTCGATGTTAATTTCAACTAAAATTACTCAAATGCAGCTCCTCTATCAAAGAAACCTAACATAATCCAGAAAAATCGAAGTCGGTTTCAACAAAACTTTTTAAAATTTGACAAAAATTCGAAGTTAATTTCAACTGAAATTACTCAAATGCAGCTCCGCAACCAAAAAAACCTAACGTAATCCAGAGTAATCGAAGTTGGTTTCAACAAAATTTTTTAAAATTTGACAAAAATCTGTACAAAAATCCAAAAATTCGAAGTTAATTACAACTAAAATTACTCAAATGCAGCTCCTCTATCCAAAAAACCTAACATAATCCAGAAAAATCGAAGTTGGTTTCAACAAAATTTTTTAAAATTTGTCAAAAATCCAAAAATTCGAAGTTAATTTCAACTAAAATTACTCACATGCAGCCCTCTATCAAAAAAACCTAACATAATCCAGAAAAATCGAAGTTGATTTCAACAAAATTTTTTATAATTTGAAAAAAATCTGTACAAACATCCAAAAATTCGAAGTTAATTTCAACTAAAATTACTCAAATGCAGCTCCTCTATCAAAGAAACCTAACATAATCCAGAAAAATCGAAGTTGGTTTCAACAAAATTTTTTAAAATTTTACAAAATCTGTACAAAAATCCAAAAATTCGAAGTTAATTTCAACTAAAATTACTCAATTGCAGCTCCTCTATCAAAAAAACCTAACATAATCCAGAAAAATCGAAGTTGGTTTCAACAAAATTTATTAAAATTTGGCAAAAATCTGTACAAAAATCCAAAAATTCGAAGTTAATTTCAACTAAAATTACTCAAATGCAGCTCCTCTATCAAAGAAACCTAACATAATCCAGAAAAATCGAAGTTGGTTTCAACAAAATTTTTTAAAATTTGACAAAAATCTGTTCAAAAATCCAAAAATTCGAAGTTAATTACAACTAAAATTACTCAAATGCAGCTCCTCTATCCAAAAAACCTAACATAATCCAGAAAAATCGAAGTTGGTTTCAACAAAATTTTTTAAAATTTGACAAAATCTGTACACAAATCCAAAAATTCGAAGTTAATTTCAACTAAAATTACTCAAATGCAGCTCCTCTATCAAGAAAACCTAACGTAATCCAGAGTAATCGAAGTTGGTTTCAACAAAATTTTTTAAAATTTGACAAAAATCTGTTCAAAAATCCAAAAATTCGAAGATAATTTCAACTAAAATTACTCAAATGCAGCTCCTCTATCAAAAAAACCTAACATAATCCAGAAAAATCGAAGTTGGTTTCAACAAAATTTATTAAAATTTGACAAAAATCTGTACAAAAATCCAAAAATTCGAAGTTAATTACAACTAAAATTACTCAAATGCAGCTCCTCTATCCAAAAAACCTAACATAATCCAGAAAAATCGAAGTTGGTTTCAACAAAATTTTTTAAAATTTGACAAAAATCTGTACAAAAATCCAAAAATTCGAAGTTAATTACAACTAAAATTACTCAAATGCAGCTCCTCTATCCAAAAAACCTAACATAATCCAGAAAAATCGAAGTTGGTTTCAACAAAATTTTTTAAAATTTGACAAAATCTGTACAAAAATCCAAAAATTCGAAGTTAATTTCAACTAAAATTACTCAAATGCAGCTCCTCTATCAAAAAAACCTAACATAATCCAGAAAAATCGAAGTTTGTTTCAACAAAATATTTTAAAATTTGACAAAAATCTGTACAAAAATCCAAAAATTCGAAGTTATTTTCAACTAAAATTACTCAAATGCAGCTCCTCTATCCAAAAAACCTAACATAATCCAGAAAAATCGAAGTTGGTTTCAACAAAATTTTTTAAAATTTGACAAAAATCTGTACAAAAATCAAAAAATTCGAAGTTAATTACAACTAAAATTACTCAAATGCAGCTCCTCTATCCAAAAAACCTAACATAATCCAGAAAAATCGAAGTTGGTTTCAACAAAATTTTTTAAAATTTGACAAAATCTGTACAAAAATCCAAAAATTCGAAGTTAATTTCAACTAAAATTACTCAAATGCAGCTCCTCTATCAAAAAAACCTAACATAATCTAGAAAAATCGAAGTTTGTTTCAACAAAATATTTTAAAATTTGACAAAAATCTGTACAAAAATCCAAAAATTCGAAGTTATTTTAAACTAAAATTACTCAAATGCAGCTCCTCTATCCAAAAAACCTAACATAATCCAGAAAAATCGAAGTTGGTTTCAACAAAATTTTTTAAAATTTGACAAAATCTGTACAAAAATCCAAAAATTCGAAGTTAATTTCAACTAAAATTACTCACATGCAGCTCCGCTACCAAAAAACCTAACATAATCCAGAAAAATCGAAGTTGGTTTCAACAAAATTTTTTAAAATTTGACAAAATCTGTACAAAAATCCAAAAATTCGAAGTTAATTTCAACTAAAATTACTCAAATGCAGCTCCTCTATCAAAAAAACCTAACATAATCCAGAAAAATCGAAGTTTGTTTCAACAAAATATTTTAAAATTTGACAAAAATCTTTACAAAAATCCAAAAATTCGAAGTTAATTTCAACTAAAATTACTCAAATGCAGCTCCTCTATCAAGAAAACCTAACGTAATCCAGGGTAATCGAAGTTGGTTTCAACAAATTTTTTTAAAATTTGACAAAAATCTGTACAAAAATCCAAAAATTCGAAGATAATTTCAACTAAAATTACTCAAATGCAGCTCCTCTATCCAAAAAACCTAATATAATCCAGAAAAATCGAAGTTGGTTTCAACAAAATTTTTAAAAATTTGGCAAAAATCTGCACAAAAATCGAAAAATTCGAAGTTAATTACAACTAAAATTACACAAATGCAGCTCCTCTATCCAAAAAACCTAACATAATCCAGAAAAATCGAAGTTGGTTTCAATAAAATTTTTTAAAATTTGACAAAATCTGTACAAAAATCCAAAAATTCGAAGTTAATTTCAACTAAAATTACTCAAATGCAGCTCCGCTACCAAAGAAACCTAACGTAATCCAGAGTAATCGAAGTTGGTTTCAACAAAATTTTTTAAAATTTGACAAAAATCTGTACAAAAATCCAAAAATTCGAAGATAATTTCAACTAAAATTACTCAAATGCAGCTCCTCTATCCAATAAACCTAACATAATCCAGAAAAATCGAAGTTGGTTTCAACAAAATTTTTTAAAATTTGACAAAAATCTGTACAAAAATCCAAAAAATCGAAGTTAATTTCAACTAAAATTACTCAAATGCAGCCCTCTATCAAAAAAACCTAACATAATCCAGAAAAATCGAAGTTGGTTTCAACAAAATTTTTTAAAATTTGACAAAAATCTGTACAAAAATCCAAAAATTCGAAGTTAATTACAACTAAAATTACTCAAATGCAGCTCCTCTATCCAAAAAACCTAACATAATCCAGAAAAATCGAAGTTGGTTTCAACAAAATTTTTTAAAATTTGACAAAATCTGTACACAAATCCAAAAATTCGAAGTTAATTTCAACTAAAATTACTCAAATGCAGCTCCTCTATCAAGAAAACCTAACGTAATCCAGAGTAATCGAAGTTGGTTTCAACAAAATTTTTTAAAATTTGACAAAAATCTGTACAAAAATCCAAAAATTCGAAGTTATTTTAAACTAAAATTACTCAAATGCAGCTCCTCTATCCAAAAAACCTAACATAATCCAGAAAAATCGAAGTTGGTTTCAACAAGATTTTTTAAAATTTGACAAAATCTGTACAAAAATCCAAAAATTCGAAGTTAATTTCAACTAAAATTACTCACATGCAGCTCCGCTACCAAAGAAACCTAACGTAATCCAGAAAAATCGAAGTTGGTTTCAACAAAATTTATTAAAATTTGACAAATATCTGTACAAAAATCCAAAAATTCGAAGTTAATTACAACTAAAATTACTCAAATGCAGCTCCTCTATCCAAAAAACCTAACATAATCCAGAAAAATCGAAGTTGGTTTCAACAAAATTTTTTAAAATTTGACAAAATCTGTACAAAAATCCAAAAATTCGAAGTTAATTTCAACTAAAATTACTCAAATGCAGCTCCTCTATCAAAAAAACCTAACATAATCCAGAAAAATCGAAGTTTGTTTCAACAAAATATTTTAAAATTTGACAAAAATCTTTACAAAAATCCAAAAATTCGAAGTTAATTTCAACTAAAATTACTCAAATGCAGCTCCTCTATCAAGAAAACCTAACGTAATCCAGGGTAATCGAAGTTGGTTTCAACAACATTTTTAAAAATTTGGCAAAAATCTGCACAAAAATCGAAAAATTCGAAGTTAATTACAACTAAAATTACACAAATGCAGCTCCTCTATCCAAAAAACCTAACATAATCCAGAAAAATCGAAGTTGGTTTCAATAAAATTTTTTAAAATTTGACAAAATCTGTACAAAAATCCAAAAATTCGAAGTTAATTTCAACTAAAATTACTCAAATGCAGCTCCGCTACCAAAGAAACCTAACGTAATCCAGAGTAATCGAAGTTGGTTTCAACAAAATTTTTTAAAATTTGACAAAAATCTGTACAAAAATCCAAAAATTCGAAGATAATTTCAACTAAAATTACTCAAATGCAGCTCCTCTATCCAATAAACCTAACATAATCCAGAAAAATCGAAGTTGGTTTCAACAAAATTTTTTAAAATTTGACAAAAATCTGTACAAAAATCCAAAAAATCGAAGTTAATTTCAACTGAAATTACTCAAATGCAGCCCTCTATCAAAAAAACCTAACATAATCCAGAAAAATCGAAGTTGGTTTCAACAAAATTTTTTAAAATTTGACAAAAATCTGTACAAAAATCCAAAAATTCGAAGTTAATTACAACTAAAATTACTCAAATGCAGCTCCTCTATCCAAAAAACCTAACATAATCCAGAAAAATCGAAGTTGGTTTCAACAAAATTTTTTAAAATTTGACAAAATCTGTACACAAATCCAAAAATTCGAAGTTAATTTCAACTAAAATTACTCAAATGCAGCTCCTCTATCAAGAAAACCTAACGTAATCCAGAGTAATCGAAGTTGGTTTCAACAAAATTTTTTAAAATTTGACAAAAATCTGTTCAAAAATCCAAAAATTCGAAGATAATTTCAACTAAAATTACTCAAATGCAGCTCCTCTATCAAAAAAACCTAACATAATCCAGAAAAATCGAAGTTGGTTTCAACAAAATTTATTAAAATTTGACAAAAATCTGTACAAAAATCCAAAAATTCGAAGTTAATTACAACTAAAATTACTCAAATGCAGCTCCTCTATCCAAAAAACCTAACATAATCCAGAAAAATCGAAGTTGGTTTCAACAAAATTTTTTAAAATTTGACAAAAATCTGTACAAAAATCCAAAAATTCGAAGTTAATTACAACTAAAATTACTCAAATGCAGCTCCTCTATCCAAAAAACCTAACATAATCCAGAAAAATCGAAGTTGGTTTCAACAAAATTTTTTAAAATTTGACAAAATCTGTACAAAAATCCAAAAATTCGAAGTTAATTTCAACTAAAATTACTCAAATGCAGCTCCTCTATCAAAAAAACCTAACATAATCCAGAAAAATCGAAGTTTGTTTCAACAAAATATTTTAAAATTTGACAAAAATCTGTACAAAAATCCAAAAATTCGAAGTTATTTTCAACTAAAATTACTCAAATGCAGCTCCTCTATCCAAAAAACCTAACATAATCCAGAAAAACCGAAGTTGGTTTCAACAAAATTTTTTAAAATTTGACAAAATCTGTACAAAAATCCAAAAATTCGAAGTTAATTTCAACTAAAATTACTCAAATGCAGCTCCTCTATCAAAAAAACCTAACATAATCCAGAAAAATCGAAGTTTGTTTCAACAAAATATTTTAAAATTTGACAAAAATCTGTACAAAAATCCAAAAATTCGAAGTTATTTTCAACTAAAATTACTCAAATGCAGCTCCTCTATCCAAAAAACCTAACATAATCCAGAAAAATCGAAGTTGGTTTCAACAAAATTTTTTAAAATTTGACAAAATCTGTACAAAAATCCAAAAATTCGAAGTTAATTTCAACTAAAATTACTCACATGCAGCTCCGCTACCAAAGAAACCTAACGTAATCCAGAAAAATCGAAGTTGGTTTCAACAAAATTTATTAAAATTTGACAAATATCTGTACAAAAATCCAAAAATTCGAAGTTAATTACAACTAAAATTACTCAAATGCAGCTCCTCTATCCAAAAAACCTAACATAATCCAGAAAAATCGAAGTTGGTTTCAACAAAATTTTTTAAAATTTGACAAAATCTGTACAAAAATCCAAAAATTCGAAGTTAATTTCAACTAAAATTACTCAAATGCAGCTCCTCTATCAAAAAAACCTAACATAATCCAGAAAAATCGAAGTTTGTTTCAACAAAATATTTTAAAATTTGACAAAAATCTTTACAAAAATCCAAAAATTCGAAGTTAATTTCAACTAAAATTACTCAAATGCAGCTCCTCTATCAAGTAAACCTAACGTAATCCAGGGTAATCGAAGTTGGTTTCAACAAATTTTTTTAAAATTTGACAAAAATCTGTACAAAAATCCAAAAATTCGAAGATAATTTCAACTAAAATTACTCAAATGCAGCTCCTCTATCCAAAAAACCTAATATAATCCAGAAAAATCGAAGTTGGTTTCAACAAAATTTTTAAAAATTTGGCAAAAATCTGCACAAAAATCGAAAAATTCGAAGTTAATTATAACTAAAATTACACAAATGCAGCTCCTCTATCCAAAAAACCTAACATAATCCAGAAAAATCGAAGTTGGTTTCAATAAAATTTTTTAAAATTTGACAAAATCTGTACAAAAATCCAAAAATTCGAAGTTAATTTCAACTAAAATTATTCAAATGCAGCTCCGCTACCAAAGAAACCTAACGTAATCCAGAGTAATCGAAGTTGGTTTCAACAAAATTTTTTAAAATTTGACAAAAATCTGGACAAAAATCCAAAAATTCGAAGATGATTTCAACTAAAATTACTCAAATGCAGCTCCCCTATCCAATAAACCTAACATAATCCAGAAAAATCGAAGTTGGTTTCAACAAAATTTTTTAAAATTTGACAAAATTCTGTACAAAAATCCAAAAAATCGAAGTTAATTTCAACTAAAATTACTCAAATGCAGCCCTCTATCAAAAAAACCTAACATAATCCAGAAAAATCGAAGTTGGTTTCAACAAAATTTTTTAAAATTTGACAAAAATCTGTACAAAAATCCAAAAATTCGAAGTTAATTACAACTAAAATTACTCAAATGCAGCTCCTCTATCCAAAAAACCTAACATAATCCAGAAAAATCGAAGTTGGTTTCAACAAAATTTTTTAAAATTTGACAAAATCTGTACACAAATCCAAAAATTCGAAGTTAATTTCAACTAAAATTACTCAAATGCAGCTCCTCTATCAAGAAAACCTAACGTAATCCAGAGTAATCGAAGTTGGTTTCAACAAAATTTTTTAAAATTTGACAAAAATCTGTTCAAAAATCCAAAAATTCGAAGACAATTTCAACTAAAATTACTCAAATGCAGCTCCTCTATCCAAAAAACCTAACATAATCCAGAAAAATCGAAGTTGGTTTCAACAAAATTTTTTAAAATTTGACAAAATCTGTACAAAAATCCAAAAATTCGAAGTTAATTTCAACTAAAATTACTCAAATGCAGCTCCTCTATCAAAAAAACCTAACATAATCCAGAAAAATCGAAGTTTGTTTCAACAAAATATTTTAAAATTTGACAAAAATCTGTACAAAAATCCAAAAATTCGAAGTTATTTTCAACTAAAATTACTCAAATGCAGCTCCTCTATCCAAAAAACCTAACATAATCCAGAAAAATCGAAGTTGGTTTCAACAAAATTTTTTAAAATTTGACAAAATCTGTACAAAAATCCAAAAATTCGAAGTTAATTTCAACTAAAATTACTCACATGCAGCTCCGCTACCAAAGAAACCTAACGTAATCCAGAAAAATCGAAGTTGGTTTCAACAAAATTTATTAAAATTTGACAAATATCTGTACAAAAATCCAAAAATTCGAAGTTAATTACAACTAAAATTACTCAAATGCAGCTACTCTATCCAAAAAACCTAACATAATCCAGAAAAATCGAAGTTGGTTTCAACAAAATTTTTTAAAATTTGACAAAATCTGTACAAAAATCCAAAAATTCGAAGTTAATTTCAACTAAAATTACTCAAATGCAGCTCCTCTATCAAAAAAACCTAACATAATCCAGAAAAATCGAAGTTTGTTTCAACAAAATATTTTAAAATTTGACAAAAATCTTTACAAAAATCCAAAAATTCGAAGTTAATTTCAACTAAAATTACTCAAATGCAGCTCCTCTATCAAGAAAACCTAACGTAATCCAGGGTAATCGAAGTTGGTTTCAACAAATTTTTTTAAAATTTGACAAAAATCTGTACAAAAATCCAAAAATTCGAAGATAATTTCAACTAAAATTACTCAAATGCAGCTCCTCTATCCAAAAAACCTAATATAATCCAGAAAAATCGAAGTTGGTTTCAACAAAATTTTTAAAAATTTGGCAAAAATCTGCACAAAAATCGAAAAATTCGAAGTTAATTACAACTAAAATTACACAAATGCAGCTCCTCTATCCAAAAAACCTAACATAATCCAGAAAAATCGAAGTTGGTTTCAATAAAATTTTTTAAAATTTGACAAAATCTGTACAAAAATCCAAAAATTCGAAGTTAATTTCAACTAAAATTACTCAAATGCAGCTCCGCTACCAAAGAAACCTAACGTAATCCAGAGTAATCGAAGTTGGTTTCAACAAAATTTTTTAAAATTTGACAAAAATCTGTACAAAAATCCAAAAATTCGAAGATAATTTCAACTAAAATTACTCAAATGCAGCTCCTCTATCCAATAAACCTAACATAATCCAGAAAAATCGAAGTTGGTTTCAACAAAATTTTTTAAAATTTGACAAAAATCTGTACAAAAATCCAAAAAATCGAAGTTAATTTCAACTAAAATTACTCAAATGCAGCCCTCTATCAAAAAAACCTAACATAATCCAGAAAAATCGAAGTTGGTTTCAACAAAATTTTTTAAAATTTGACAAAAATCTGTACAAAAATCCAAAAATTCGAAGTTAATTACAACTAAAATTACTCAAATGCAGCTCCTCTATCCAAAAAACCTAACATAATCCAGAAAAATCGAAGTTGGTTTCAACAAAATTTTTTAAAATTTGACAAAATCTGTACACAAATCCAAAAATTCGAAGTTAATTTCAACTAAAATTACTCAAATGCAGCTCCTCTATCAAGAAAACCTAACGTAATCCAGAGTAATCGAAGTTGGTTTCAACAAAATTTTTTAAAATTTGACAAAAATCTGTTCAAAAATCCAAAAATTCGAAGATAATTTCAACTAAAATTACTCAAATGCAGCTCCTCTATCAAAAAAACCTAACATAATCCAGAAAAATCGAAGTTGGTTTCAACAAAATTTATTAAAATTTGACAAAAATCTGTACAAAAATCCAAAAATTCGAAGTTAATTACAACTAAAATTACTCAAATGCAGCTCCTCTATCCAAAAAACCTAACATAATCCAGAAAAATCGAAGTTGGTTTCAACAAAATTTTTTAAAATTTGACAAAAATCTGTACAAAAATCCAAAAATTCGAAGTTAATTACAACTAAAATTACTCAAATGCAGCTCCTCTATCCAAAAAACCTAACATAATCCAGAAAAATCGAAGTTGGTTTCAACAAAATTTTTTAAAATTTGACAAAATCTGTACAAAAATCCAAAAATTCGAAGTTAATTTCAACTAAAATTACTCAAATGCAGCTCCTCTATCAAAAAAACCTAACATAATCCAGAAAAATCGAAGTTTGTTTCAACAAAATATTTTAAAATTTGACAAAAATCTGTACAAAAATCCAAAAATTCGAAGTTATTTTCAACTAAAATTACTCAAATGCAGCTCCTCTATCCAAAAAACCTAACATAATCCAGAAAAATCGAAGTTGGTTTCAACAAAATTTTTTAAAATTTGACAAAATCTGTACAAAAATCCAAAAATTCGAAGTTAATTTCAACTAAAATTACTCACATGCAGCTCCGCTACCAAAGAAACCTAACGTAATCCAGAAAAATCGAAGTTGGTTTCAACAAAATTTATTAAAATTTGACAAATATCTGTACAAAAATCCAAAAATTCGAAGTTAATTACAACTAAAATTACTCAAATGCAGCTCCTCTATCCAAAAAACCTAACATAATCCAGAAAAATCGAAGTTGGTTTCAACAAAATTTTTTAAAATTTGACAAAATCTGTACAAAAATCCAAAAATTCAAAGTTAATTTCAACTAAAATTACTCAAATGCAGCTCCTCTATCAAAAAAACCTAACATAATCCAGAAAAATCGAAGTTGGTTTCAACAAAATTTATTAAAATTTGACAAAAATCTGTACAAAAATCCAAAAATTCGAAGTTAATTACAACTAAAATTACTCAAATGCAGCTCCTCTATCCAAAAAACCTAACATAATCCAGAAAAATCGAAGTTGGTTTCAACAAAATTTTTTAAAATTTGACAAAAATCTGTACAAAAATCCAAAAATTCGAAGTTAATTACAACTAAAATTACTCAAATGCAGCTCCTCTATCCAAAAAACCTAACATAATCCAGAAAAATCGAAGTTGGTTTCAACAAAATTTTTTAAAATTTGACAAAAATCTTTACAAAAATCCAAAAATTCGAAGTTAATTTCAACTAAAATTACTCAAATGCAGCTCCTCTATCAAGAAAACCTAACGTAATCCAGGGTAATCGAAGTTGGTTTCAACAAAATTTTTAAAAATTTGGCAAAAATCTGCACAAAAATCGAAAAATTCGAAGTTAATTACAACTAAAATTACACAAATGCAGCTCCTCTATCCAAAAAACCTAACATAATCCAGAAAAATCGAAGTTGGTTTCAATAAAATTTTTTAAAATTTGACAAAATCTGTACAAAAATCCAAAAATTCGAAGTTAATTTCAACTAAAATTACTCAAATGCAGCTCCGCTACCAAAGAAACCTAACGTTATCCAGAGTAATCGAAGTTGGTTTCAACAAAATTTTTTAAAATTTGACAAAAATCTGTACAAAAATCCAAAAATTCGAAGATAATTTCAACTAAAATTACTCAAATGCAGCTCCTCTATCCAAAAAACCTAACATAATCCAGAAAAATCGAAGTTGGTTTCAACAAAATTTTTTAAAATTTGACAAAATCTGTACAAAAATCCAAAAATTCGAAGTTAATTTCAACTAAAATTACTCAAATGCAGCTCCTCTATCAAAAAAACCTAACATAATCCAGAAAAATCGAAGTTGGTTTCAACAAAATTTTTTATAATTTGAAAAAAATCTGTACAAACATCCAAAAATTCGAAGTTATTTTCAACTAAAATTACTCAAATGCAGCTCCTCTATCAAAAAAACTTTACATAATCCAGAAAAATCGAAGTTGGTTTCAACAATTTTTTTAAAATTTGACAAAAATCTGTACAAAAATCCAAAAATTCGAAGTTAATTTCAACTAGAATTACTGAAATGCAGCTCCTCTATCAAAAAAACCTAACATAATCCAGAAAATTCGAAGTTGGGTTCAACAAATTTTATAAAATTTGACAAAAATCTGCACAAAAATCCAAAAATTCGAAGTTAATTACAACTAAAATTACTCAAATGCAGCTCCTCTATCCAAAAAACCTAACATAATCCAGAAAAATCGAAGTTGGGTTCAACAAAATTTTATAAAATTTGACAAAAATCTGCACAAAAATCCAAAAATTCGAAGTTAATTACAACTAAAATTACTCAAATGCAGCTCCTCTGTCAAAAAAACCTAACATATTCCAGAAAAATCGAAGTTGGTTTCAACAAAATTTTTTAAAATTTGACAAAAATCTGTACAAAAATCCAAAAATTCGAAGTTATTTTCAACTAAAATTACTCAAATGCAGCTCCTCTATCAAAAAAACTTTACATAATCCAGAGTAATCGAAGTTGGTTTCAACAAAATTTTTTAAAATTTGACAAAAATCTGTACAAAAATCCAAAAATTCGAAGTTAATTTCAACTAGAATTACTCAAATGCAGCTCCTCTATCAAAAAAACCTAACATAATCCAGAAAAATCGAAGTTGGTTTCAACAAAATTTTTTAAAATTTGACAAAAATCTGTACAAAAATCCAAAAATTCGAAGTTAATTTCAACTAAAATTTCTCAAATGCAGTTCCTCTATCAAAAAACCTAACATAATCCAGAAAAATCGAAGTTGGTTTCAACAAAATTTTTTATAATTTGAAAAAAATCTGTACAAACATCCAAAAATTCGAAGTTATTTTCAACTAATATTACTCAAATGCAGCTCCTCTATCAAAAAAACTTTACATAATGCAGAAAAATCGAAGTTGGTTTCAACAGAATTTTTTAAAATTTGACAAAAATCTGCACAAAAATCCAAAAATTCGAAGTTAATTACAACTAAAATTACTCAAATGCAGCTCATCTATCCAAAAAACCTAACATAATCCAGAAAAATCGAAGTTGGTTTCAACAAAATTTTTTAAAATTTGACAAAAATCTGTACAAAAATCCAAAAATTCGAAGTTAATTTCAACTAGAATTACTCAAATGCAGTTCCTCTATCAAAAAATCCTAACATATTCCAGAAAAATCGAAGTTGATTTCAACCAAATTTTTTAAAATTTGACAAAAATCTGTACAAAAATCCAAAAATTCGAAGTTATTTTCAACTAAAATTACTCAAATGCAGCTCCTCTATGAAAAAAACTTTACATAATCCAGAAAAATCGAAGTTGGTTTCAACAAAATTTTTTAAAATTTGACAAAAATCTGCACAAAAATCCAAAAATTCGAAGTTAATTACAACTAAAATTACTCAAATGCATC
Source organism: Andrena trimmerana (assembly GCA_951215215.1). NCBI lineage: Eukaryota > Metazoa > Arthropoda > Insecta > Hymenoptera > Andrenidae > Andrena > Andrena trimmerana. The sequence goes on along the minus strand of CATNUO010000204.1, from coordinate 258,122 downwards.
TCCTCTATCCAAAAAACCTAACATAATCCAGAAAAATCGAAGTTGGTTTCAACAAAATTTTTTAAAATTTGACAAAATCTGTACAAAAATCCAAAAATTCGAAGTTAATTTCAACTAAAATTACTCAAATGCAGCTCCTCTATCAAAAAAACCTAACATAATCCAGAAAAATCGAAGTTGGTTTCAACAAAATTTTTTATAATTTGAAAAAAATCTGTACAAACATCCAAAAATTCGAAGTTATTTTCAACTAAAATTACTCAAATGCAGCTCCTCTATCAAAAAAACTTTACATAATCCAGAAAAATCGAAGTTGGTTTCAACAATTTTTTTAAAATTTGACAAATGTCTGTACAAAAATCCAAAAATTCGAAGTTAATTGCAACTAGAATTACTGAAATGCAGCTCCTCTATCAAAAAAACCTAACATAATCCAGAAAATTCGAAGTTGGGTTCAACAAATTTTATAAAATTTGACAAAAATCTGCACAAAAATCCAAAAATTCGAAGTTAATTACAACTAAAATTACTCAAATGCAGCTCCTCTATCCAAAAAACCTAACATAATCCAGAAAAACTGAAGTTGGTTTCAACAATTTTTTTAAAATTTGACAAAAATCTGTACAAAAATCCAAAAATTCGAAGTTAATTTCAACTAGAATTACTGAAATGCAGCTCCACTATCAAAAAAACCTAACATAATCCAGAAAATTCGAAGTTGGGTTCAACAAATTTTATAAAATTTGACAAAAATCTGCACAAAAATCCAAAAATTCGAAGTTAATTACAACTAAAATTACTCAAATGCAGCTCCTCTATCCAAAAAACCTAACATAATCCAGAAAAACTGAAGTTGGTTTCAACAAAATTTTTTATAATTTGAAAAAAATCTGTACAAACATCCAAAAATTCGAAGTTATTTTCAACTAAAATTACTCAAATGCAGCTCCTCTATCAAAAAAACTTTACATAATCCAGAAAAATCGAAGTTGGTTTCAACAATTTTTTTAAAATTTGACAAAAATCTGTACAAAAATCCAAAAATTCGAAGTTAATTTCAACTAGAATTACTGAAATGCAGTTCCTCTATCAAAAAACCTAACATAATCCAGAAAAATCGAAGTTGGTTTCAACAAAATTTTTTATAATTTGAAAAAAATCTGTTCAAACATCCAAAAATTCGAAGTTATTTTCAACTAATATTACTCAAATGCAGCTCCTCTATCAAAAAAACTTTACATAATGCAGAAAAATCGAAGTTGGTTTCAACAAAATTTTTTAAAATTTGACAAAAATCTGCACAAAAATCCAAAAATTCGAAGTTAATTACAACTAAAATTACTCAAATGCAGCTCATCTATCCAAAAAACCTAACATAATCCAGAAAAATCGAAGTTGGTTTCAACAAAATTTTTTAAAATTTGACAAAAATCTGTTCAAAAATCCAAAAATTCGAAGTTAATTTCACCTAAAATTACTCAAATGCAGCCCTCTATCAAGAAAACCTAACGTAATCCAGAGTAATCGAAGTTGGTTTCAACAAAATTTTTTAAAATTTGACAAAAATCTGTACAAAAATCCAAAAATTCGAAGTTAATTACAACTAAAATTACTGAAATGCAGCTCCTCTATCAAAAAACCTAACATAATCCCGAAAAATCGAAGTTGGTTTCAACAAAATTTTTTAAAATTTGACAAAAATCTGTACAAAAATCCAAAAATTCGAAGATAATTTCAACTAAAATTACTCAAATGCAGCTCCTCTATCAAAAAAACCTAACATAATCCAGAAAAATCGAAGTTGGTTTCAACAAAATTTTTTAAAATTTGACAAAAATTTGTACAAAAATCCAAAAATTCGAAGTTAATTTCAACTAAAATTACTCAAATGCAGCTCCTCTATCAAAAAAACCTAACATAATCCAGAAAAATCGAAGTTTGTTTCAACAAAATATTTTAAAATTTGACAAAAATCTGTACAAAAATCCAAAAATTCGAAGTTAATTTCAACTAGAATTACTCAAATGCAGCTCCTCTATCAAAAAAACCTAACATAATCCAGAAAAATCGAAGTTGGGTTCAACAAAATTTTATAAAATTTGACTAAAATCTGTACAAAAATCCAAAAATTCGAAGATAATTTCAACTAAAATTACTCAAATGCAGCTCCTCTATCCAAAAAACCTAACATAATCCAGAAAAATCGAAGTTGGTTTCAACAAAATTTTTTAAAATTTGACAAAAATCTGTACAAAAATCAAAAAATTCGAAGTTAATTTCAACTAAAATTACTCAAATGCAGCTCCTCTATCAAAAAAACCTAACGTAATCCAGAGTAATCGAAGTTGGTTTCAACAAAATTTTTTAAAATTTTACAAACATCTGTACAAAAATCCCAAAATTCGAAGTGAATTTCAACTAAAATTACTCAAATGCAGCTCCTCTATCCAAAAATCCTAACATAATCCAGAAAAATCGAAGTTGGTTTCAACAAAATTTTTTAAAATTTGACAAAAATCTATACAAAAATCCAAAAATTCGAAGTTAATTTCAACTAGAATTACTCAAATGCAGCTCCTCTATCAAAAAAACCTAACATAATCCAGAAAAATCGAAGTTGGGTTCAACAAAATTTTATAAAATTTGACAAAAATCTGCACAAAAATCCAAAAATTCGAAGTTAATTACAACTAAAATTACTCAAATGCAGCTCCTCTATCCAAAAAACCTAACATAATCCAGAAAAATCGAAGTTGGTTTCAACAAAATTTTTTAAAATTTGACAAAAATCTGCACAAAAATCCAAAAATTCGAAGTTAATTACAACTAAAATTACTCAAATGCAGCTCCTCTATCCAAAAAACCTAACATAATCCAAAAAAATCGAAGTTGGTTTCAACAAAATATTTTAAAATTTGACAAAAATCTGTACAAAAATCCAAAAATTCGAAGTTAATTTCAACTAAAATTACTCAAATGCAGCTCCGCTACCAAAGAAACCTAACGTAATCCAGAGTAATCGAAGTTGGTTTCAACAAAATTTTTTAAAATTTGACAATATCTGTACAAAAATCCAAAAATTCGAAGTTAATTTCAACTAAAATTACTCAAATGCAGCTCCTCTATCAAAAAAACCTAACATAATCCAGAAAAATCGAAGTTGGTTTCAACAAAATATTTTAAAATTTGACAAAAATCTGTACAAAAATCCAAAAATTCGAAGTTAATTTCAACTAGAATTACTCAAAAGCAGTTCCTCTATCAAAAAAACCTAACATATTCCAGAAAAATCGAAGTTGGTTTCAACAAAATTTTTTAAAATTTGACAAAAATCTGTACAAAAATCAAAAAATTCGAAGTTAATTTCAACTAAAATTACTCAAATGCAGCTCCTCTATCAAAAAAACCTAACGTAATCCAGAGTAATCGAAGTTGGTTTCAACAAAATTTTTTAAAATTTTACAAACATCTGTACAAAAATCCCAAAATTCGAAGTGAATTTCAACTAGAATTACTCAAATGCAGCTCCTCTATCAAAAAAACCTAACATAATCCAGAAAAATCGAAGTTGGGTTCAACAAAATTTTATAAAATTTGACAAAAATCTGCACAAAAATCCAAAAATTCGAAGTTAATTACAACTAAAATTACTCAAATGCAGCTCCTCTATCCAAAAAACCTAACATAATCCAGAAAAATCGAAGTTGGTTTCAACAAAATTTTTTAAAATTTGACAAAAATCTGCACAAAAATCCAAAAATTCGAAGTTAATTACAACTAAAATTACTCAAATGCAGCTCCTCTATCCAAAAAACCTAACATAATCCAAAAAAATCGAAGTTGGTTTCAACAAAATATTTTAAAATTTGACAAAAATCTGTACAAAAATCCAAAAATTCGAAGTTAATTTCAACTAAAATTACTCAAATGCAGCTCCGCTACCAAAGAAACCTAACGTAATCCAGAGTAATCGAAGTTGGTTTCAACAAAATTTTTTAAAATTTGACAATATCTGTACAAAAATCCAAAAATTCGAAGTTAATTTCAACTAAAATTACTCAAATGCAGCTCCTCTATCAAAAAAACCTAACATAATCCAGAAAAATCGAAGTTGGTTTCAACAAAATATTTTAAAATTTGACAAAAATCTGTACAAAAATCCAAAAATTCGAAGTTAATTTCAACTAGAATTACTCAAAAGCAGTTCCTCTATCAAAAAAACCTAACATATTCCAGAAAAATCGAAGTTGGTTTCAACAAAATTTTTTAAAATTTGACAAAAATCTGTACAAAAATCAAAAAATTCGAAGTTAATTTCAACTAAAATTACTCAAATGCAGCTCCTCTATCAAAAAAACCTAACGTAATCCAGAGTAATCGAAGTTGGTTTCAACAAAATTTTTTAAAATTTTACAAACATCTGTACAAAAATCCCAAAATTCGAAGTGAATTTCAACTAAAATTACTCAAATGCAGCTCCTCTATCCAAAAAACCTAACATAATCCAGAAAAATCGAAGTTGGTTTCAACAAAATTTTTTAAAATTTGACAAAAATCTATACAAAAATCCAAAAATTCGAAGTTAATTTCAACTAGAATTACTCAAATGCAGCTCCTCTATCAAAAAAACCTAACATAATCCAGAAAAATCGAAGTTGGGTTCAACAAAATTTTATAAAATTTGACAAAAATCTGCACAAAAATCCAAAAATTCGAAGTTAATTACAACTAAAATTACTCAAATGCAGCTCCTCTATCCAAAAAACCTAACATAATCCAGAAAAATCGAAGTTGGTTTCAACAAAATTTTTTAAAATTTGACAAAAATCTGCACAAAAATCCAAAAATTCGAAGTTAATTACAACTAAAATTACTCAAATGCAGCTCCTCTATCCAAAAAACCTAACATAATCCAAAAAAATCGAAGTTGGTTTCAACAAAATATTTTAAAATTTGACAAAAATCTGTACAAAAATCCAAAAATTCGAAGTTAATTTCAACTAAAATTACTCAAATGCAGCTCCGCTACCAAAGAAACCTAACGTAATCCAGAGTAATCGAAGTTGGTTTCAACAAAATTTTTTAAAATTTGACAATATCTGTACAAAAATCCAAAAATTCGAAGTTAATTTCAACTAAAATTACTCAAATGCAGCTCCTCTATCAAAAAAACCTAACATAATCCAGAAAAATCGAAGTTGGTTTCAACAAAATATTTTAAAATTTGACAAAAATCTGTACACAAATCCAAAAATTCGAAGTTAATTTCAACTAAAATTACTCAAATGCAGCCCTCTATCAAGAAAACCTAACGTAATCCAGAGTAATCGAAGTTGGTTTCAACAAAATTTTTTAAAATTTGACAAAAATCTGTACAAAAATCCAAAAATTCGAAGTTAATTACAACTAAAATTACTCAAATGCAGCTCCTCTATCAAAAAACCTAACATAATCCCGAAAAATCGAAGTTGGTTTTAACAAAATTTTTTAAAATTTGACAAAAATCTGTACAAAAATCCAAAAATTCGAAGATAATTTCAACTAAAATTACTCAAATGCAGCTCCTCTATCAAAAAAACCTAACATAATCCAGAAAAATCGAAGTTGGTTTCAACAAAATTTTTTAAAATTTGACAAAAATTTGTACAAAAATCTAAAAATTCGAAGTTAATTTCAACTAAAATTACTCAAATGCAGCTCCTCTATCAAAAAAACCTAACATAATCCAGAAAAATCGAAGTTGGTTTCAACAAAATATTTTAAAATTTGACAAAAATCTGTACAAAAATCCAAAAATTTGAAGTTAATTTCAACTAGAATTACTCAAATGCAGCTCCTCTATCAAAAAAACCTAACATAATCCAGAAAAATCGAAGTTGGGTTCAACAAAATTTTATAAAATTTGACAAAAATCTGTACAAAAATCCAAAAATTCGAAGATAATTTCAACTAAAATTACTCAAATGCAGCTCCTCTATCCAAAAAACCTAACATAATCCAGAAAAATTGAAGATGGTTTCAACAAAATTTTTTAAAATTTGACAAAAATCTGTACAAAAATCCAAAAATTCGAAGTTAATTTCAACTAGAATTACTCAAATGCAGCTCCTCTATCAAAAAAAAACTAACATAATCCAGAAAAATCGAAGTTGGTTTCAACAAAATTTTTTAAAATTTGACAAAAATCTGTACAAAAATCCAAAAATTCGAAGATAATTTCAACTAAAATTACTCAAATGCAGCTCCTCTATCCAAAAAGCCTAACGTAATCCAGAGTAATCGAAGTTGGTTTCAACAAAATTTTTTAAAATTTTACAAACATCTGTACAAAAATCCCAAAATTCGAAGTGAATTTCAACTAAAATTACTCAAATGCAGCTCCTCTATCAAAAAAACCTAACGTAATCCAGAGTAATCGAAGTTGGTTTCAACAAAATTTTTTAAAATTTTACAAACATCTGTACAAAAATCCCAAAATTCGAAGTGAATTTCAACTAAAATTACTCAAATGCAGCTCATCTATCCAAAAAACCTAACATAATCCAGAAAAATCGAAGTTGGTTTCAACAAAATTTTTTAAAATTTGACAAAAATCTGTACAAAAATCCAAAAATTCGAAGTTAATTTCAACTAGAATTACTCAAATGCAGTTCCTCTATCAAAAAATCCTAACATATTCCAGAAAAATCGAAGTTGATTTCAACAAAATTTTTTAAAATTTGACAAAAATCTGTACAAAAATCCAAAAATTCGAAGTTATTTTCAACTAAAATTACTCAAATGCAGCTCCTCTATCAAAAAAACTTTACATAATCCAGAAAAATCGAAGTTGGTTTCAACAAAATTTTTTAAAATTTGACAAAAATCTGTACAAAAATTCAAAAATTCGAAGTTAATTTCAACTAAAATTACTCAAATGCAGCTCCTCTATCAAAAAAACCTAACATAATCCAGAAAAATCGAAATTGGTTTCAACAAAATTTTTTATAATTTGAAAAAAATCTGTACAAACATCCAAAAATTCGAAGTTATTTTCAACTAAAATTACTCAAATGCAGCTCCTCTATCAAAAAACTTTACATAATCCAGAAAAATCGAAGTTGGTTTCAACAATTTTTTTAAAATTTGACAAAAATCTGTACAAAAATCCAAAAATTCGAAGTTAATTTCAACTAGAATTACTGAAATGCAGTTCCTCTATCAAAAAACCTAACATAATCCAGAAAAATCGAAGTTGGTTTGAACAAAATTTTTTATAATTTGAAAAAAATCTGTACAAACATCCAAAAATTCGAAGTTATTTTCAACTAAAATTACTCAAATGCAGCGACGCTACCAAAAAAACCTAACATAATCCAGAAAAATCGAAATTGGTTTCAACAAAATTTTTTATAATTTGAAAAAAATCTGTACAAACATCCAAAAATTCGAAGTTATTTTCAACTAATATTACTCAAATGCAGCTCCTCTATCAAAAAAACTTTACATAATCCAGAAAAATCGAAGTTGGTTTCAACAATTTTTTTAAAATTTGACAAAAATCTGTACAAAAATCAAAAAATTCTAAGTTAATTTCAACTAGAATTACTCAAATGCAGCTCCTCTATCAAAAAAACCTAACATATTCCAGAAAAATCGAAGTTGGGTTCAACAAATTTTATAAAATTTGACAAAAATCTGTACAAAAATCCAAAAATTCGAAGTTAATTTCAACTAGAATTACTCAAATGCAGCTCCTCTATCAAAAAAACCTAACATAATCCAGAAAAATCGAAGTTGGGTTCAACAAAATTTTATAAAATTTGACAAAAATCTGTACAAAAATCCAAAAATTCGAAGATAATTTCAACTAAAATTACTCAAATGCAGCTCCTCTATCCAAAAAGCCTAACGTAATCCAGAAAAATTGAAGTTGGTTTCAACAAAATTTTTTAAAATTTGACAAAAATCTGTACAAAAATCCAAAAATTCGAAGTTAATTTCAACTAGAATTACTCAAATGCAGCTCCTCTATCAAAAAAACCTAACATAATCCAGAAAAATCGAAGTTGGTTTCAACAAAATTTTTTAAAATTTGACAAAAATCTGTACAAAAATCCAAAAATTCGAAGATAATTTCAACTAAAATTACTCAAATGCAGCTCCTCTATCCAAAAAGCCTAACGTAATCCAGAGTAATCGAAGTTGGTTTCAACAAAATTTTTTAAAATTTGACAAAAATCTGTACAAAAATCCAAAAATTCGAAGTTATTTTCAACTAAAATTACTCAAATGCAGCTCCTCTATCAAAAAAACTTTACATAATCCAGAAAAATCGAAGTTGGTTTCAACAAAATTTTTTAAAATTTGACAAAAATCTGTACAAAAATCCAAAAATTCGAAGTTAATTTCAACTAGAATTACTCAAATGCAGTTCCTCTATCAAAAAAACCTAACATATTCCAGAAAAATCGAAGTTGGTTTCAACAAAATTTTTTAAAATTTGACAAAAAACTGTACAAAAATCAAAAAATTCGAAGTTAATTTCAACTAAAATTACTCAAATGCAGCTCCTCTATCAAAAAAACCTAACGTAATCCAGAGTAATCGAAGTTGGTTTCAACAAAATTTTTTAAAATTTTACAAACATCTGTACAAAAATCCCAAAATTCGAAGTTATTTTCAACTAGAATTACTCAAATGCAGCTCCTCTATCAAAAAAACCTAACATAATCCAGAAAAATCGAAGTTGGGTTCAACAAAATTTTATAAAATTTGACAAAAATCTGCACAAAAATCCAAAAATTCGAAGTTAATTACAACTAAAATTACTCAAATGCAGCTCCTCTATCCAAAAAACCTAACATAATCCAGAAAAATCGAAGTTGGTTTCAACAAAATTTTTTAAAATTTGACAAAAATCTGCACAAAAATCCAAAAATTCGAAGTTAATTACAACTAAAATTACTCAAATGCAGCTCCTCTATCCAAAAAACCTAACATAATCCAAAAAAATCGAAGTTGGTTTCAACAAAATTTTTTAAAATTTGACAAAAATTTGTACAAAAATCCAAAAATTCGAAGTTAATTTCAACTAAAATTACTCAAATGCAGCTCCTCTATCAGAAAAACCTAACATAATCCAGAAAAATCGAAGTTGGTTTCAACAAAATATTTTAAAATTTGACAAAAATCTGTACAAAAATCCAAAAATTCGAAGTTAATTTCAACTAGAATTACTCAAATGCAGCTCCTCTATCAAAAAAACCTAACATAATCCAGAAAAATCGAAGTTGGGTTCAACAAAATTTTATAAAATTTGACAAAAATCTGTACAAAAATCCAAAAATTCGAAGATAATTTCAACTAAAATTACTCAAATGCAGCTCCTCTATCCAAAAAACCTAACATAATCCAGAAAAATTGAAGTTGGTTTCAACAAAATTTTTTAAAATTTGACAAAAATCTGTACAAAAATCCAAAAATTCGAAGTTAATTTCAACTAGAATTACTCAAATGCAGCTCCTCTATCAAAAAAAAACTAACATAATCCAGAAAAATCGAAGTTGGTTTCAACAAAATTTTTTAAAATTTGACAAAAATCTGTACAAAAATCCAAAAATTCCAAGATAATTTCAACTAAAATTACTCAAATGCAGCTCCTCTATCCAAAAAGCCTAACGTAATCCAGAGTAATCGAAGTTGGTTTCAACAAAATTTTTTAAAATTTTACAAACATCTGTACAAAAATCCCAAAATTCGAAGTGAATTTCAACTAAAATTACTCAAATGCAGCTCCTCTATCAAAAAAACCTAACGTAATCCAGAGTAATCGAAGTTGGTTTCAACAAAATTTTTTAAAATTTTACAAACATCTGTACAAAAATCCCAAAATTCGAAGTGAATTTCAACTAAAATTACTCAAATGCAGCTCCTCTATCCAAAAAACCTAACATAATCCAGAAAAATCGAAGTTGGTTTCAACAAATTTTTTTAAAATTTGACAAAAATCTATACAAAAATCCAAAAATTCGAAGTTAATTTCAACTAGAATTACTCAAATGCAGCTCCTCTATCAAAAAAACCTAACATAATCCAGAAAAATCGAAGTTGGGTTCAACAAAATTTTATAAAATTTGACAAAAATCTGCACAAAAATCCAAAAATTCGAAGTTAATTACAACTAAAATTACTCAAATGCAGCTCCTCTATCCAAAAAACCTAACATAATCCAGAAAAATCGAAGTTGGTTTCAACAAAATTTTTTAAAATTTGACAAAAATCTGCACAAAAATCCAAAAATTCGAAGTTAATTACAACTAAAATTACTCAAATGCAGCTCCTTTATCAAAAAAACCTAACACATTCCAGAAAAATCGAAGTTGGTTTCAACAAAATTTTTTAAAATTTAACAAAAATCTGTACAAAAATCCAAAAATTCGAAGTTATTTTCAACTAAAATTACTCAAATGCAGCTCCTTTATCAAAAAAACCTAACATATTCCAGAAAAATCGTAGTTGGTTTCAACAAAATTTTTTAAAATTTGACAAAAATCTGTACAAAAATCCAAAAATTCGAAGTTATTTTCAACTAAAATTACTCAAATGCAGCTCCTCTATCAAAAAAACTTTACATAATCCAGAAAAATCGAAGTTGGTTTCAACAAAATTTTTTAAAATTTGACAAACATCTGTACAAAAATCCCAAAATTCGAAGTTAATTTCAACTAAAATTACTCAAATGCAGCTCCTCTATCAAAAAAACTTTACATAATCCAGAAAAATCGAAGTTGGTTTCAACAAAATTTTTTAAAATTTGACAAACATCTGTACAAAAATCCCAAAATTCGAAGTTAATTTCAACTAAAATTACTCAAATGCAGCTCCTCTATCAAAAAACCTAACATAATCCAGAAAAATCGAAGTTGGTTTCAACAAAATTTTTTATAATTTGATAAAAATCTGTACAAACATCCAAAAATTCGAAGTTAATTTCAACTAAAATTACTCAAATGCAGCTCCTCTATCAAAAAAACCTAACATAATCCAGAAAAATCGAAGTTTGTTTCAACAAAATATTTTAAAATTTGACAAAAATCTGTACAAAAATCCAAAAATTCGAATTTAATTTCAACTAAAATTACTCAAATGCAGCTCCTCTATCAAAAAACCTAACATAATCCCGAAAAATCGAAGTTGGTTTCAACAAAATTTTTTAAAATTTGACAAAAATCTGTACAAAAATCCAAAAATTCGAAGTTAATTTCAACTAAAATTACTCAAATGCAGCTCCTCTATCAAAAAAACCTAACATAATCCAGAAAAATCGAAGTTGGTTTCAACAAAATTTTTTAAAATTTGACAAAAATCTGTACAAGAATCCTAAAATTCGAAGTTAATTTCAACTAAAATTACTCAAATGCAGCTCCTTTAACAAAAAAACCTAACATATTCCAGAAAAATCGAAGTTTGTTTCAACAAAATATTTTAAAATTTGACAAAAATCTGTACAAAAATCCAAAAATTCGAAGTTAATTTCAACTAAAATTACTCAAATGCAGCTCCTCTATCAAAAAACCTAACATAATCCCGAAAAATCGAAGTTGGTTTCAACAAAATTTTTTAAAATTTGACAAAAATCTGTACAAAAATCCAAAAATTCGAAGTTAATTTCAACTAAAATTACTCAAATGCAGCTCCTCTATCAAAAAAACCTAACATAATCCAGAAAAATCGAAGTTGGTTTCAACAAAATTTTTTAAAATTTGACAAAATCTGTACAAAAATCCAAAAATTCGAAGTTAATTTCAACTAAAATTACTCAAATGCAGCTCCTCTATCCAAAAAACCTAACATAATCCAGAAAAATCGAAGTTGGTTTCAACAAAATTTTTTAAAATTTGACAAAATCTGTACAAAAATCCAAAAATTCGAAGTTAATTTCAACTAAAATTACTCAAATGCAGCTCCGCTACCAAAGAAACCAAACGTAATCCCGAGTAATCGAAGTTGGTTTGAACAAAATTTTTTAAAATTTGACAAAAATCTGTACAAAAATCCAAAAATTCGAAGTTAATTACAACTAAAATTACTCAAATGCAGCTCCTCTGTCAAAAAAACCTAACATATTCCAGAAAAATCGAAGTTGGTTTCAACAAAATTTTTTAAAATTTGACCAAAATCTGTACAAAAATCCAAAAATTCGAAGTTATTTTCAACTAAAATTACTCAAATGCAGCTCCTCTATCAAAAAAACTTTACATAATCCAGAGTAATCGAAGTTGGTTTCAACAAAATTTTTTAAAATTTGACAAAGATCTGTACAAAAATCCAAAAATTCGAAGTTAATTTCAACTAGAATTACTCAAATGCAGCTCCTCTATCAAAAAAACCTAACATAATCCAGAAAAATCGAAGTTGGTTTCAACAAAATTTTTTAAAATTTGACAAAAATCTGTACAAAAATTCAAAAATTCGAAGTTAATTTCAACTAAAATTACTCAAATGCAGTTCCTCTATCAAAAAACCTAACATAATCCAGAAAAATCGAAGTTGGTTTCAACAAAATTTTTTATAATTTGAAAAAAATCTGTACAAACATCCAAAAATTCGAAGTTTATTACAACTAAAATTACTCAAATGCAGCACCTCTATCCAAAAAACCTAACATAATCCAGAAAAATCGAAGTTGGTTTCAACAAAATTTTTTAAAATTTGACAAAAATCTGTACAAAAATCCAAAAATTCGAAGTTAATTTCAACTAGAATTACTCAAATGCAGTTCCTCTATCAAAAAAACCTAACATATTCCAGAAAAATCGAAGTTGATTTCAACAAAATTTTTTAAAATTTGACAAAAATCTGTACAAAAATCCAAAAATTCGAAGTTATTTTCCACTAAAATTACTCAAATGCAGCTCCTCTATCAAAAAAACTTTACATAATCCAGAAAAATCGAAGTTGGTTTCAACAAAATTTTTTAAAATTTGACAAAAATCTGCACAAAAATCCAAAAATTCGAAGTTAATTACAACCAAAATTACTCAAATGCATCTCCTCTATCCAAAAAACCTAACATAATCCAGAAAAATCGAAGTTGGTTTCAACAAAATTTTTTAAAATTTGACAAAATCTGTACAAAAATCCAAAAATTCGAAGTTAATTTCAACTAAAATTACTCAAATGCAGCTCCTCTATCAAAAAAACCTAACATAATCCAGAAAAATCGAAGTTGGTTTCAACAAAATTTTTTATAATTTGAAAAAAATCTGTACAAACATCCAAAAATTCGAAGTTATTTTCAACTAAAATTACTCAAATGCAGCTCCTCTATCAAAAAAACTTTACATAATCCAGAAAAATCGAAGTTGGTTTCAACAATTTTTTTAAAATTTGACAAAAATCTGTACAAAAATCCAAAAATTCGAAGTTAATTTCAACTAGAATTACTGAAATGCAGTTCCTCTATCAAAAAACCTAACATAATCCAGAAAAATCGAAGTTGGTTTCAACAAAATTTTTTATACTTTGAAAAAAATCTGTACAAACATCCAAAAATTCGAAGTTATTTTCAACTAATATTACTCAAATGCAGCTCCTCTATCAAAAAAACTTTACATAATGCAGAAAAATCGAAGTTGGTTTCAACAAAATTTTTTAAAATTTGACAAAAATCTGCACAAAAATCCAAAAATTCGAAGTTAATTACAACTAAAATTACTCAAATGCAGCTCCTCTATCCAAAAAACCTAACATAATCCAGAAAAATCGAAGTTGGTTTCAACAAAATTTTTTAAAATTTGACAAAAATCTGTACAAAAATCCAAAAATTCGAAGTTATTTTCAACTAAAATTACTCAAATGCAGCTCCTCTATCAAAAAAACTTTACATAATCCAGAAAAATCGAAGTTGGTTTCAACAAAATTTTTTAAAATTTGACAAAAATCTGCACAAAAATCCAAAAATTCGAAGTTAATTACAACTAAAATTACTCAAATGCATCTCCTCTATCCAAAAAACCTAACATAATCCAGAAAAATCGAAGTTGGTTTCAACAAAATTTTTTATAATTTGAAAAAAATCTGTACAAACATCCAAAAATTCGAAGTTATTTTCAACTAATATTACTCAAATGCAGCTCCTCTATCAAAAAAACTTTACATAATGCAGAAAAATCGAAGTTGGTTTCAACAAAATTTTTTAAAATTTGACAAAATCTGTACAAAAATCCAAAAATTCGAAGTTAATTTCAACTAAAATTACTCAAATGCAGCTCCTCTATCAAAAAAACCTAACATAATCCAGAAAAATCGAAGTTGGTTTCAACAAAATTTTTTATAATTTGAAAAAAATCTGTACAAACATCCAAAAATTCGAAGTTATTTTCAACTAAAATTACTCAAATGCAGCTCCTCTATCAAAAAAACTTTACATAATCCAGAAAAATCGAAGTTGGTTTCAACAATTTTTTTAAAATTTGACAAAAATCTGTACAAAAATCCAAAAATTCGAAGTTAATTTCAACTAGAATTACTGAAATGCAGCTCCTCTATCAAAAAAACCTAACATAATCCAGAAAATTCGAAGTTGGGTTCAACAAATTTTATAAAATTTGACAAAAATCTGCACAAAAATCCAAAAATTCGAAGTTAATTACAACTAAAATTACTCAAATGCAGCTCCTCTATCCAAAAAACCTAACATAATCCAGAAAAATCGAAGTTGGGTTCAACAAAATTTTATAAAATTTGACAAAAATCTGCACAAAAATCCAAAAATTCGAAGTTAATTACAACTAAAATTACTCAAATGCAGCTCCTCTGTCAAAAAAACCTAACATATTCCAGAAAAATCGAAGTTGGTTTCAACAAAATTTTTTAAAATTTGACAAAAATCTGTACAAAAATCCAAAAATTCGAAGTTATTTTCAACTAAAATTACTCAAATGCAGCTCCTCTATCAAAAAAACTTTACATAATCCAGAGTAATCGAAGTTGGTTTCAACAAAATTTTTTAAAATTTGACAAAAATCTGTACAAAAATCCAAAAATTCGAAGTTAATTTCAACTAGAATTACTCAAATGCAGCTCCTCTATCAAAAAAACCTAACATAATCCAGAAAAATCGAAGTTGGTTTCAACAAAATTTTTTAAAATTTGACAAAAATCTGTACAAAAATCCAAAAATTCGAAGTTAATTTCAACTAAAATTTCTCAAATGCAGTTCCTCTATCCAAAAAACCTAACATAATCCAGAAAAATCGAAGTTGGTTTCAACAAAATTTTTTAAAATTTGACAAAAATCTGTACAAAAATCCAAAAATTCGAAGTTAATTACAACTAAAATTACTCAAATGCAGCTCCTCTATCCAAAAAACCTAACATAATCCAGAAAAATCGAAGTTGGTTTCAACAAAATTTTTTAAAATTTGACAAAATCTGTACAAAAATCCAAAAATTCGAAGTTAATTTCAACTAAAATTACTCAAATGCAGCTCCTCTATCAAAAAAACCTAACATAATCCAGAAAAATCGAAGTTTGTTTCAACAAAATATTTTAAAATTTGACAAAAATCTGTACAAAAATCCAAAAATTCGAAGTTATTTTCAACTAAAATTACTCAAATGCAGCTCCTCTATCCAAAAAACCTAACATAATCCAGAAAAATCGAAGTTGGTTTCAACAAAATTTTTTAAAATTTGACAAAAATCTGTACAAAAATCAAAAAATTCGAAGTTAATTACAACTAAAATTACTCAAATGCAGCTCCTCTATCCAAAAAACCTAACATAATCCAGAAAAATCGAAGTTGGTTTCAACAAAATTTTTTAAAATTTGACAAAATCTGTACAAAAATCCAAAAATTCGAAGTTAATTTCAACTAAAATTACTCAAATGCAGCTCCTCTATCAAAAAAACCTAACATAATCTAGAAAAATCGAAGTTTGTTTCAACAAAATATTTTAAAATTTGACAAAAATCTGTACAAAAATCCAAAAATTCGAAGTTATTTTAAACTAAAATTACTCAAATGCAGCTCCTCTATCCAAAAAACCTAACATAATCCAGAAAAATCGAAGTTGGTTTCAACAAAATTTTTTAAAATTTGACAAAATCTGTACAAAAATCCAAAAATTCGAAGTTAATTTCAACTAAAATTACTCACATGCAGCTCCGCTACCAAAGAAACCTAACGTAATCCAGAAAAATCGAAGTTGGTTTCAACAAAATTTATTAAAATTTGACAAATATCTGTACAAAAATCCAAAAATTCGAAGTTAATTACAACTAAAATTACTCAAATGCAGCTCCTCTATCCAAAAAACCTAACATAATCCAGAAAAATCGAAGTTGGTTTCAACAAAATTTTTTAAAATTTGACAAAATCTGTACAAAAATCCAAAAATTCGAAGTTAATTTCAACTAAAATTACTCAAATGCAGCTCCTCTATCAAAAAAACCTAACATAATCCAGAAAAATCGAAGTTTGTTTCAACAAAATATTTTAAAATTTGACAAAAATCTTTACAAAAATCCAAAAATTCGAAGTTAATTTCAACTAAAATTACTCAAATGCAGCTCCTCTATCAAGAAAACCTAACGTAATCCAGGGTAATCGAAGTTGGTTTCAACAAATTTTTTTAAAATTTGACAAAAATCTGTACAAAAATCCAAAAATTCGAAGATAATTTCAACTAAAATTACTCAAATGCAGCTCCTCTATCCAAAAAACCTAATATAATCCAGAAAAATCGAAGTTGGTTTCAACAAAATTTTTAAAAATTTGGCAAAAATCTGCACAAAAATCGAAAAATTCGAAGTTAATTACAACTAAAATTACACAAATGCAGCTCCTCTATCCAAAAAACCTAACATAATCCAGAAAAATCGAAGTTGGTTTCAATAAAATTTTTTAAAATTTGACAAAATCTGTACAAAAATCCAAAAATTCGAAGTTAATTTCAACTAAAATTACTCAAATGCAGCTCCGCTACCAAAGAAACCTAACGTAATCCAGAGTAATCGAAGTTGGTTTCAACAAAATTTTTTAAAATTTGACAAAAATCTGTACAAAAATCCAAAAATTCGAAGATAATTTCAACTAAAATTACTCAAATGCAGCTCCTCTATCCAATAAACCTAACATAATCCAGAAAAATCGAAGTTGGTTTCAACAAAATTTTTTAAAATTTGACAAAAATCTGTACAAAAATCCAAAAAATCGAAGTTAATTTCAACTAAAATTACTCAAATGCAGCCCTCTATCAAAAAAACCTAACATAATCCAGAAAAATCGAAGTTGGTTTCAACAGAATTTTTTAAAATTTGACAAAAATCTGTACAAAAATCCAAAAATTCGAAGTTAATTTCAACTAGAATTACTCAAATGCAGTTCCTCTATCAAAAAATCCTAACATATTCCAGAAAAATCGAAGTTGATTTCAACAAAATTTTTTAAAATTTGACAAAATCTGTACAAAAATCCAAAAATTCGAAGTTAATTTCAACTAAAATTACTCAAATGCAGCTCCTCTATCAAAAAAACCTAACATAATCCAGAAAAATCGAAGTTTGTTTCAACAAAATATTTTAAAATTTGACAAAAATCTTTACAAAAATCCAAAAATTCGAAGTTAATTTCAACTAAAATTACTCAAATGCAGCTCCTCTATCAAGAAAACCTAACGTAATCCAGGGTAATCGAAGTTGGTTTCAACAAATTTTTTTAAAATTTGACAAAAATCTGTACAAAAATCCAAAAATTCGAAGATAATTTCAACTAAAATTACTCAAATGCAGCTCCTCTATCCAAAAAACCTAATATAATCCAGAAAAATCGAAGTTGGTTTCAACAAAATTTTTAAAAATTTGGCAAAAATCTGCACAAAAATCGAAAAATTCGAAGTTAATTACAACTAAAATTACACAAATGCAGCTCCTCTATCCAAAAAACCTAACATAATCCAGAAAAATCGAAGTTGGTTTCAACAAAATTTTTTAAAATTTGACAAAAATCTGTTCAAAAATCCAAAAATTCGAAGATAATTTCAACTAAAATTACTCAAATGCAGCTCCTCTATCAAAAAAACCTAACATAATCCAGAAAAATCGAAGTTGGTTTCAACAAAATTTATTAAAATTTGACAAAAATCTGTACAAAAATCCAAAAATTCGAAGTTAATTACAACTAAAATTACTCAAATGCAGCTCCTCTATCCAAAAAACCTAACATAATCCAGAAAAATCGAAGTTGGTTTCAACAAAATTTTTTAAAATTTGACAAAAATCTGTACAAAAATCCAAAAATTCGAAGTTAATTACAACTAAAATTACTCAAATGCAGCTCCTCTATCCAAAAAACCTATCATAATCCAGAAAAATCGAAGTTGGTTTCAACAAAATTTTTTAAAATTTGACAAAATCTGTACAAAAATCCAAAAATTCGAAGTTAATTTCAACTAAAATTACTCAAATGCAGCTCCTCTATCAAAAAAACCTAACATAATCCAGAAAAATAGAAGTTTGTTTCAACAAAATATTTTAAAATTTGACAAAAATCTGTACAAAAATCCAAAAATTCGAAGTTATTTTCAACTAAAATTACTCAAATGCAGCTCCTCTATCCAAAAAACCTAACATAATCCAGAAAAATCGAAGTTGGTTTCAACAAAATTTTTTAAAATTTGACAAAATCTGTACAAAAATTCAAAAATTCGAAGTTAGTTTCAACTAAAATTACTCACATGCAGCTCCGCTACCAAAGAAACCTAACGTAATCCAGAAAAATCGAAGTTGGTTTCAACAAAATTTATTAAAATTTGACAAATATCTGTACAAAAATCCAAAAATTCGAAGTTAATTACAACTAAAATTACTCAAATGCAGCTCCTCTATCCAAAAAACCTAACATAATCCAGAAAAATCGAAGTTGGTTTCAACAAAATTTTTTAAAATTTGACAAAATCTGTACAAAAATCCAAAAATTCGAAGTTAATTTCAACTAAAATTACTCAAATGCAGCTCCTCTATCAAAAAAACCTAACATAATCCAGAAAAATCGAAGTTGGTTTCAACAAAATTTATTAAAATTTGACAAAAATCTGTACAAAAATCCAAAAATTCGAAGTTAATTACAACTAAAATTACTCAAATGCAGCTCCTCTATCCAAAAAACCTAACATAATCCAGAAAAATCGAAGTTGGTTTCAACAAAATTTTTTAAAATTTGACAAAAATCTGTACAAAAATCCAAAAATTCGAAGTTAATTACAACTAAAATTACTCAAATGCAGCTCCTATATCCAAAAAACCTAACATAATCCAGAAAAATCGAAGTTGGTTTCAACAAAATTTTTTAAAATTTGACAAAATCTGTACAAAAATCCAAAAATTCGAAGTTAATTTCAACTAAAATTACTCAAATGCAGCTCCTCTATCAAAAAAACCTAACATAATCCAGAAAAATCGAAGTTTGTTTCAACAAAATATTTTAAAATTTGACAAAAATCTGTACAAAAATCCAAAAATTCGAAGTTATTTTCAACTAAAATTACTCAAATGCAGCTCCTCTATCCAAAAAACCTAACATAATCCAGAAAAATCGAAGTTGGTTTCAACAAAATTTTTTAAAATTTGACAAAATCTGTACAAAAATCCAAAAATTCGAAGTTAATTTCAACTAAAATTACTCACATGCAGCTCCGCTACCAAAGAAACCTAACGTAATCCAGAAAAATCGAAGTTGGTTTCAACAAAATTTATTAAAATTTGACAAATATCTGTACAAAAATCCAAAAATTCGAAGTTAATTACAACTAAAATTACTCAAATGCAGCTCCTCTATCCAAAAAACCTAACATAATCCAGAAAAATCGAAGTTGGTTTCAACAAAATTTTTTAAAATTTGACAAAATCTGTACAAAAATCCAAAAATTCGAAGTTAATTTCAACTAAAATTACTCAAATGCAGCTCCTCTATCAAAAAAACCTAACATAATCCAGAAAAATCGAAGTTTGTTTCAACAAAATATTTTAAAATTTGACAAAAATCTTTACAAAAATCCAAAAATTCGAAGTTAATTTCAACTAAAATTACTCAAATGCAGCTCCTCTATCAAGTAAACCTAACGTAATCCAGGGTAATCGAAGTTGGTTTCAACAAATTTTTTTAAAATTTGACAAAAATCTGTACAAAAATCCAAAAATTCGAAGATAATTTCAACTAAAATTACTCAAATGCAGCTCCTCTATCCAAAAAACCTAATATAATCCAGAAAAATCGAAGTTGGTTTCAACAAAATTTTTAAAAATTTGGCAAAAATCTGCACAAAAATCGAAAAATTCGAAGTTAATTACAACTAAAATTACACAAATGCAGCTCCTCTATCCAAAAAACCTAACATAATCCAGAAAAATCGAAGTTGGTTTCAATAAAATTTTTTAAAATTTGACAAAATCTGTACAAAAATCCAAAAATTCGAAGTTAATTTCAACTAAAATTACTCAAATGCAGCTCCGCTACCAAAGAAACCTAACGTAATCCAGAGTAATCGAAGTTGGTTTCAACAAAATTTTTTAAAATTTGACAAAAATCTGGACAAAAATCCAAAAATTCGAAGATGATTTCAACTAAAATTACTCAAATGCAGCTCCCCTATCCAATAAACCTAACATAATCCAGAAAAATCGAAGTTGGTTTCAACAAAATTTTTTAAAATTTGACAAAATTCTGTACAAAAATCCAAAAAATCGAAGTTAATTTCAACTAAAATTACTCAAATGCAGCCCTCTATCAAAAAAACCTAACATAATCCAGAAAAATCGAAGTTGGTTTCAACAAAATTTTTTAAAATTTGACAAAAATCTGTACAAAAATCCAAAAATTCGAAGTTAATTACAACTAAAATTACTCAAATGCAGCTCCTCTATCCAAAAAACCTAACATAATCCAGAAAAATCGAAGTTGGTTTCAACAAAATTTTTTAAAATTTGACAAAATCTGTACACAAATCCAAAAATTCGAAGTTAATTTCAACTAAAATTACTCAAATGCAGCTCCTCTATCAAGAAAACCTAACGTAATCCAGAGTAATCGAAGTTGGTTTCAACAAAATTTTTTAAAATTTGACAAAAATCTGTTCAAAAATCCAAAAATTCGAAGATAATTTCAACTAAAATTACTCAAATGCAGCTCCTCTATCCAAAAAACCTAACATAATCCAGAAAAATCGAAGTTGGTTTCAACAAAATTTTTTAAAATTTGACAAAATCTGTACAAAAATCCAAAAATTCGAAGTTAATTTCAACTAAAATTACTCAAATGCAGCTCCTCTATCAAAAAAACCTAACATAATCCAGAAAAATCGAAGTTTGTTTCAACAAAATATTTTAAAATTTGACAAAAATCTGTACAAAAATCCAAAAATTCGAAGTTATTTTCAACTAAAATTACTCAAATGCAGCTCCTCTATCCAAAAAACCTAACATAATCCAGAAAAATCGAAGTTGGTTTCAACAAAATTTTTTAAAATTTGACAAAATCTGTACAAAAATCCAAAAATTCGAAGTTAATTTCAACTAAAATTACTCACATGCAGCTCCGCTACCAAAGAAACCTAACGTAATCCAGAAAAATCGAAGTTGGTTTCAACAAAATTTATTAAAATTTGACAAATATCTGTACAAAAATCCAAAAATTCGAAGTTAATTACAACTAAAATTACTCAAATGCAGCTACTCTATCCAAAAAACCTAACATAATCCAGAAAAATCGAAGTTGGTTTCAACAAAATTTTTTAAAATTTGACAAAATCTGTACAAAAATCCAAAAATTCGAAGTTAATTTCAACTAAAATTACTCAAATGCAGCTCCTCTATCAAAAAAACCTAACATAATCCAGAAAAATCGAAGTTTGTTTCAACAAAATATTTTAAAATTTGACAAAAATCTTTACAAAAATCCAAAAATTCGAAGTTAATTTCAACTAAAATTACTCAAATGCAGCTCCTCTATCAAGAAAACCTAACGTAATCCAGGGTAATCGAAGTTGGTTTCAACAAATTTTTTTAAAATTTGACAAAAATCTGTACAAAAATCCAAAAATTCGAAGATAATTTCAACTAAAATTACTCAAATGCAGCTCCTCTATCCAAAAAACCTAATATAATCCAGAAAAATCGAAGTTGGTTTCAACAAAATTTTTAAAAATTTGGCAAAAATCTGCACAAAAATCGAAAAATTCGAAGTTAATTACAACTAAAATTACACAAATGCAGCTCCTCTATCCAAAAAACCTAACATAATCCAGAAAAATCGAAGTTGGTTTCAATAAAATTTTTTAAAATTTGACAAAATCTGTACAAAAATCCAAAAATTCGAAGTTAATTTCAACTAAAATTACTCAAATGCAGCTCCGCTACCAAAGAAACCTAACGTAATCCAGAGTAATCGAAGTTGGTTTCAACAAAATTTTTTAAAATTTGACAAAAATCTGTACAAAAATCCAAAAATTCGAAGATAATTTCAACTAAAATTACTCAAATGCAGCTCCTCTATCCAATAAACCTAACATAATCCAGAAAAATCGAAGTTGGTTTCAACAAAATTTTTTAAAATTTGACAAAAATCTGTACAAAAATCCAAAAAATCGAAGTTAATTTCAACTAAAATTACTCAAATGCAGCCCTCTATCAAAAAAACCTAACATAATCCAGAAAAATCGAAGTTGGTTTCAACAAAATTTTTTAAAATTTGACAAAAATCTGTACAAAAATCCAAAAATTCGAAGTTAATTACAACTAAAATTACTCAAATGCAGCTCCTCTATCCAAAAAACCTAACATAATCCAGAAAAATCGAAGTTGGTTTCAACAAAATTTTTTAAAATTTGACAAAATCTGTACACAAATCCAAAAATTCGAAGTTAATTTCAACTAAAATTACTCAAATGCAGCTCCTCTATCAAGAAAACCTAACGTAATCCAGAGTAATCGAAGTTGGTTTCAACAAAATTTTTTAAAATTTGACAAAAATCTGTACAAAAATCCAAAAATTCGAAGTTAATTACAACTAAAATTACTCAAATGCAGCTCCTCTATCAAAAAAACCTAACATAATCCAGAAAAATCGAAGTTGGTTTCAACAAAATTTTTTAAAATTTGACAAAAATCTGTACAAAAATCCAAAAATTCGAAGTTAATTACAACTAAAATTACTCAAATGCAGCTCCTCTATCCAAAAAACCTAACATAATCCAGAAAAATCGAAGTTGGTTTCAACAAAATTTTTTAAAATTTGACAAAATCTGTACAAAAATCCAAAAATTCGAAGTTAATTTCAACTAAAATTACTCAAATGCAGCTCCTCTATCAAAAAAACCTAACATAATCCAGAAAAATCGAAGTTTGTTTCAACAAAATATTTTAAAATTTGACAAAAATCTGTACAAAAATCCAAAAATTCGAAGTTATTTTCAACTAAAATTACTCAAATGCAGCTCCTCTATCCAAAAAACCTAACATAATCCAGAAAAATCGAAGTTGGTTTCAACAAAATTTTTTAAAATTTGACAAAATCTGTACAAAAATCCAAAAATTCGAAGTTAATTTCAACTAAAATTACTCACATGCAGCTCCGCTACCAAAGAAACCTAACGTAATCCAGAAAAATCGAAGTTGGTTTCAACAAAATTTATTAAAATTTGACAAATATCTGTACAAAAATCCAAAAATTCGAAGTTAATTACAACTAAAATTACTCAAATGCAGCTCCTCTATCCAAAAAACCTAACATAATCCAGAAAAATCGAAGTTGGTTTCAACAAAATTTTTTAAAATTTGACAAAATCTGTACAAAAATCCAAAAATTCAAAGTTAATTTCAACTAAAATTACTCAAATGCAGCTCCTCTATCAAAAAAACCTAACATAATCCAGAAAAATCGAAGTTGGTTTCAACAAAATTTATTAAAATTTGACAAAAATCTGTACAAAAATCCAAAAATTCGAAGTTAATTACAACTAAAATTACTCAAATGCAGCTCCTCTATCCAAAAAACCTAACATAATCCAGAAAAATCGAAGTTGGTTTCAACAAAATTTTTTAAAATTTGACAAAAATCTGTACAAAAATCCAAAAATTCGAAGTTAATTACAACTAAAATTACTCAAATGCAGCTCCTCTATCCAAAAAACCTAACATAATCCAGAAAAATCGAAGTTGGTTTCAACAAAATTTTTTAAAATTTGACAAAATCTGTACAAAAATCCAAAAATTCGAAGTTAATTTCAACTAAAATTACTCACATGCAGCTCCGCTACCAAAGAAACCTAACGTAATCCAGAAAAATCGAAGTTGGTTTCAACAAAATTTATTAAAATTTGACAAATATCTGTACAAAAATCCAAAAATTCGAAGTTAATTACAACTAAAATTACTCAAATGCAGCTCCTCTATCCAAAAAACCTAACATAATCCAGAAAAATCGAAGTTGGTTTCAACAAAATTTTTTAAAATTTGACAAAAATCTTTACAAAAATCCAAAAATTCGAAGTTAATTTCAACTAAAATTACTCAAATGCAGCTCCTCTATCAAGAAAACCTAACGTAATCCAGGGTAATCGAAGTTGGTTTCAACAAAATTTTTAAAAATTTGGCAAAAATCTGCACATAAATCGAAAAATTCGAAGTTAATTACAACTAAAATTACACAAATGCAGCTCCTCTATCCAAAAAACCTAACATAATCCAGAAAAATCGAAGTTGGTTTCAATAAAATTTTTTAAAATTTGACAAAATCTGTACAAAAATCCAAAAATTCGAAGTTAATTTCAACTAAAATTACTCAAATGCAGCTCCGCTACCAAAGAAACCTAACGTTATCCAGAGTAATCGAAGTTGGTTTCAACAAAATTTTTTAAAATTTGACAAAAATCTGTACAAAAATCCAAAAATTCGAAGATAATTTCAACTAAAATTACTCAAATGCAGCTCCTCTATCCAAAAAACCTAACATAATCCAGAAAAATCGAAGTTGGTTTCAACAAAATTTTTTAAAATTTGACAAAATCTGTACAAAAATCCAAAAATTCGAAGTTAATTTCAACTAAAATTACTCAAATGCAGCTCCTCTATCAAAAAAACCTAACATAATCCAGAAAAATCGAAGTTGGTTTCAACAAAATTTTTTATAATTTGAAAAAAATCTGTACAAACATCCAAAAATTCGAAGTTATTTTCAACTAAAATTACTCAAATGCAGCTCCTCTATCAAAAAAACTTTACATAATCCAGAAAAATCGAAGTTGGTTTCAACAATTTTTTTAAAATTTGACAAAAATCTGTACAAAAATCCAAAAATTCGAAGTTAATTTCAACTAGAATTACTGAAATGCAGCTCCTCTATCAAAAAAACCTAACATAATCCAGAAAATTCGAAGTTGGGTTCAACAAATTTTATAAAATTTGACAAAAATCTGCACAAAAATCCAAAAATTCGAAGTTAATTACAACTAAAATTACTCAAATGCAGCTCCTCTATCCAAAAAACCTAACATAATCCAGAAAAATCGAAGTTGGGTTCAACAAAATTTTATAAAATTTGACAAAAATCTGCACAAAAATCCAAAAATTCGAAGTTAATTACAACTAAAATTACTCAAATGCAGCTCCTCTGTCAAAAAAACCTAACATATTCCAGAAAAATCGAAGTTGGTTTCAACAAAATTTTTTAAAATTTGACAAAAATCTGTACAAAAATCCAAAAATTCGAAGTTATTTTCAACTAAAATTACTCAAATGCAGCTCCTCTATCAAAAAAACTTTACATAATCCAGAGTAATCGAAGTTGGTTTCAACAAAATTTTTTAAAATTTGACAAAAATCTGTACAAAAATCCAAAAATTCGAAGTTAATTTCAACTAGAATTACTCAAATGCAGCTCCTCTATCAAAAAAACCTAACATAATCCAGAAAAATCGAAGTTGGTTTCAACAAAATTTTTTAAAATTTGACAAAAATCTGTACAAAAATCCAAAAATTCGAAGTTAATTTCAACTAAAATTTCTCAAATGCAGTTCCTCTATCAAAAAACCTAACATAATCCAGAAAAATCGAAGTTGGTTTCAACAAAATTTTTTATAATTTGAAAAAAATCTGTACAAACATCCAAAAATTCGAAGTTATTTTCAACTAATATTACTCAAATGCAGCTCCTCTATCAAAAAAACTTTACATAATGCAGAAAAATCGAAGTTGGTTTCAACAGAATTTTTTAAAATTTGACAAAAATCTGCACAAAAATCCAAAAATTCGAAGTTAATTACAACTAAAATTACTCAAATGCAGCTCATCTATCCAAAAAACCTAACATAATCCAGAAAAATCGAAGTTGGTTTCAACAAAATTTTTTAAAATTTGACAAAAATCTGTACAAAAATCCAAAAATTCGAAGTTAATTACAACTAAAATTACTCAAATGCAGCTCCTCTATCAAAAAAACCTAACATAATCCAGAAAAATCGAAGTTGGTTTCAACAAAATTTTTTAAAATTTGACAAAAATCTGTACAAAAATCCAAAAATTCGAAGTTAATTACAACTAAAATTACTCAAATGCAGCTCCTCTATCCAAAAAACCTAACATAATCCAGAAAAATCGAAGTTGGTTTCAACAAAATTTTTTAAAATTTGACAAAATCTGTACAAAAATCCAAAAATTCGAAGTTAATTTCAACTAAAATTACTCAAATGCAGCTCCTCTATCAAAAAAACCTAACATAATCCAGAAAAATCGAAGTTTGTTTCAACAAAATATTTTAAAATTTGACAAAAATCTGTACAAAAATCCAAAAATTCGAAGTTATTTTCAACTAAAATTACTCAAATGCAGCTCCTCTATCCAAAAAACCTAACATAATCCAGAAAAATCGAAGTTGGTTTCAACAAAATTTTTTAAAATTTGACAAAATCTGTACAAAAATCCAAAAATTCGAAGTTAATTTCAACTAAAATTACTCACATGCAGCTCCGCTACCAAAGAAACCTAACGTAATCCAGAAAAATCGAAGTTGGTTTCAACAAAATTTATTAAAATTTGACAAATATCTGTACAAAAATCCAAAAATTCGAAGTTAATTACAACTAAAATTACTCAAATGCAGCTCCTCTATCCAAAAAACCTAACATAATCCAGAAAAATCGAAGTTGGTTTCAACAAAATTTTTTAAAATTTGACAAAATCTGTACAAAAATCCAAAAATTCAAAGTTAATTTCAACTAAAATTACTCAAATGCAGCTCCTCTATCAAAAAAACCTAACATAATCCAGAAAAATCGAAGTTGGTTTCAACAAAATTTATTAAAATTTGACAAAAATCTGTACAAAAATCCAAAAATTCGAAGTTAATTACAACTAAAATTACTCAAATGCAGCTCCTCTATCCAAAAAACCTAACATAATCCAGAAAAATCGAAGTTGGTTTCAACAAAATTTTTTAAAATTTGACAAAAATCTGTACAAAAATCCAAAAATTCGAAGTTAATTACAACTAAAATTACTCAAATGCAGCTCCTCTATCCAAAAAACCTAACATAATCCAGAAAAATCGAAGTTGGTTTCAACAAAATTTTTTAAAATTTGACAAAATCTGTACAAAAATCCAAAAATTCGAAGTTAATTTCAACTAAAATTACTCAAATGCAGCTCCTCTATCAAAAAAACCTAACATAATCCAGAAAAATCGAAGTTTGTTTCAACAAAATATTTTAAAATTTGACAAAAATCTGTACAAAAATCCAAAAATTCGAAGTTATTTTCAACTAAAATTACTCAAATGCAGCTCCTCTATCCAAAAAACCTAACATAATCCAGAAAAATCGAAGTTGGTTTCAACAAAATTTTTTAAAATTTGACAAAATCTGTACAAAAATCCAAAAATTCGAAGTTAATTTCAACTAAAATTACTCACATGCAGCTCCGCTACCAAAGAAACCTAACGTAATCCAGAAAAATCGAAGTTGGTTTCAACAAAATTTATTAAAATTTGACAAATATCTGTACAAAAATCCAAAAATTCGAAGTTAATTACAACTAAAATTACTCAAATGCAGCTCCTCTATCCAAAAAACCTAACATAATCCAGAAAAATCGAAGTTGGTTTCAACAAAATTTTTTAAAATTTGACAAAAATCTTTACAAAAATCCAAAAATTCGAAGTTAATTTCAACTAAAATTACTCAAATGCAGCTCCTCTATCAAGAAAACCTAACGTAATCCAGGGTAATCGAAGTTGGTTTCAACAAAATTTTTAAAAATTTGGCAAAAATCTGCACATAAATCGAAAAATTCGAAGTTAATTACAACTAAAATTACACAAATGCAGCTCCTCTATCCAAAAAACCTAACATAATCCAGAAAAATCGAAGTTGGTTTCAATAAAATTTTTTAAAATTTGACAAAATCTGTACAAAAATCCAAAAATTCGAAGTTAATTTCAACTAAAATTACTCAAATGCAGCTCCGCTACCAAAGAAACCTAACGTTATCCAGAGTAATCGAAGTTGGTTTCAACAAAATTTTTTAAAATTTGACAAAAATCTGTACAAAAATCCAAAAATTCGAAGATAATTTCAACTAAAATTACTCAAATGCAGCTCCTCTATCCAAAAAACCTAACATAATCCAGAAAAATCGAAGTTGGTTTCAACAAAATTTTTTAAAATTTGACAAAATCTGTACAAAAATCCAAAAATTCGAAGTTAATTTCAACTAAAATTACTCAAATGCAGCTCCTCTATCAAAAAAACCTAACATAATCCAGAAAAATCGAAGTTGGTTTCAACAAAATTTTTTATAATTTGAAAAAAATCTGTACAAACATCCAAAAATTCGAAGTTATTTTCAACTAAAATTACTCAAATGCAGCTCCTCTATCAAAAAAACTTTACATAATCCAGAAAAATCGAAGTTGGTTTCAACAATTTTTTTAAAATTTGACAAAAATCTGTACAAAAATCCAAAAATTCGAAGTTAATTTCAACTAGAATTACTGAAATGCAGCTCCTCTATCAAAAAAACCTAACATAATCCAGAAAATTCGAAGTTGGGTTCAACAAATTTTATAAAATTTGACAAAAATCTGCACAAAAATCCAAAAATTCGAAGTTAATTACAACTAAAATTACTCAAATGCAGCTCCTCTATCCAAAAAACCTAACATAATCCAGAAAAATCGAAGTTGGGTTCAACAAAATTTTATAAAATTTGACAAAAATCTGCACAAAAATCCAAAAATTCGAAGTTAATTACAACTAAAATTACTCAAATGCAGCTCCTCTGTCAAAAAAACCTAACATATTCCAGAAAAATCGAAGTTGGTTTCAACAAAATTTTTTAAAATTTGACAAAAATCTGTACAAAAATCCAAAAATTCGAAGTTATTTTCAACTAAAATTACTCAAATGCAGCTCCTCTATCAAAAAAACTTTACATAATCCAGAGTAATCGAAGTTGGTTTCAACAAAATTTTTTAAAATTTGACAAAAATCTGTACAAAAATCCAAAAATTCGAAGTTAATTTCAACTAGAATTACTCAAATGCAGCTCCTCTATCAAAAAAACCTAACATAATCCAGAAAAATCGAAGTTGGTTTCAACAAAATTTTTTAAAATTTGACAAAAATCTGTACAAAAATCCAAAAATTCGAAGTTAATTTCAACTAAAATTTCTCAAATGCAGTTCCTCTATCAAAAAACCTAACATAATCCAGAAAAATCGAAGTTGGTTTCAACAAAATTTTTTATAATTTGAAAAAAATCTGTACAAACATCCAAAAATTCGAAGTTATTTTCAACTAATATTACTCAAATGCAGCTCCTCTATCAAAAAAACTTTACATAATGCAGAAAAATCGAAGTTGGTTTCAACAGAATTTTTTAAAATTTGACAAAAATCTGCACAAAAATCCAAAAATTCGAAGTTAATTACAACTAAAATTACTCAAATGCAGCTCATCTATCCAAAAAACCTAACATAATCCAGAAAAATCGAAGTTGGTTTCAACAAAATTTTTTAAAATTTGACAAAAATCTGTACAAAAATCCAAAAATTCGAAGTTAATTTCAACTAGAATTACTCAAATGCAGTTCCTCTATCAAAAAATCCTAACATATTCCAGAAAAATCGAAGTTGATTTCAACAAAATTTTTTAAAATTTGACAAAAATCTGTACAAAAATCCAAAAATTCGAAGTTATTTTCAACTAAAATTACTCAAATGCAGCTCCTCTATGAAAAAAACTTTACATAATCCAGAAAAATCGAAGTTGGTTTCAACAAAATTTTTTAAAATTTGACAAAAATCTGCACAAAAATCCAAAAATTCGAAGTTAATTACAACTAAAATTACTCAAATGCATCTCCTCTATCCAAAAAACCTAACATAATCCAGAAAAATCGAAGTTGGTTTCAACAAAATTTTTTAAAATTTGACAAAATCTGTACAAAAATCCAAAAATTCGAAGTTAATTTCAACTAAAATTACTCAAATGCAGCTCCTCTATCAAAAAAACCTAACATAATCCAGAAAAATCGAAGTTGGTTTCAACAAAATTTTTTATAATTTGAAAAAAATCTGTACAAACATCCAAAAATTCGAAGTTATTTTCAACTAAAATTACTCAAATGCAGCTCCTCTATCAAAAAAACTTTACATAATCCAGAAAAATCGAAGTTGGTTTCAACAATTTTTTTAAAATTTGACAAATGTCTGTACAAAAATCCAAAAATTCGAAGTTAATTGCAACTAGAATTACTGAAATGCAGCTCCTCTATCAAAAAAACCTAACATAATCCAGAAAATTCGAAGTTGGGTTCAACAAATTTTATAAAATTTGACAAAAATCTGCACAAAAATCCAAAAATTCGAAGTTAATTACAACTAAAATTACTCAAATGCAGCTCCTCTATCCAAAAAACCTAACATAATCCAGAAAAACTGAAGTTGGTTTCAACAATTTTTTTAAAATTTGACAAAAATCTGTACAAAAATCCAAAAATTCGAAGTTAATTTCAACTAGAATTACTGAAATGCAGCTCCACTATCAAAAAAACCTAACATAATCCAGAAAATTCGAAGTTGGGTTCAACAAATTTTATAAAATTTGACAAAAATCTGCACAAAAATCCAAAAATTCGAAGTTAATTACAACTAAAATTACTCAAATGCAGCTCCTCTATCCAAAAAACCTAACATAATCCAGAAAAACTGAAGTTGGTTTCAACAAAATTTTTTATAATTTGAAAAAAATCTGTACAAACATCCAAAAATTCGAAGTTATTTTCAACTAAAATTACTCAAATGCAGCTCCTCTATCAAAAAAACTTTACATAATCCAGAAAAATCGAAGTTGGTTTCAACAATTTTTTTAAAATTTGACAAAAATCTGTACAAAAATCCAAAAATTCGAAGTTAATTTCAACTAGAATTACTGAAATGCAGTTCCTCTATCAAAAAACCTAACATAATCCAGAAAAATCGAAGTTGGTTTCAACAAAATTTTTTATAATTTGAAAAAAATCTGTTCAAACATCCAAAAATTCGAAGTTATTTTCAACTAATATTACTCAAATGCAGCTCCTCTATCAAAAAAACTTTACATAATGCAGAAAAATCGAAGTTGGTTTCAACAAAATTTTTTAAAATTTGACAAAAATCTGCACAAAAATCCAAAAATTCGAAGTTAATTACAACTAAAATTACTCAAATGCAGCTCATCTATCCAAAAAACCTAACATAATCCAGAAAAATCGAAGTTGGTTTCAACAAAATTTTTTAAAATTTGACAAAAATCTGTTCAAAAATCCAAAAATTCGAAGTTAATTTCACCTAAAATTACTCAAATGCAGCCCTCTATCAAGAAAACCTAACGTAATCCAGAGTAATCGAAGTTGGTTTCAACAAAATTTTTTAAAATTTGACAAAAATCTGTACAAAAATCCAAAAATTCGAAGTTAATTACAACTAAAATTACTGAAATGCAGCTCCTCTATCAAAAAACCTAACATAATCCCGAAAAATCGAAGTTGGTTTCAACAAAATTTTTTAAAATTTGACAAAAATCTGTACAAAAATCCAAAAATTCGAAGATAATTTCAACTAAAATTACTCAAATGCAGCTCCTCTATCAAAAAAACCTAACATAATCCAGAAAAATCGAAGTTGGTTTCAACAAAATTTTTTAAAATTTGACAAAAATTTGTACAAAAATCCAAAAATTCGAAGTTAATTTCAACTAAAATTACTCAAATGCAGCTCCTCTATCAAAAAAACCTAACATAATCCAGAAAAATCGAAGTTTGTTTCAACAAAATATTTTAAAATTTGACAAAAATCTGTACAAAAATCCAAAAATTCGAAGTTAATTTCAACTAGAATTACTCAAATGCAGCTCCTCTATCAAAAAAACCTAACATAATCCAGAAAAATCGAAGTTGGGTTCAACAAAATTTTATAAAATTTGACTAAAATCTGTACAAAAATCCAAAAATTCGAAGATAATTTCAACTAAAATTACTCAAATGCAGCTCCTCTATCCAAAAAACCTAACATAATCCAGAAAAATCGAAGTTGGTTTCAACAAAATTTTTTAAAATTTGACAAAAATCTGTACAAAAATCAAAAAATTCGAAGTTAATTTCAACTAAAATTACTCAAATGCAGCTCCTCTATCAAAAAAACCTAACGTAATCCAGAGTAATCGAAGTTGGTTTCAACAAAATTTTTTAAAATTTTACAAACATCTGTACAAAAATCCCAAAATTCGAAGTGAATTTCAACTAAAATTACTCAAATGCAGCTCCTCTATCCAAAAATCCTAACATAATCCAGAAAAATCGAAGTTGGTTTCAACAAAATTTTTTAAAATTTGACAAAAATCTATACAAAAATCCAAAAATTCGAAGTTAATTTCAACTAGAATTACTCAAATGCAGCTCCTCTATCAAAAAAACCTAACATAATCCAGAAAAATCGAAGTTGGGTTCAACAAAATTTTATAAAATTTGACAAAAATCTGCACAAAAATCCAAAAATTCGAAGTTAATTACAACTAAAATTACTCAAATGCAGCTCCTCTATCCAAAAAACCTAACATAATCCAGAAAAATCGAAGTTGGTTTCAACAAAATTTTTTAAAATTTGACAAAAATCTGCACAAAAATCCAAAAATTCGAAGTTAATTACAACTAAAATTACTCAAATGCAGCTCCTCTATCCAAAAAACCTAACATAATCCAAAAAAATCGAAGTTGGTTTCAACAAAATATTTTAAAATTTGACAAAAATCTGTACAAAAATCCAAAAATTCGAAGTTAATTTCAACTAAAATTACTCAAATGCAGCTCCGCTACCAAAGAAACCTAACGTAATCCAGAGTAATCGAAGTTGGTTTCAACAAAATTTTTTAAAATTTGACAATATCTGTACAAAAATCCAAAAATTCGAAGTTAATTTCAACTAAAATTACTCAAATGCAGCTCCTCTATCAAAAAAACCTAACATAATCCAGAAAAATCGAAGTTGGTTTCAACAAAATATTTTAAAATTTGACAAAAATCTGTACAAAAATCCAAAAATTCGAAGTTAATTTCAACTAGAATTACTCAAAAGCAGTTCCTCTATCAAAAAAACCTAACATATTCCAGAAAAATCGAAGTTGGTTTCAACAAAATTTTTTAAAATTTGACAAAAATCTGTACAAAAATCAAAAAATTCGAAGTTAATTTCAAATAAAATTACTCAAATGCAGCTCCTCTATCAAAAAAACCTAACGTAATCCAGAGTAATCGAAGTTGGTTTCAACAAAATTTTTTAAAATTTTACAAACATCTGTACAAAAATCCCAAAATTCGAAGTGAATTTCAACTAAAATTACTCAAATGCAGCTCCTCTATCCAAAAAACCTAACATAATCCAGAAAAATCGAAGTTGGTTTCAACAAAATTTTTTAAAATTTGACAAAAATCTATACAAAAATCCAAAAATTCGAAGTTAATTTCAACTAGAATTACTCAAATGCAGCTCCTCTATCAAAAAAACCTAACATAATCCAGAAAAATCGAAGTTGGGTTCAACAAAATTTTATAAAATTTGACAAAAATCTGCACAAAAATCCAAAAATTCGAAGTTAATTACAACTAAAATTACTCAAATGCAGCTCCTCTATCCAAAAAACCTAACATAATCCAGAAAAATCGAAGTTGGTTTCAACAAAATTTTTTAAAATTTGACAAAAATCTGCACAAAAATCCAAAAATTCGAAGTTAATTACAACTAAAATTACTCAAATGCAGCTCCTCTATCCAAAAAACCTAACATAATCCAAAAAAATCGAAGTTGGTTTCAACAAAATATTTTAAAATTTGACAAAAATCTGTACAAAAATCCAAAAATTCGAAGTTAATTTCAACTAAAATTACTCAAATGCAGCTCCGCTACCAAAGAAACCTAACGTAATCCAGAGTAATCGAAGTTGGTTTCAACAAAATTTTTTAAAATTTGACAATATCTGTACAAAAATCCAAAAATTCGAAGTTAATTTCAACTAAAATTACTCAAATGCAGCTCCTCTATCAAAAAAACCTAACATAATCCAGAAAAATCGAAGTTGGTTTCAACAAAATATTTTAAAATTTGACAAAAATCTGTACAAAAATCCAAAAATTCGAAGTTAATTTCAACTAGAATTACTCAAAAGCAGTTCCTCTATCAAAAAAACCTAACATATTCCAGAAAAATCGAAGTTGGTTTCAACAAAATTTTTTAAAATTTGACAAAAATCTGTACAAAAATCAAAAAATTCGAAGTTAATTTCAACTAAAATTACTCAAATGCAGCTCCTCTATCAAAAAAACCTAACGTAATCCAGAGTAATCGAAGTTGGTTTCAACAAAATTTTTTAAAATTTTACAAACATCTGTACAAAAATCCCAAAATTCGAAGTGAATTTCAACTAAAATTACTCAAATGCAGCTCCTCTATCCAAAAAACCTAACATAATCCAGAAAAATCGAAGTTGGTTTCAACAAAATTTTTTAAAATTTGACAAAAATCTATACAAAAATCCAAAAATTCGAAGTTAATTTCAACTAGAATTACTCAAATGCAGCTCCTCTATCAAAAAAACCTAACATAATCCAGAAAAATCGAAGTTGGGTTCAACAAAATTTTATAAAATTTGACAAAAATCTGCACAAAAATCCAAAAATTCGAAGTTAATTACAACTAAAATTACTCAAATGCAGCTCCTCTATCCAAAAAACCTAACATAATCCAGAAAAATCGAAGTTGGTTTCAACAAAATTTTTTAAAATTTGACAAAAATCTGCACAAAAATCCAAAAATTCGAAGTTAATTACAACTAAAATTACTCAAATGCAGCTCCTCTATCCAAAAAACCTAACATAATCCAAAAAAATCGAAGTTGGTTTCAACAAAATATTTTAAAATTTGACAAAAATCTGTACAAAAATCCAAAAATTCGAAGTTAATTTCAACTAAAATTACTCAAATGCAGCTCCGCTACCAAAGAAACCTAACGTAATCCAGAGTAATCGAAGTTGGTTTCAACAAAATTTTTTAAAATTTGACAATATCTGTACAAAAATCCAAAAATTCGAAGTTAATTTCAACTAAAATTACTCAAATGCAGCTCCTCTATCAAAAAACCTAACATAATCCCGAAAAATCGAAGTTGGTTTTAACAAAATTTTTTAAAATTTGACAAAAATCTGTACAAAAATCCAAAAATTCGAAGATAATTTCAACTAAAATTACTCAAATGCAGCTCCTCTATCAAAAAAACCTAACATAATCCAGAAAAATCGAAGTTGGTTTCAACAAAATTTTTTAAAATTTGACAAAAATTTGTACAAAAATCTAAAAATTCGAAGTTAATTTCAACTAAAATTACTCAAATGCAGCTCCTCTATCAAAAAAACCTAACATAATCCAGAAAAATCGAAGTTGGTTTCAACAAAATATTTTAAAATTTGACAAAAATCTGTACAAAAATCCAAAAATTTGAAGTTAATTTCAACTAGAATTACTCAAATGCAGCTCCTCTATCAAAAAAACCTAACATAATCCAGAAAAATCGAAGTTGGGTTCAACAAAATTTTATAAAATTTGACAAAAATCTGTACAAAAATCCAAAAATTCGAAGATAATTTCAACTAAAATTACTCAAATGCAGCTCCTCTATCCAAAAAACCTAACATAATCCAGAAAAATTGAAGTTGGTTTCAACAAAATTTTTTAAAATTTGACAAAAATCTGTACAAAAATCCAAAAATTCGAAGTTAATTTCAACTAGAATTACTCAAATGCAGCTCCTCTATCAAAAAAAAACTAACATAATCCAGAAAAATCGAAGTTGGTTTCAACAAAATTTTTTAAAATTTGACAAAAATCTGTACAAAAATCCAAAAATTCGAAGATAATTTCAACTAAAATTACTCAAATGCAGCTCCTCTATCCAAAAAGCCTAACGTAATCCAGAGTAATCGAAGTTGGTTTCAACAAAATTTTTTAAAATTTTACAAACATCTGTACAAAAATCCCAAAATTCGAAGTGAATTTCAACTAAAATTACTCAAATGCAGCTCCTCTATCAAAAAAACCTAACGTAATCCAGAGTAATCGAAGTTGGTTTCAACAAAATTTTTTAAAATTTTACAAACATCTGTACAAAAATCCCAAAATTCGAAGTGAATTTCAACTAAAATTACTCAAATGCAGCTCATCTATCCAAAAAACCTAACATAATCCAGAAAAATCGAAGTTGGTTTCAACAAAATTTTTTAAAATTTGACAAAAATCTGTACAAAAATCCAAAAATTCGAAGTTAATTTCAACTAGAATTACTCAAATGCAGTTCCTCTATCAAAAAATCCTAACATATTCCAGAAAAATCGAAGTTGATTTCAACAAAATTTTTTAAAATTTGACAAAAATCTGTACAAAAATCCAAAAATTCGAAGTTATTTTCAACTAAAATTCCTCAAATGCAGCTCCTCTATCAAAAAAACTTTACATAATCCAGAAAAATCGAAGTTGGTTTCAACAAAATTTTTTAAAATTTGACAAAAATCTGTACAAAAATTCAAAAATTCGAAGTTAATTTCAACTAAAATTACTCAAATGCAGCTCCTCTATCAAAAAAACCTAACATAATCCAGAAAAATCGAAATTGGTTTCAACAAAATTTTTTATAATTTGAAAAAAATCTGTACAAACATCCAAAAATTCGAAGTTATTTTCAACTAAAATTACTCAAATGCAGCTCCTCTATCAAAAAAACTTTACATAATCCATAAAAATCGAAGTTGGTTTCAACAATTTTTTTAAAATTTGACAAAAATCTGTACAAAAATCCAAAAATTCGAAGTTAATTTCAACTAGAATTACTGAAATGCAGTTCCTCTATCAAAAAACCTAACATAATCCAGAAAAATCGAAGTTGGTTTGAACAAAATTTTTTATAATTTGAAAAAAATCTGTACAAACATCCAAAAATTCGAAGTTATTTTCAACTAAAATTACTCAAATGCAGCGACGCTACCAAAAAAACCTAACATAATCCAGAAAAATCGAAATTGGTTTCAACAAAATTTTTTATAATTTGAAAAAAATCTGTACAAACATCCAAAAATTCGAAGTTATTTTCAACTAATATTACTCAAATGCAGCTCCTCTATCAAAAAAACTTTACATAATCCAGAAAAATCGAAGTTGGTTTCAACAATTTTTTTAAAATTTGACAAAAATCTGTACAAAAATCAAAAAATTCGAAGTTAATTTCAACTAGAATTACTCAAATGCAGCTCCTCTATCAAAAAAACCTAACATATTCCAGAAAAATCGAAGTTGGGTTCAACAAATTTTATAAAATTTGACAAAAATCTGTACAAAAATCCAAAAATTCGAAGTTAATTTCAACTAGAATTACTCAAATGCAGCTCCTCTATCAAAAAAACCTAACATAATCCAGAAAAATCGAAGTTGGGTTCAACAAAATTTTATAAAATTTGACAAAAATCTGTACAAAAATCCAAAAATTCGAAGATAATTTCAACTAAAATTACTCAAATGCAGCTCCTCTATCCAAAAAGCCTAACGTAATCCAGAAAAATTGAAGTTGGTTTCAACAAAATTTTTTAAAATTTGACAAAAATCTGTACAAAAATCCAAAAATTCGAAGTTAATTTCAACTAGAATTACTCAAATGCAGCTCCTCTATCAAAAAAACCTAACATAATCCAGAAAAATCGAAGTTGGTTTCAACAAAATTTTTTAAAATTTGACAAAAATCTGTACAAAAATCCAAAAATTCGAAGATAATTTCAACTAAAATTACTCAAATGCAGCTCCTCTATCCAAAAAGCCTAACGTAATCCAGAGTAATCGAAGTTGGTTTCAACAAAATTTTTTAAAATTTGACAAAAATCTGTACAAAAATCCAAAAATTCGAAGTTATTTTCAACTAAAATTACTCAAATGCAGCTCCTCTATCAAAAAAACTTTACATAATCCAGAAAAATCGAAGTTGGTTTCAACAAAATTTTTTAAAATTTGACAAAAATCTGTACAAAAATCCAAAAATTCGAAGTTAATTTCAACTAGAATTACTCAAATGCAGTTCCTCTATCAAAAAAACCTAACATATTCCAGAAAAATCGAAGTTGGTTTCAACAAAATTTTTTAAAATTTGACAAAAAACTGTACAAAAATCAAAAAATTCGAAGTTAATTTCAACTAAAATTACTCAAATGCAGCTCCTCTATCAAAAAAACCTAACGTAATCCAGAGTAATCGAAGTTGGTTTCAACAAAATTTTTTAAAATTTTACAAACATCTGTACAAAAATCCCAAAATTCGAAGTTATTTTCAACTAGAATTACTCAAATGCAGCTCCTCTATCAAAAAAACCTAACATAATCCAGAAAAATCGAAGTTGGGTTCAACAAAATTTTATAAAATTTGACAAAAATCTGCACAAAAATCCAAAAATTCGAAGTTAATTACAACTAAAATTACTCAAATGCAGCTCCTCTATCCAAAAAACCTAACATAATCCAGAAAAATCGAAGTTGGTTTCAACAAAATTTTTTAAAATTTGACAAAAATCTGCACAAAAATCCAAAAATTCGAAGTTAATTACAACTAAAATTACTCAAATGCAGCTCCTCTATCCAAAAAACCTAACATAATCCAAAAAAATCGAAGTTGGTTTCAACAAAATTTTTTAAAATTTGACAAAAATTTGTACAAAAATCCAAAAATTCGAAGTTAATTTCAACTAAAATTACTCAAATGCAGCTCCTCTATCAGAAAAACCTAACATAATCCAGAAAAATCGAAGTTGGTTTCAACAAAATATTTTAAAATTTGACAAAAATCTGTACAAAAATCCAAAAATTCGAAGTTAATTTCAACTAGAATTACTCAAATGCAGCTCCTCTATCAAAAAAACCTAACATAATCCAGAAAAATCGAAGTTGGGTTCAACAAAATTTTATAAAATTTGACAAAAATCTGTACAAAAATCCAAAAATTCGAAGATAATTTCAACTAAAATTACTCAAATGCAGCTCCTCTATCCAAAAAACCTAACATAATCCAGAAAAATTGAAGTTGGTTTCAACAAAATTTTTTAAAATTTGACAAAAATCTGTACAAAAATCCAAAAATTCGAAGTTAATTTCAACTAGAATTACTCAAATGCAGCTCCTCTATCAAAAAAAAACTAACATAATCCAGAAAAATCGAAGTTGGTTTCAACAAAATTTTTTAAAATTTGACAAAAATCTGTACAAAAATCCAAAAATTCCAAGATAATTTCAACTAAAATTACTCAAATGCAGCTCCTCTATCCAAAAAGCCTAACGTAATCCAGAGTAATCGAAGTTGGTTTCAACAAAATTTTTTAAAATTTTACAAACATCTGTACAAAAATCCCAAAATTCGAAGTGAATTTCAACTAAAATTACTCAAATGCAGCTCCTCTATCAAAAAAACCTAACGTAATCCAGAGTAATCGAAGTTGGTTTCAACAAAATTTTTTAAAATTTTACAAACATCTGTACAAAAATCCCAAAATTCGAAGTGAATTTCAACTAAAATTACTCAAATGCAGCTCCTCTATCCAAAAAACCTAACATAATCCAGAAAAATCGAAGTTGGTTTCAACAAATTTTTTTAAAATTTGACAAAAATCTATACAAAAATCCAAAAATTCGAAGTTAATTTCAACTAGAATTACTCAAATGCAGCTCCTCTATCAAAAAAACCTAACATAATCCAGAAAAATCGAAGTTGGGTTCAACAAAATTTTATAAAATTTGACAAAAATCTGCACAAAAATCCAAAAATTCGAAGTTAATTACAACTAAAATTACTCAAATGCAGCTCCTCTATCCAAAAAACCTAACATAATCCAGAAAAATCGAAGTTGGTTTCAACAAAATTTTTTAAAATTTGACAAAAATCTGCACAAAAATCCAAAAATTCGAAGTTAATTACAACTAAAATTACTCAAATGCAGCTCCTTTATCAAAAAAACCTAACACATTCCAGAAAAATCGAAGTTGGTTTCAACAAAATTTTTTAAAATTTAACAAAAATCTGTACAAAAATCCAAAAATTCGAAGTTATTTTCAACTAAAATTACTCAAATGCAGCTCCTTTATCAAAAAAACCTAACATATTCCAGAAAAATCGTAGTTGGTTTCAACAAAATTTTTTAAAATTTGACAAAAATCTGTACAAAAATCCAAAAATTCGAAGTTATTTTCAACTAAAATTACTCAAATGCAGCTCCTCTATCAAAAAAACTTTACATAATCCAGAAAAATCGAAGTTGGTTTCAACAAAATTTTTTAAAATTTGACAAACATCTGTACAAAAATCCCAAAATTCGAAGTTAATTTCAACTAAAATTACTCAAATGCAGCTCCTCTATCAAAAAAACTTTACATAATCCAGAAAAATCGAAGTTGGTTTCAACAAAATTTTTAAAAATTTGACAAACATCTGTACAAAAATCCCAAAATTCGAAGTTAATTTCAACCAAAATTACTCAAATGCAGCTCCTCTATCAAAAAACCTAACATAATCCAGAAAAATCGAAGTTGGTTTCAACAAAATTTTTTATAATTTGATAAAAATCTGTACAAACATCCAAAAATTCGAAGTTAATTTCAACTAAAATTACTCAAATGCAGCTCCTCTATCAAAAAAACCTAACATAATCCAGAAAAATCGAAGTTTGTTTCAACAAAATATTTTAAAATTTGACAAAAATCTGTACAAAAATCCAAAAATTCGAATTTAATTTCAACTAAAATTACTCAAATGCAGCTCCTCTATCAAAAAACCTAACATAATCCCGAAAAATCGAAGTTGGTTTCAACAAAATTTTTTAAAATTTGACAAAAATCTGTACAAAAATCCAAAAATTCGAAGTTAATTTCAACTAAAATTACTCAAATGCAGCTCCTCTATCAAAAAAACCTAACATAATCCAGAAAAATCGAAGTTGGTTTAAACAAAATTTTTTAAAATTTGACAAAAATTTGTACAAGAATCCTAAAATTCGAAGTTAATTTCAACTAAAATTACTCAAATGCAGCTCCTTTAACAAAAAAACCTAACATATTCCAGAAAAATCGAAGTTTGTTTCAACAAAATATTTTAAAATTTGACAAAAATCTGTACAAAAATCCAAAAATTCGAAGTTAATTTCAACTAAAATTACTCAAATGCAGCTCCTCTATCAAAAAACCTAACATAATCCCGAAAAATCGAAGTTGGTTTCAACAAAATTTTTTAAAATTTGACAAAAATCTGTACAAAAATCCAAAAATTCGAAGTTAATTTCAACTAAAATTACTCAAATGCAGCTCCTCTATCAAAAAAACCTAACATAATCCAGAAAAATCGAAGTTGGTTTCAACAAAATTTTTTAAAATTTGACAAAATCTGTACAAAAATCCAAAAATTCGAAGTTAATTTCAACTAAAATTACTCAAATGCAGCTCCTCTATCCAAAAAACCTAACATAATCCAGAAAAATCGAAGTTGGTTTCAACAAAATTTTTTAAAATTTGACAAAATCTGTACAAAAATCCAAAAATTCGAAGTTAATTTCAACTAAAATTACTCAAATGCAGCTCCGCTACCAAAGAAACCAAACGTAATCCCGAGTAATCGAAGTTGGTTTGAACAAAATTTTTTAAAATTTGACAAAAATCTGTACAAAAATCCAAAAATTCGAAGTTAATTACAACTAAAATTACTCAAATGCAGCTCCTCTGTCAAAAAAACCTAACATATTCCAGAAAAATCGAAGTTGGTTTCAACAAAATTTTTTAAAATTTGACCAAAATCTGTACAAAAATCCAAAAATTCGAAGTTATTTTCAACTAAAATTACTCAAATGCAGCTCCTCTATCAAAAAAACTTTACATAATCCAGAGTAATCGAAGTTGGTTTCAACAAAATTTTTTAAAATTTGACAAAGATCTGTACAAAAATCCAAAAATTCGAAGTTAATTTCAACTAGAATTACTCAAATGCAGCTCCTCTATCAAAAAAACCTAACATAATCCAGAAAAATCGAAGTTGGTTTCAACAAAATTTTTTAAAATTTGACAAAAATCTGTACAAAAATTCAAAAATTCGAAGTTAATTTCAACTAAAATTACTCAAATGCAGTTCCTCTATCAAAAAACCTAACATAATCCAGAAAAATCGAAGTTGGTTTCAACAAAATTTTTTATAATTTGAAAAAAATCTGTACAAACATCCAAAAATTCGAAGTTTATTACAACTAAAATTACTCAAATGCAGCACCTCTATCCAAAAAACCTAACATAATCCAGAAAAATCGAAGTTGGTTTCAACAAAATTTTTTAAAATTTGACAAAAATCTGTACAAAAATCCAAAAATTCGAAGTTAATTTCAACTAGAATTACTCAAATGCAGTTCCTCTATCAAAAAAACCTAACATATTCCAGAAAAATCGAAGTTGATTTCAACAAAATTTTTTAAAATTTGACAAAAATCTGTACAAAAATCCAAAAATTCGAAGTTATTTTCCACTAAAATTACTCAAATGCAGCTCCTCTATCAAAAAAACTTTACATAATCCAGAAAAATCGAAGTTGGTTTCAACAAAATTTTTTAAAATTTGACAAAAATCTGCACAAAAATCCAAAAATTCGAAGTTAATTACAACCAAAATTACTCAAATGCATCTCCTCTATCCAAAAAACCTAACATAATCCAGAAAAATCGAAGTTGGTTTCAACAAAATTTTTTAAAATTTGACAAAATCTGTACAAAAATCCAAAAATTCGAAGTTAATTTCAACTAAAATTACTCAAATGCAGCTCCTCTATCAAAAAAACCTAACATAATCCAGAAAAATCGAAGTTGGTTTCAACAAAATTTTTTATAATTTGAAAAAAATCTGTACAAACATCCAAAAATTCGAAGTTATTTTCAACTAAAATTACTCAAATGCAGCTCCTCTATCAAAAAAACTTTACATAATCCAGAAAAATCGAAGTTGGTTTCAACAATTTTTTTAAAATTTGACAAAGATCTGTACAAAAATCCAAAAATTCGAAGTTAATTTCAACTAGAATTACTGAAATGCAGTTCCTCTATCAAAAAACCTAACATAATCCAGAAAAATCGAAGTTGGTTTCAACAAAATTTTTTATACTTTGAAAAAAATCTGTACAAACATCCAAAAATTCGAAGTTATTTTCAACTAATATTACTCAAATGCAGCTCCTCTATCAAAAAAACTTTACATAATGCAGAAAAATCGAAGTTGGTTTCAACAAAATTTTTTAAAATTTGACAAAAATCTGCACAAAAATCCAAAAATTCGAAGTTAATTACAACTAAAATTACTCAAATGCAGCTCCTCTATCCAAAAAACCTAACATAATCCAGAAAAATCGAAGTTGGTTTCAACAAAATTTTTTAAAATTTGACAAAAATCTGTACAAAAATCCAAAAATTCGAAGTTATTTTCAACTAAAATTACTCAAATGCAGCTCCTCTATCAAAAAAACTTTACATAATCCAGAAAAATCGAAGTTGGTTTCAACAAAATTTTTTAAAATTTGACAAAAATCTGCACAAAAATCCAAAAATTCGAAGTTAATTACAACTAAAATTACTCAAATGCATCTCCTCTATCCAAAAAACCTAACATAATCCAGAAAAATCGAAGTTGGTTTCAACAAAATTTTTTATAATTTGAAAAAAATCTGTACAAACATCCAAAAATTCGAAGTTATTTTCAACTAAAATTACTCAAATGCAGCTCCTCTATCAAAAAAACTTTACATAATCCAGAAAAATCGAAGTTGGTTTCAACAATTTTTTTAAAATTTGACAAAAATCTGTACAAAAATCCAAAAATTCGAAGTTAATTTCAACTAGAATTACTGAAATGGAGCTCCTCTATCAAAAAAACCTAACATAATCCAGAAAATTCGAAGTTGGGTTCAACAAAT
The DNA here is from genome assembly GCA_951215215.1 of Andrena trimmerana. Classification (NCBI taxonomy): domain Eukaryota; kingdom Metazoa; phylum Arthropoda; class Insecta; order Hymenoptera; family Andrenidae; genus Andrena; species Andrena trimmerana. Next base: position 213,552 of record CATNUO010000204.1, on the reverse strand, counting down.
TTTATAAAATTTGACAAAAATCTGCACAAAAATCCAAAAATTCGAAGTTAATTACAACTAAAATTACTCAAATGCAGCTCCTCTATCCAAAAAACCTAACATAATCCAGAAAAATCGAAGTTGGGTTCAACAAAATTTTATAAAATTTGACAAAAATCTGCACAAAAATCCAAAAATTCGAAGTTAATTACAACTAAAATTACTCAAATGCAGCTCCTCTGTCAAAAAAACCTAACATATTCCAGAAAAATCGAAGTTGGTTTCAACAAAATTTTTTAAAATTTGACAAAAATCTGTACAAAAATCCAAAAATTCGAAGTTATTTTCAACTAAAATTACTCAAATGCAGCTCCTCTATCAAAAAAACTTTACATAATCCAGAGTAATCGAAGTTGGTTTCAACAAAATTTTTTAAAATTTGACAAAAATCTGTACAAAAATCCAAAAATTCGAAGTTAATTTCAACTAGAATTACTCAAATGCAGCTCCTCTATCAAAAAAACCTAACATAATCCAGAAAAATCGAAGTTGGTTTCAACAAAATTTTTTAAAATTTGACAAAAATCTGTACAAAAATCCAAAAATTCGAAGTTAATTTCAACTAAAATTTCTCAAATGCAGTTCCTCTATCAAAAAACCTAACATAATCCAGAAAAATCGAAGTTGGTTTCAACAAAATTTTTTATAATTTGAAAAAAATCTGTACAAACATCCAAAAATTCGAAGTTATTTTCAACTAATATTACTCAAATGCAGCTCCTCTATCAAAAAAACTTTACATAATGCAGAAAAATCGAAGTTGGTTTCAACAAAATTTTTTAAAATTTGACAAAAATCTGCACAAAAATCCAAAAATTCGAAGTTAATTACAACTAAAATTACTCAAATGCAGCTCATCTATCCAAAAAACCTAACATAATCCAGAAAAATCGAAGTTGGTTTCAACAAAATTTTTTAAAATTTGACAAAAATCTGTACAAAAATCCAAAAATTCGAAGTTAATTTCAACTAGAATTACTCAAATGCAGTTCCTCTATCAAAAAATCCTAACATATTCCAGAAAAATCGAAGTTGATTTCAACAAAATTTTTTAAAATTTGACAAAAATCTGTACAAAAATCCAAAAATTCGAAGTTATTTTCAACTAAAATTACTCAAATGCAGCTCCTCTATCAAAAAAACTTTACATAATCCAGAAAAATCGAAGTTGGTTTCAACAAAATTTTTTAAAATTTGACAAAAATCTGCACAAAAATCCAAAAATTCGAAGTTAATTACAACTAAAATTACTCAAATGCATCTCCTCTATCCAAAAAACCTAACATAATCCAGAAAAATCGAAGTTGGTTTCAACAAAATTTTTTAAAATTTGACAATATCTGTACAAAAATCCAAAAATTCGAAGTTAATTTCAACTAAAATTACTCAAATGCAGCTCCTCTATCAAAAAAACCTAACATAATCCAGAAAAATCGAAGTTGGTTTCAACAAAATTTTTTATAATTTGAAAAAAATCTGTACAAACATCCAAAAATTCGAAGTTATTTTCAACTAAAATTACTCAAATGCAGCTCCTCTATCAAAAAAACTTTACATAATCCAGAAAAATCGAAGTTGGTTTCAACAATTTTTTTAAAATTTGACAAAAATCTGTACAAAAATCCAAAAATTCGAAGTTAATTTCAACTAGAATTACTGAAATGCAGCTCCTCTATCAAAAAAACCTAACATAATCCAGAAAATTCGAAGTTGGGTTCAACAAATTTTATAAAATTTGACAAAAATCTGCACAAAAATCCAAAAATTCGAAGTTAATTACAACTAAAATGACTCAAATGCAGCTCCTCTATCCAAAAAACCTAACATAATCCAGAAAAACTGAAGTTGGTTTCAACAATTTTTTTAAAATTTGACAAAAATCTGCACAAAAATCCAAAAATTCGAAGTTATTTTCAACTAAAATTACTCAAATGCAGCTCCTCTATCAAAAAAACTTTACATAATCCAGAAAAATCGAAGTTGGTTTCAACAATTTTTTTAAAATTTGACAAAAATCTGTACAAAAATCCAAAAATTCGAAGTTAATTTCAACTAGAATTACTGAAATGCAGCTCCTCTATCAAAAAAACCTAACATAATCCAGAAAATTCGAAGTTGGGTTCAACAAAATTTTTTATAATTTGAAAAAAATCTGTACAAACATCCAAAAATTCGAAGTTATTTTCAACTAAAATTACTCAAATGCAGCGACGCTACCAAAAAAACCTAACATAATCCAGAAAAATCGAAATTGGTTTCAACAAAATTTTTTATAATTTGAAAAAAATCTGTACAAACATCCAAAAATTCGAAGTTATTTTCAACTAAAATTACTCAAATGCAGCGACGCTACCAAAAAAACCTAACATAATCCAGAAAAATCGAAATTGGTTTCAACAAAATTTTTTATAATTTGAAAAAAATCTGTACAAACATCCAAAAATTATTTTCAACTAATATTACTCAAATGCAGCTCCTCTATCAAAAAAACTTTACATAATCCAGAAAAATCGAAGTTGGTTTCAACAATTTTTTTAAAATTTGACAAAAATCTGTACAAAAATCAAAAAATTCGAAGTTAATTTCAACTAGAATTACTCAAATGCAGCTCCTCTATCAAAAAAACCTAACATATTCCAGAAAAATCGAAGTTGGGTTCAACAAATTTTATAAAATTTGACAATAATCTGCACAAAAATCCAAAAATTCGAAGTTAATTACAACTAAAATTACTCAAATGCAGCTCCTCTATCCAAAAAACCTAACATAATCCAGAAAAATCGAAGTTGGTTTCAACAAAATTTTTTAAAATTTGACAAAAATCTGTACAAAAATTCAAAAATTCGAAGTTAATTTCAACTAAAATTACTCAAATGCAGCTCCTCTATCAAAAAAACCTAACATAATCCAGAAAAATCGAAGTTGGTTTCAACAAAATTTTTTAAAATTTGACAAAATCTGTACAAAAATCCAAAAATTCGAAGTTAATTTCAACTAAAATTACTCAAATGCAGCTCCTCTATCAAAAAAACCTAACATAATCCAGAAAAATCGAAGTTGGTTTCAACAAAATTTTTTAAAATTTGACAAAAATCTGTACAAACATCCAAAAATTCGAAGTTATTTTCAACTAAAATTACTCAAATGCAGCTCCTCTATCAAAAAAACTTTACATAATCCAGAAAAATCGAAGTTGGTTTCAACAATTTTTTTAAAATTTGACAAAGATCTGTACAAAAATCCAAAAATTCGAAGTTAATTTCAACTAGAATTACTGAAATGCAGTTCCTCTATCAAAAAACCTAACATAATCCAGAAAAATCGAAGTTGGTTTCAACAAAATTTTTTATACTTTGAAAAAAATCTGTACAAACATCCAAAAATTCGAAGTTATTTTCAACTAATATTACTCAAATGCAGCTCCTCTATCAAAAAAACTTTACATAATGCAGAAAAATCGAAGTTGGTTTCAACAAAATTTTTTAAAATTTGACAAAAATCTGCACAAAAATCCAAAAATTCGAAGTTAATTACAACTAAAATTACTCAAATGCAGCTCCTCTATCCAAAAAACCTAACATAATCCAGAAAAATCGAAGTTGGTTTCAACAAAATTTTTTAAAATTTGACAAAAATCTGTACAAAAATCCAAAAATTCGAAGTTATTTTCAACTAAAATTACTCAAATGCAGCTCCTCTATCAAAAAAACTTTACATAATCCAGAAAAATCGAAGTTGGTTTCAACAAAATTTTTTAAAATTTGACAAAAATCTGCACAAAAATCCAAAAATTCGAAGTTAATTACAACTAAAATTACTCAAATGCATCTCCTCTATCCAAAAAACCTAACATAATCCAGAAAAATCGAAGTTGGTTTCAACAAAATTTTTTATAATTTGAAAAAAATCTGTACAAACATCCAAAAATTCGAAGTTATTTTCAACTAAAATTACTCAAATGCAGCTCCTCTATCAAAAAAACTTTACATAATCCAGAAAAATCGAAGTTGGTTTCAACAATTTTTTTAAAATTTGACAAAGATCTGTACAAAAATCCAAAAATTCGAAGTTAATTTCAACTAGAATTACTCAAATGCAGCTCCTCTATCAAAAAACCTAACGTAATCCAGAGTAATCGAAGTTGGTTTCAACAAAATTTTTTAAAATTTGACAAAAATCTGTACAAAAATCCAAAAATTCGAAGTTAATTTCAACTAAAATTACTCAAATGCAGCTCCTCTATCCAAAAAACCTAACATAATCCAGAAAAATCGAAGTTGGTTTCAACAAAATTTTTTAAAATTTGACAAAATCTGTACAAAAATCCAAAAATTCGAAGTTAATTTCAACTAAAATTACTCAAATGCAGCTCCGCTACCAAAGAAACCAAACGTAATCCCGAGTAATCGAAGTTGGTTTGAACAAAATTTTTTAAAATTTGACAAAAATCTGTACAAAAATCCAAAAATTCGAAGTTAATTACAACTAAAATTACTCAAATGCAGCTCCTCTGTCAAAAAAACCTAACATATTCCAGAAAAATCGAAGTTGGTTTCAACAAAATTTTTTAAAATTTGACCAAAATCTGTACAAAAATCCAAAAATTCGAAGTTATTTTCAACTAAAATTACTCAAATGCAGCTCCTCTATCAAAAAAACTTTACATAATCCAGAGTAATCGAAGTTGGTTTCAACAAAATTTTTTAAAATTTGACAAAGATCTGTACAAAAATCCAAAAATTCGAAGTTAATTTCAACTAGAATTACTCAAATGCAGCTCCTCTATCAAAAAAACCTAACATAATCCAGAAAAATCGAAGTTGGTTTCAACAAAATTTTTTATAATTTGAAAAAAATCTGTACAAACATCCAAAAATTCGAAGTTAATTACAACTAAAATTACTCAAATGCAGCACCTCTATCCAAAAAACCTAACATAATCCAGAAAAATCGAAGTTGGTTTCAACAAAATTTTTTAAAATTTGACAAAAATCTGTACAAAAATCCAAAAATTCGAAGTTAATTTCAACTAGAATTACTCAAATGCAGTTCCTCTATCAAAAAATCCTAACATATTCCAGAAAAATCAAAGTTGATTTCAACAAAATTTTTTAAAATTTGACAAAAATCTGTACAAAAATCCAAAAATTCGAAGTTATTTTCAACTAAAATTACTCAAATGCAGCTCCTCTATCAAAAAAACTTTACATAATCCAGAAAAATCGAAGTTGGTTTCAACAAAATTTTTTAAAATTTGACAAAAATCTGCACAAAAATCCAAAAATTCGAAGTTAATTACAACTAAAATTACTCAAATGCATCTCCTCTATCCAAAAAACATAACATAATCCAGAAAAATCGAAGTTGGTTTCAACAAAATTTTTTAAAATTTGACAAAATCTGTACAAAAATCCAAAAATTCGAAGTTAATTTCAACTAAAATTACTCAAATGCAGCTCCTCTATCAAAAAAACTTTACATAATCCAGAAAAATCGAAGTTGGTTTCAACAATTTTTTTAAAACTTGACAAAAATCTGTACAAAAATCCAAAAATTCGAAGTTAATTTCAACTAGAATTACTGAAATGCAGCTCCTCTATCAAAAAATCCTAACATATTCCAGAAAAATCGAAGTTGATTTCAACAAAATTTTTTAAAATTTGACAAAAATCTGTACAAAAATCCAAAAATTCGAAGTTATTTTCAACTAAAATTACTCAAATGCAGCTCCTCTATCAAAAAAACTTTACATAATCCAGAAAAATCGAAGTTGGTTTCAACAAAATTTTTTAAAATTTGACAAAATCTGTACAAAAATCCAAAAATTCGAAGTTAATTTCAACTAAAATTACTCAAATGCAGCCCCTCTATCAAAAAAACCTAACATAATCCAGAAAAATCGAAGTTGGTTTCAACAAAATTTTTTAAATTTGACAAAAATCTGTTCAAAAATCCAAAAATTCGAAGTTAATTTCAACTGGAATTACTCAAATGCAGCTCCTCTATCAAAAAAACCTAACATAATCCTGAAAAATCGAAGTTGGGTTCAACAAATTTTATAAAATTTGACAAAAATCTGCACAAAAATCCAAAAATTCGAAGTTAATTACAACTAAAATTACTCAAATGCAGCTCCTCTATCAAAAAAACCTAACATAATCCAGAAAAATCGAAGTTGGTTTCAACAAAATATTTTAAAATTTGACAAAAATCTGCACAAAAATCCAAAAATTCGAAGTTAATTTCAACTAAAATTACTCAAATGCAGCTCCTCTATCCAAAAAACCTAACATAATCCAGAAAAATCGAAGTTGGTTTCAACAAAATTTTTTAAAATTTGACAAAAATCTGTACAGAAATCCAAAAATTCGAAGTTAATTTCAACTAAAATTACTCAAATGCAGCTCCTCTATCAAAAAACCTAACATAATCCAGAAAAATCGAAGTTGGTTTCAACAAAAATTTTTAAAATTTGACAAAAATCTGTACAAAAATCCAAAAATTCGAAGTTAATTTCAACTAGAATTACTCAAATGCAGTTCCTCTATCAAAAAAACCTAACATATTCCAGAAAAATCGATGTTGATTTCAACAAAATTTTTTATAATTTGAGAAAAATCTGTAGAAAAATCCAAAAATTCGAAGATAATTTCAACTAAAATTACTCAAATGCAGCTCCTCTATCCAAAAAACCTAACATAATCCAGAAAAATCGAAGTTGGTTTCAACAAAATTTTTTAAAATTTGACAAAAATCTGTACAAAAATCCAAAAATTCGAAGTTAATTTCAACTAGAATTACTCAAATGCAGCTCCTCTATCAAAAAAACCTAACATATTCCAGAAAAATCGAAGTTGATTTCAACAAAATTTTTTAAAATTTGACAAAAATCTGTACAAAAATCCAAAAATTCGAAGTTAATTACAACTAAAATTACTCAAATGCAGCTCTTCTATCCAAAAAACCTAACATAATCTAGAAAAATCGAAGTTGGTTTCAACAAAATTTTTTAAAATTTGACAAAAATCTGTACAAAAATCCAAAAATTCGAAGATAATTTCAACTAAAATTACTCAAATGCAGCTCCTCTATCCAAAAAACCTTACATAATCCAGAAAAATCGAAGTTGGTTTCAACAAAATTTTTTAAAATTTGACAAAAATCTGTACAAAAATCCAAAAATTCGAAGTTAATTTCAACTAGAATTACTCAAATGCAGCTCCTCTATAAAAAAAACCTAACATATTCCAGAAAAATCGAAGTTGAATTCAACAAAATTTTTTAAAATTTGACAAAAATCTGTACAAAAATCCAAAAATTCGAAGTTAATTACAACTAAAATTACTCAAATGCAGCTCTTCTATCCAAAAAACCTAACATAATCCAGAAAAATCGCAGTTGGTTTCAACAAAATTTTTTAAAATTTGACAAAATCTGTACAAAAATCCAAAAATTCGAAGTTAATTTCAACTAAAATTACTAAAATGCAGCTCCGCTACCAAAGAAACCTAACGTAATCCAGAGTAATCGAAGTTGGTTTCAACAAAATTTTTTAAAATTTGACAAAAATCTGTACAAAAATCCAAAAATTCGAAGATAATTTCAACTAAAATTACTCTAATGCAGCTCCTCTATCAAAAAAACCTAACATAATCCAGAAAAATCGAAGTTGGTTTCAACAAAATATTTTAAAATTTGACAATAATCTGTCCAAAAATCCAAAAATTCGAAGTTAATTTCAACTAAAATTACTCAAATGCAGCTCCGCTACCAAAGAAACCTAACGTAATCCAGAGTAATCGAAGTTGGTTTCAACAAAATTTTTTAAAATTTGACAAAAATCTGTACAAAAATCCATAAATTCGAAGATAATTTCAACTAAAATTACTCAAATGCAGCTCCTCTATCAAAAAAACCTAACATAATCCAGAAAAATCGAAGTTGGTTTCAACAAAATTTTTTAAAATTTGACAAAAATCTGTACAAAAATCCAAAAATTCGAAGTTAATTTCAACTAAAATTACTCAAATGCAGCTCCTCTATCAAAAAACCTAACATAATCCAGAAAAATCGAAGTTGGTTTCAACAAAATTTTTTATAATTTGAAAAAAATCTGTACAAACATCCAAATATTCGAAGTTAATTTCAACTAAAATTACTCAAATGCAGCTCCTCTATCAAAAAAACCTAACATAATCCAGAAAAATCGAAGTTGGTTTCAACAAAATATTTTAAAATTTGACAAAAATCTGTACAAACATCCAAAAATTCGAAGTTAATTTCTACTAAAATTACTGAAATGCAGCTCCTCTATCAAAAAAACCTAACATAATCCAGAAAAATCGAAGTTGGTTTCAACAAAATATTTTAAAATTTGACAAAAATCTGTACAAAAATCCAAAAATTCGAAGTTAATTTCAACTAAAATTACTCAAATGCAGCTCCTCTATCCAAAAAACCTAACATAATCCAGAAAAATCGAAGTTGGTTTCAACAAAATTTTTTATAATTTGAAAAAAATCTGTAGAAACATCCAAAAATTCGAAGTTAATTTCTACTAAAATTACTCAAATGCAGCTCCTCTATCAAAAAAACCTAACGTAACCCAGAGTAATCGAAGTTGGTTTCAACAAAATTTTTTAAAATTTGACAAAAATCTGTCCAAAAATCCAAAAATTCGAAGTTAATTTCAACTAAAATTACTCAAATGCAGCTCCGCTACCAAAGAAACCTAACGTAATCCAGAGTAATCGAAGTTGGTTTCAACAAAATATTTTAAAATTTGACAAAAATCTGTACAAACATCCAAAAATTCGAAGTTAATTTCAACTAAAATTACTCAAATGCAGCTCCTCTATCAAAAAACCTAACATAATCCAGAAAAATCGAAGTTGGTTTCAACAAAATTTTTTATAATTTGAAAAAAATCTGTACAAACATCCAAAAATTCGAAGTTAATTTCAACTAAAATTACTCAAATGCAGCTCCTCTATCAAAAAAACCTAACATAATCAGCAAAAATCGAAGTTGGTTTCAACAAAATATTTTAAAATTTGACAAAAATCTGTACTGACATCCAAAAATTCGAAGTTAATTTCTACTAAAATTACTCAAATGCAGCTCCTCTATAAAAAAAACTTTACATAATCCAGAAAAATCGAAGTTGGTTTCAACAAAATTTTTTAAAATTTGACGAAAATCTGTACAAAAATCCAAAAATTCGAAGTTAATTTCAACTAGAATTACTCAAATGCAGCTCCTCTATTAAAAAAACCTAACATAATCCAGAGAAATCGAAGTTGGTTTCACCAAAATTTTATTAAATTTGACAAAAATCTGTACAAAAATCTAAAAATTCGAAGTTAATTACAACTAAAATTACTCAAATGCAGCTCCTCTATCCCAAAAACCTAACATAATCCAGAAAAATCGAAGTTGGTTTCAACAAAATTTTATAAAATGTGACAAAAATCTGTACAAAAATCCAAAAATTCGAAGTTATTTTCAACTAAAATTACTCAAATGCAGCTCCTCTATCAAAAAAACTTACATAATCCAGAAAAATCGAAGTTGGTTTCAATAAAATTTTTTAAAATTTGACGAAAATCTGAACAAAAATCCAAAAATTCGAAGTTAATTTCAACTAGAATTACTCAAATGCAGCTCCTCTATCAAAAAAACCTAACATAATCCAGAGAAATCGAAGTTGGTTTCAACAAAATTTTTTAAAATTTGACAAAAATCTGTACAAGAATCCAAAAATTCGAAGTTAATTTCAACTAAAATTACTCAAATGCAGCTCCTTTAACAAAAAAACCTAACATATTCCAGAAAAATCGAAGTTGATTTCAACAAAATTTTTTATAATTTGAAAAAAATCTGTACAAACATCCAAAAATTCGAAGTTAATTTCAACTAAAATTACTCAAATGCAGCTCCTCTATCAAAAAAACCTAACATAATCCAGAAAAATCGAAGTTGGTTTCAACAAAATATTTTAAAATTTGACAAAAATCTGTACAAACATCCAAAAATTCGAAGTTAATTTCTACTAAAATTACTCAAATGCAGCTCCTCTATCAAAAAAACCTAACATAATCCAGAAAAATCGAAGTTGGTTTCAACAAAATATTTTAAAATTTGACAAAAATCTGTACAAAAATCCAAAAATTCGAAGTTAATTTCAACTAAAATTACTCAAATGCAGCTCCTCTATCCAAAAAACCTAACATAATCCAGAAAAATGGAAGTTGGTTTCAACAAAATTTTTTAAAATTTGACAAAAATCTGTACAAAAATCCAAAAATTCGAAGTTAATTTCAGCTAGAATTACTCAAATGCAGCTCCTCTATCAAAAAAACCTAACATATTCCAGAAAAATCGAAGTTGATTTCAACAAAATTTTTTAAAATTTGACAAAAATCTGTACAAAAATCCCAAAATTCGAAGTTAATTTCAACTAAAATAACTCAAATGCAGCTCCGCTACCAAAAAGCCTAACGTAATCCAGAGTAATCGAAGTTGGTTTCAACAAAATTTTTTAAAATTTGACAAAAATCTGTACAAAAATCCAAAAATTCGAAGATAATTTCAACTAAAATTACTCAAATGCAGCTCCTCTATCAAAAAACCTAACATAATCCAGAAAAATCGAAGTTGGTTTCAACAAAATTTTTTATAATTTGAAAAAAATCTGTACAAACATCCAAAAATTCGAAGTTAATTTCAACTAAAATTACTCAAATGCAGCTCCTCTATCAAAAAAACCTAACATAATCCAGAAAAATCGAAGTTGGTTTCAACAAAATATTTTAAAATTTGACAAAAATCTGTACAAACATCCAAAAATTCGAAGTTAATTTCTACTAAAATTACTCAAATGCAGCTCCTCTATCAAAAAAACCTAACATAATCCAGAAAAATCGAAGTTGGTTTCAACAAAATATTTTAAAATTTGACAAAAATCTGTACAAAAATCCAAAAATTCGAAGTTAATTTCAACTAAAATTACTCAAATGCAGCTCCTCTATCCAAAAAACCTAAAATAATCCAGGAAAATCGAAGTTGGTTTCAAAAAAATTTTTTAAAATTTGACAAAAATCTGTACAAAAATCCAAAAATTCGAAGTTAATTTCAGCTAGAATTACTCAAATGCAGCTCCTCTATCAAAAAAACCTAACATATTCCAGAAAAATCGAAGTTGATTTCAACAAAATTTTTTAAAATTTGACAAAAATCTGTACAAAAATCCAAAAATTCGAAGTTAATTACAACTAAAATTACTCAAATGCAGCTCTTCTATCCAAAAAACCTAACATAATCCAGAAAAATCGAAGTTGGTTTCAACAAAATTTTTTAAAATTTGACAAAATCTGTACAAAAATCCAAAAATTCGAAGTTATTTTCAATTAAAATTACTCAAATGCAGCTCCTCTATCAAAAAAACTTTACATAATCCAGAAAAATCGAAGTTGGTTTGAACAAAATTTTTTAAAATTTGACAAACTTCTGTACAAAAATCCCAAAATTCGAAGTTAATTTCAACTAAAATAACTCAAATGCAGCTCCGCTACCAAAAAGCCTAACGTAATCCAGAGTAATCGAAGTTGGTTTCAACAAAATTTTTTAAAATTTGACAAAAATCTGTACAAAAATCCAAAAATTCGAAGATAATTTCAACTAAAATTACTCAAATGCAGCTCCTCTATCAAAAAAACATAACATAATCCAGAAAAATCGAAGTTGGTTTCAACAAAATATTTTAAAATTTGACAAAAATCTGTACAAACATCCAAAAATTCGAAGTTAATTTCTACTAAAATTACTCAAATGCAGCTCCTCTATCAAAAAAACCTAACATATTCCAGAAAAATCGAAGTTGATTTCAACAAAATTTTTTATAATTTGAAAAAAATCTGTACAAACATCCAAAAATTCGAAGTTAATTTCAACTAAAATTACTCAAATGCAGCTCCTCTATCAAAAAAACCTAACATAATCCAGAAAAATCGAAGTTGGTTTCAACAAAATATTTTAAAATTTGACAAAAATCTGTACAAACATCCAAAAATTCGAAGTTAATTTCTACTAAAATTACTCAAATGCAGCTCCTCTATCAAAAAAACCTAACATAATCCAGAAAAATCGAAGTTGGTTTCAACAAAATATTTTAAAATTTGACAAAAATCTGTACAAAAATCCAAAAATTCGAAGTTAATTTCAACTAAAATTACTCAAATGCAGCTCCTCTATCCAAAAAACCTAACATAATCCAGAAAAATGGAAGTTGGTTTCAACAAAATATTTTAAAATTTGACAAAAATCTGTACAAACATCCAAAAATTCGAAGTTAATTTCTACTAAAATTACTCAAATGCAGCTCCTCTATCAAAAAAACCTAACATAATCCAGAAAAATCGAAGTTGGTTTCAACAAAATATTTTAAAATTTGACAAAAATCTGTACAAAAATCCAAAAATTCGAAGTTAATTTCAACTAAAATTACTCAAATGCAGCTCCTCTATCAAAAAACCTAACATAATCCAGAAAAATCGAAGTTGGTGTCAACAAAATTTTTTATAATTTGAAAAAAATCTGTACAAACATCCAAAAATTCGAAGTTAATTTCAACTAAAATTACTCAAATGCAGCTCCTCTATCAAAAAAACCTAACATAATCCAGAAAAATCGAAGTTGGGTTCGACAAATTTTATAAAATTTGACAAATATCTGCACAAAAATCCAAAAACTCGAAGTTAATTACAACTAAAATTACTCAAATGCAGCTCCTCTATCCAAAAAACCTAACATAATCCAGATAAATCGAAGTTGGTTTCAACAAATTTTTTTAAAATTTGACAAAAATCTGTACAAAAATCCAAAAATTCGAAGTTAATTTCAACTAGAATTACTCAAATGCAGCTCCTCTATCAAAAAAACCTAACATATTCCAGAAAAATCGAAGTTGGTTTCAACAAAATTTTTTAAAATTTGACAAAAATCTGTACAAAAATCCAAAAATTCGAAGTTATTTTCAACTAAAATTACTCAAATGCAGCGCCTCTATCAAAAAAACTTTACATAATCCAGAAAAATCGAAGTTGGTTTGAACAAAATTTTTTAAAATTTGACAAACTTCTGTACAAAAATCCCAAAATTCGAAGTTAATTTCAACTAAAATAACTCAAATGCAGCTCCGCTACCAAAAAGCCTAACGTAATCCAGAGTAATCGAAGTTGGTTTCAACAAAATTTTTTAAAATTTGACAAAAATCTGTACAAAAATCCAAAAATTCGAAGATAATTTCAACTAAAATTACTCAAATGCAGCTCCTCTATCAAAAAACCTAACATAATCCAGAAAAATCGAAGTTGGTTTCAACAAAATTTTTTATAATTTGAAAAAAATCTGTACAAACATCCAAAAATTCGAAGTTAATTTCAACTAAAATTACTCAAATGCAGCTCCTCTATCAAAAAAACCTAACATAATCCAGAAAAATCGAAGTTGGTTTCAACAAAATATTTTAAAATTTGACAAAAATCTGTACAAACATCCAAAAATTCGAAGTTAATTTCTACTAAAATTACTCAAATGCAGCTCCTCTATCAAAATAACCTAACATAATCCAGAAAAATCGAAGTTGGTTTCAACAAAATATTTTAAAATTTGACAAAAATCTGTACAAAAATCCAAAAATTCGAAGTTAATTTCAACTAAAATTACTCAAATGCAGCTCCTCTATCCAAAAAACCTAACATAATCCAGAAAAATCGAAGTTGGTTTCAACAAAATTTTTTAAAATTTGACAAAAATCTGTACAAAAATCCAAAAATTCGAAGTTATTTTCAACTAAAATTACTCAAATGCAGCTCCTCTATCAAAAAAACCTAACAAAATCCAGAAAAATCGAAGTTGGGTTCAACAAAATTTTATAAAATTTGTCAAAAATCTGTACAAAAATCCAAAAATTCGAAGTTAATTACAACTAAAATGACTCAAATGCAGCTCCTCTATCCAAAAAACCTAAAATAATCCAGAAAAATCGAAGTTGGTTTCAACAAAATTTTTTAAAATGTGCGAAAATTCTGTTCAAAAATCCAAAAATTAAAATTTAATTTCAACCAGTATTACTCAAATGCAGCTCCTCTATCAAAAAAACCTAACATATTCCTGAAAAATAGAAGTTGGTTTCAACAAAATTTTTTAAAATTTGACAAAAATCTGTACAAATATCCAAAAATTCCAAGTTAATTTCAACTAAAATTACTCAAATGCAGCTCCTCTATCCAAAAAACCTAACATAATCCTGAAAAATCGAAATAGGCTTCGACAAATTTTTTAAAATTTGACAAAAATCTGAACAAAAATCCAAAAATTCGAAGTTAATTTCAACTCAAATTACTCAAATGCAGCTCCTCTATCAAAAAAACCTAACATAATCCAGAAAAATCGAAGTTGGTTTCAACAAAATTTTTTAAAATTTGACAAAAATGTGTACAAAAATCCAAAAATGCGAAGTTAATTTCAACTAAAATTACTCAAATGCAGCTCCTCTATAAAAAAAAACCTAACATAATACAGAAAAATCGAAGTTGGGTTCAACAAAATTTTTTAAAATTTGACAAAAATCTGTACAAAAATCCAAAAATGCGAAGTTAATTTCAACTAAAATTACTCAAATGCAGCTCCTCTATCAAAAAAACCTAACATATTCCAGGAAATCGAAGTTGATTTCAACAAAATTTTTTAAAATTTGACAAAAATCTGTACAAAAATCCAAAAATTCGAAGTTAATTACAACTAAAATTACTCAAATGCAGCTCTTCTATCCAAAAAACCTAACATAATCCAGAAAAATCGAAGTTGGTTTCAACAAAATTTTTTAAAATTTGACAAAATCTGTACAAAAATCCAAAAATTCGAAGTTATTTTCAATTAAAATTACTCAAATGCAGCTCCTCTATCAAAAAAACTTTACATAATCCAGAAAAATCGAAGTTGGTTTGAACAAAATTTTTTAAAATTTGACAAACATCTGTACAAAAATCCCAAAATTCGAAGTTAATTTCAACTAAAATTACTCAAATGCAGCTCCGCTACCAAAAAGCCTAACGTAATCCAGAGTAATCGAAGTTGGTTTCAACCAAATTTTTTAAAATTTGACAAAAATCTGTACAAAAATCCAAAAATTCGAAGATAATTTCATCTAAAATTACTCAAATGCAGCTCCTCTATCAAAAAAACCTAACATAATCCAGAAAAATCGAAGTTGGGTTCAACAAATTTTATAAAATTTGACAAAAATCTGTACAAAAATCCAAAAATTCGAAGTTAATTTCAACTAGAATTACTCAAATGCAGCTCCTCTATCAAAAAAACCTAACATAATCCAGAAAAATCGAAGTTGGTTTCAACAAAATTTTTTAAAATTTGACAAAAATCTGTCCAAAAATCCAAAAATTCGAAGTTAATTTCAACTAAAATTACTCAAATGCAGCTCCGCTACCAAAGAAACCTAACGTAATCCAGAGTAATCGAAGTTGGTTTCAACAAAATATTTTAAAATTTGACAAAAATCTGTACAAACATCCAAAAATTCGAAGTTAATTTCAACTAAAATTACTCAAATGCAGCTCCTCTATCAAAAAACCTAACATAATCCAGAAAAATCGAAGTTGGTTTCAACAAAATATTTTAAAATTTGTCAAAAATCTGTACAAAAATCAAAAAATTCGAAGTTAATTTCAACTAGAATTACTCAAATGCAGCTCCTCTATCAAAAAAACCTAACATAATCCAGAAAAATCGAAGTTGGTTTCAACAAAATTTTTTAAAATTTGACATAAATCTGTACAAAAATCCAAAAATTCGAAGATAATTTCAACTAGAATTACTCAAATGCAGCTCCTCTATCAAAAAAACCTAACATATTCCAGAAAAATCGAAGTTGATTTCAACAAAATTTTTTAAAATTTGAAAAAATCTGTACAAAAATCCAAAAATTCGAAGTTAATTACAACTAAAATTACTCAAATGCAGCT
Organism: Andrena trimmerana; assembly: GCA_951215215.1. Classification (NCBI taxonomy): domain Eukaryota; kingdom Metazoa; phylum Arthropoda; class Insecta; order Hymenoptera; family Andrenidae; genus Andrena; species Andrena trimmerana. Next base: position 197,470 of record CATNUO010000204.1, on the reverse strand, counting down.
CTTCTATCCAAAAAACCTAACATAATCCAGAAAAATCGAAGTTGGTTTCAACAAAATTTTTTATAATTTGAAAAAAATCTGTACAAACATCCAAAAATTCGAAATTATTTTCAATTAAAATTACTCAAATGCAGCTCCTCTATCAAAAAAACTTTACATAATCCAGAAAAATCGAAGTTGGTTTGAACAAAATTTTTTAAAATTTGACAAACATCTGTACAAAAATCCCAAAATTCGAAGTTAATTTCAACTAAAATTACTCAAATGCAGCTCCGCTACCAAAAAGCCTAACGTAATCCAGAGTAATCGAAGTTGGTTTCAACCAAATTATTTAAAATTTGACAAAAATCTGTACAAAAATCCAAAAATTCGAAGATAATTTCAACTAAAATTACTCAAATGCAGCTCCTCTATCAAAAAAACCTAACATAATCCAGAAAAATCGAAGTTGGGTTCAACAAATTTTATAAAATTTGACAAAAATCTGCACAAAAATCCAAAAATTCGAAGTTAATTACAACTAAAATTACTCAAATGCAGCTCCTCTATCAAAAAAACCTAACATATTCCAGAAAAATCGAAGTTGGTTTCAACAAAATTTTTTAAAATTTGACAAAAATCTGTACAAAAATCCCAAAATTCGAAGTTAATTTCAAATAAAATTACTCAAATGCAGCTCCGCTACCAAAAAGCCTAACGTAATCCAGAGTAATCGAAGTTGGTTTCAACCAAATTATTTAAAATTTGACAAAAATCTGTACAAAAATCCAAAAATTCGAAGATAATTTCAACTAAAATTACTCAAATGCAGCTCCTCTATCAAAAAAACCTAACATAATCCAGAAAAATCGAAGTTGGGTTCAACAAATTTTATAAAATTTGACAAAAATCTGCACAAAAATCCAAAAATTCGAAGTTAATTACAACTAAAATTACTCAAATGCAGCTCCTCTATCAAAAAAACCTAACATATTCCAGAAAAATCGAAGTTGCTTTCAACAAAATTTTTAAAATTTGACAAAAATCTGAACAAAAATCCAAAAATTCGAAGTTAATTTCAACTAGAATTACTCAAATGCAGCTCCTCTATCAAAAAAACCTAACATAATCCAGAAAAATCGAAGTTGGTTTCAACAAAATTTTTTAAAATTTGACAAAAATCTGTACAAAAATCCAAAAATTTTAAGTTAATTTCAACTAGAATTACTCAAATGCAGTTCCTCCATCAAAAAATCTAACATATTCCAGAAAAATCGAAGTTGGTTTCAACAAAATTTTTTAAAATGTGACAAAAATCTGTACAAAAATCCAAAAATTCGAACTTAATTTCAACTAAAATTACTCAAATGCAGCTCCTCTATCAAAAAACCTAACATAATCCAGAAAAATCGAAGTTGGTTTCAACAAAATTTTTTATAATTTGAAAAAAATCTGTACAAACATCCAAAAATTCGAAGTTAATTTCAACTAAAATTACTCAAATGCAGCTCCTCTATCAAAAAAACCTAACGTAATCCAGAGTAATCGAAGTTGGTTTCAACAAAATTTTTTAAAATTTGACAAAAATCGGTCCAAAAATCCAAAGATTCGAAGTTAATTTCAACTAAAATTACTCAAATGCAGCTCCGCTACCAAAGAAACCTAACGTAATCCAGAGTAATCGAAGTTGGTTTCAACAAAATATTTTAAAATTTGACAAAAATCTGTACAAACATCCAAAAATTCGAAGTTAATTTCAACTAAAATTACTCAAATGCAGCTCCTCTATAAAAAAACCTAACATAATCCAGAAAAATCGAAGTTGGTTTCAACAAAATTTTTTATAATTTGAAAAAAATCTGTACAAACATCCAAAAATTCGAAGTTAATTTCAACTAAAATTACTCAAATGCAGCTCCTCTATCAAAAAAACCTAACATAATCCAGAAAAATCGAAGTTGGTTTCAACAAAATATTTTAAAATTTGACAAAAATCTGTACAAACATCCAAAAATTCGAAGATAATTTCAACTAGAATTACTCAAATGCAGCTCCTCTATCAAAAAAACCTAACATATTCCAGAAAAATCGAAGTTGATTTCAACAAAATTTTTTAAAATTTGACAAAAATCTGTACAAAAATCCAAAAATTCGAAGTTAATTACAACTAAAATTACTCAAATGCAGCTCTTCTATCCAAAAAACCTAACATAATCCAGAAAAATCGAAGTTGGTTTCAACAAAATTTTTTAAAATTTGACAAAATCTGTACAAAAATCCAAAAATTCGAAGTTATTTTCAATTAAAATTACTCAAATGCAGCTCCTCTATCAAAAAAACTTTACATAATCCAGAAAAATCGAAGTTGGTTTGAACAAAATTTTTTAAAATTTGACAAACATCTGTACAAAAATCCCAAAATTCGAAGTTAATTTCAACTAAAATTACTCAAATGCAGCTCCGCTACCAAAAAGCCTAACGTAATCCAGAGTAATCGAAGTTGGTTTCAACCAAATTTTTTAAAATTTGACAAAAATCTGTACAAAAATCCAAAAATTCGAAGATAATTTCATCTAAAATTACTCAAATGCAGCTCCTCTATCAAAAAAACCTAACATAATCCAGAAAAATCGAAGTTGGGTTCAACAAATTTTATAAAATTTGACAAAAATCTGTACAAAAATCCAAAAATTCGAAGTTAATTTCAACTAGAATTACTCAAATGCAGCTCCTCTATCAAAAAAACCTAACATAATCCAGAAAAATCGAAGTTGGTTTCAACAAAATTTTTTAAAATTTGACAAAAATCTGTCCAAAAATCCAAAAATTCGAAGTTAATTTCAACTAAAATTACTCAAATGCAGCTCCGCTACCAAAGAAACCTAACGTAATCCAGAGTAATCGAAGTTGGTTTCAACAAAATATTTTAAAATTTGACAAAAATCTGTACAAACATCCAAAAATTCGAAGTTAATTTCAACTAAAATTACTCAAATGCAGCTCCTCTATCAAAAAACCTAACATAATCCAGAAAAATCGAAGTTGGTTTCAACAAAATATTTTAAAATTTGTCAAAAATCTGTACAAAAATCAAAAAATTCGAAGTTAATTTCAACTAGAATTACTCAAATGCAGCTCCTCTATCAAAAAAACCTAACATAATCCAGAAAAATCGAAGTTGGTTTCAACAAAATTTTTTAAAATTTGACATAAATCTGTACAAAAATCCAAAAATTCGAAGATAATTTCAACTAGAATTACTCAAATGCAGCTCCTCTATCAAAAAAACCTAACATATTCCAGAAAAATCGAAGTTGATTTCAACAAAATTTTTTAAAATTTGAAAAAATCTGTACAAAAATCCAAAAATTCGAAGTTAATTACAACTAAAATTACTCAAATGCAGCTCTTCTATCCAAAAAACCTAACATAATCCAGAAAAATCGAAGTTGGTTTCAACAAAATTTTTTATAATTTGAAAAAAATCTGTACAAACATCCAAAAATTCGAAATTATTTTCAATTAAAATTACTCAAATGCAGCTCCTCTATCAAAAAAACTTTACATAATCCAGAAAAATCGAAGTTGGTTTGAACAAAATTTTTTAAAATTTGACAAACATCTGTACAAAAATCCCAAAATTCGAAGTTAATTTCAACTAAAATTACTCAAATGCAGCTCCGCTACCAAAAAGCCTAACGTAATCCAGAGTAATCGAAGTTGGTTTCAACCAAATTATTTAAAATTTGACAAAAATCTGTACAAAAATCCAAAAATTCGAAGATAATTTCAACTAAAATTACTCAAATGCAGCTCCTCTATCAAAAAAACCTAACATAATCCAGAAAAATCGAAGTTGGGTTCAACAAATTTTATAAAATTTGACAAAAATCTGCACAAAAATCCAAAAATTCGAAGTTAATTACAACTAAAATTACTCAAATGCAGCTCCTCTATCAAAAAAACCTAACATATTCCAGAAAAATCGAAGTTGGTTTCAACAAAATTTTTTAAAATTTGACAAAAATCTGTACAAAAATCCCAAAATTCGAAGTTAATTTCAAATAAAATTACTCAAATGCAGCTCCGCTACCAAAAAGCCTAACGTAATCCAGAGTAATCGAAGTTGGTTTCAACCAAATTATTTAAAATTTGACAAAAATCTGTACAAAAATCCAAAAATTCGAAGATAATTTCAACTAAAATTACTCAAATGCAGCTCCTCTATCAAAAAAACCTAACATAATCCAGAAAAATCGAAGTTGGGTTCAACAAATTTTATAAAATTTGACAAAAATCTGCACAAAAATCCAAAAATTCGAAGTTAATTACAACTAAAATTACTCAAATGCAGCTCCTCTATCAAAAAAACCTAACATATTCCAGAAAAATCGAAGTTGCTTTCAACAAAATTTTTAAAATTTGACAAAAATCTGAACAAAAATCCAAAAATTCGAAGTTAATTTCAACTAGAATTACTCAAATGCAGCTCCTCTATCAAAAAAACCTAACATAATCCAGAAAAATCGAAGTTGGTTTCAACAAAATTTTTTAAAATTTGACAAAAATCTGTACAAAAATCCAAAAATTTTAAGTTAATTTCAACTAGAATTACTCAAATGCAGTTCCTCCATCAAAAAATCTAACATATTCCAGAAAAATCGAAGTTGGTTTCAACAAAATTTTTTAAAATGTGACAAAAATCTGTACAAAAATCCAAAAATTCGAACTTAATTTCAACTAAAATTACTCAAATGCAGCTCCTCTATCAAAAAACCTAACATAATCCAGAAAAATCGAAGTTGGTTTCAACAAAATTTTTTATAATTTGAAAAAAATCTGTACAAACATCCAAAAATTCGAAGTTAATTTCAACTAAAATTACTCAAATGCAGCTCCTCTATCAAAAAAACCTAACGTAATCCAGAGTAATCGAAGTTGGTTTCAACAAAATTTTTTAAAATTTGACAAAAATCTGTCCAAAAATCCAAAGATTCGAAGTTAATTTCAACTAAAATTACTCAAATGCAGCTCCGCTACCAAAGAAACCTAACGTAATCCAGAGTAATCGAAGTTGGTTTCAACAAAATATTTTAAAATTTGACAAAAATCTGTACATACATCCAAAAATTCGAAGTTAATTTCAACTAAAATTACTCAAATGCAGCTCCTCTATAAAAAAACCTAACATAATCCAGAAAAATCGAAGTTGGTTTCAACAAAATTTTTTATAATTTGAAAAAAATCTGTACAAACATCCAAAAATTCGAAGTTAATTTCAACTAAAATTACTCAAATGCAGCTCCTCTATCAAAAAAACCTAACATAATCCAGAAAAATCGAAGTTGGTTTCAACAAAATATTTTAAAATTTGACAAAAATCTGTACAAACATCCAAAAATTCGAAGATAATTTCAACTAGAATTACTCAAATGCAGCTCCTCTATCAAAAAAACCTAACATATTCCAGAAAAATCGAAGTTGATTTCAACAAAATTTTTTAAAATTTGAAAAAATCTGTACAAAAATCCAAAAATTCGAAGTTAATTACAACTAAAATTACTCAAATGCAGCTCTTCTATCCAAAAAACCTAACATAATCCAGAAAAATCGAAGTTGGTTTCAACAAAATTTTTTATAATTTGAAAAAAATCTGTACAAACATCCAAAAATTCGAAATTATTTTCAATTAAAATTACTCAAATGCAGCTCCTCTATCAAAAAAACTTTACATAATCCAGAAAAATCGAAGTTGGTTTGAACAAAATTTTTTAAAATTTGACAAACATCTGTACAAAAATCCCAAAATTCGAAGTTAATTTCAACTAAAATTACTCAAATGCAGCTCCGCTACCAAAAAGCCTAACGTAATCCAGAGTAATCGAAGTTGGTTTCAACCAAATTATTTAAAATTTGACAAAAATATGTACAAAAATCCAAAAATTCGAAGATAATTTCAACTAAAATTACTCAAATGCAGCTCCTCTATCAAAAAAACCTAACATAATCCAGAAAAATCGAAGTTGGGTTCAACAAATTTTATAAAATTTGACAAAAATCTGCACAAAAATCCAAAAATTCGAAGTTAATTACAACTAAAATTACTCAAATGCAGCTCCTCTATCAAAAAAACCTAACATATTCCAGAAAAATCGAAGTTGGTTTCAACAAAATTTTTTAAAATTTGACAAAAATCTGTACAAAAATCCCAAAATTCGAAGTTAATTTCAAATAAAATTACTCAAATGCAGCTCCGCTACCAAAAAGCCTAACGTAATCCAGAGTAATCGAAGTTGGTTTCAACCAAATTATTTAAAATTTGACAAAAATCTGTACAAAAATCCAAAAATTCGAAGATAATTTCAACTAAAATTACTCAAATGCAGCTCCTCTATCAAAAAAACCTAACATAATCCAGAAAAATCGAAGTTGGGTTCAACAAATTTTATAAAATTTGACAAAAATCTGCACAAAAATCCAAAAATTCGAAGTTAATTACAACTAAAATTACTCAAATGCAGCTCCTCTATCAAAAAAACCTAACATATTCCAGAAAAATCGAAGTTGGTTTCAACAAAATTTTTTAAAATTTGACAAAAATCTGAACAAAAATCCAAAAATTCGAAGTTAATTTCAACTAGAATTACTCAAATGCAGCTCCTCTATCAAAAAAACCTAACATAATCCAGAAAAATCGAAGTTGGTTTCAACAAAATTTTTTAAAATTTGACAAAAATCTGTACAAAAATCCAAAAATTCTAAGTTAATTTCAACTAGAATTACTCAAATGCAGTTCCTCCATCAAAAAATCTAACATATTCCAGAAAAATCGAAGTTGGTTTCAACAAAATTTTTTAAAATGTGACAAAAATCTGTACAAAAATCCAAAAATTCGAAGTTAATTTCAACTCAAATTACTCAAATGCAGCTCCTCTATCAAAAAAACCTAACATAATCCAGAAAAATCGAAGTTGGTTTCAACAAAATTTTTTAAAATTTGACAAAAATCTGTACAAAAATCCAAAAATTCGAAGTTAATTTCAGCTACAATTACTCAAATGCAGCTCCTCTATCAAAAAAACCTAACATATTCCAGAAAAATCGAAGTTGATTTCAACAAAATTTTTTAAAATTTGACAAAAATCTGTACAAAAATCCAAAAATTCGAAGTTAATTACAACTAAAATTACTCAAATGCAGCTCTTCTATCCAAAAAACCTAACATAATCCAGAAAAATCGAAGTTGGTTTCAACAAAATTTTTTAAAATTTGACAAAATCTGTACAAAAATCCAAAAATTCGAAGTTATTTTCAATTAAAATTACTCAAATGCAGCTCCTCTATCAAAAAAACTTTACATAATCCAGAAAAATCGAAGTTGGTTTGAACAAAATTTTTTAAAATTTGACAAACATCTGTACAAAAATCCCAAAATTCGAAGTTAATTTCAACTAAAATTACTCAAATGCAGCTCCGCTACCAAAAAGCCTAACGTAATCCAGAGTAATCGAAGTTGGTTTCAACCAAATTTTTTAAAATTTGACAAAAATCTGTACAAAAATCCAAAAATTCGAAGATAATTTCATCTAAAATTACTCAAATGCAGCTCCTCTATCAAAAAAACCTAACATAATCCAGAAAAATCGAAGTTGGGTTCAACAAATTTTATAAAATTTGACAAAAATCTGTACAAAAATCCAAAAATTCGAAGTTAATTTCAACTAGAATTACTCAAATGCAGCTCCTCTATCAAAAAAACCTAACATAATCCAGAAAAATCGAAGTTGGTTTCAACAAAATTTTTTAAAATTTGACAAAAATCTGTCCAAAAATCCAAAAATTCGAAGTTAATTTCAACTAAAATTACTCAAATGCAGCTCCGCTACCAAAGAAACCTAACGTAATCCAGAGTAATCGAAGTTGGTTTCAACAAAATATTTTAAAATTTGACAAAAATCTGTACAAACATCCAAAAATTCGAAGTTAATTTCAACTAAAATTACTCAAATGCAGCCCTCTATCAAGAAAACCTAACGTAATCCAGAGTAATCGAAGTTGGTTTCAACAAAATTTTTTAAAATTTGACAAAAATCTGTACAAAAATCCAAAAATTCGAAGTTAATTACAACTAAAATTACTGAAATGCAGCTCCTCTATCAAAAAACCTAACATAATCCCGAAAAATCGAAGTTGGTTTCAACAAAATTTTTTAAAATTTGACAAAAATCTGTACAAAAATCCAAAAATTCGAAGATAATTTCAACTAAAATTACTCAAATGCAGCTCCTCTATCAAAAAAACCTAACATAATCCAGAAAAATCGAAGTTTGTTTCAACAAAATATTTTAAAATTTGACAAAAATCTGTACAAAAATCCAAAAATTCGAAGTTAATTTCAACTAGAATTACTCAAATGCAGCTCCTCTATCAAAAAAACCTAACATAATCCAGAAAAATCGAAGTTGGGTTCAACAAAATTTTATAAAATTTGACTAAAATCTGTACAAAAATCCAAAAATTCGAAGATAATTTCAACTAAAATTACTCAAATGCAGCTCCTCTATCCAAAAAACCTAACATAATCCAGAAAAATCGAAGTTGGTTTCAACAAAATTTTTTAAAATTTGACAAAAATCTGTACAAAAATCAAAAAATTCGAAGTTAATTTCAACTAAAATTACTCAAATGCAGCTCCTCTATCAAAAAAACCTAACGTAATCCAGAGTAATCGAAGTTGGTTTCAACAAAATTTTTTTAAATTTTACAAACATCTGTACAAAAATCCCAAAATTCGAAGTGAATTTCAACTAAAATTACTCAAATGCAGCTCCTCTATCCAAAAATCCTAACATAATCCAGAAAAATCGAAGTTGGTTTCAACAAAATTTTTTAAAATTTGACAAAAATCTATACAAAAATCCAAAAATTCGAAGTTAATTTCAACTAGAATTACTCAAATGCAGCTCCTCTATCAAAAAAACCTAACATAATCCAGAAAAATCGAAGTTGGGTTCAACAAAATTTTATAAAATTTGACAAAAATCTGCACAAAAATCCAAAAATTCGAAGTTAATTACAACTAAAATTACTCAAATGCAGCTCCTCTATCCAAAAAACCTAACATAATCCAGAAAAATCGAAGTTGGTTTCAACAAAATTTTTTAAAATTTGACAAAAATCTGCACAAAAATCCAAAAATTCGAAGTTAATTACAACTAAAATTACTCAAATGCAGCTCCTCTATCCAAAAAACCTAACATAATCCAAAAAAATCGAAGTTGGTTTCAACAAAATATTTTAAAATTTGACAAAAATCTGTACAAAAATCCAAAAATTCGAAGTTAATTTCAACTAAAATTACTCAAATGCAGCTCCGCTACCAAAGAAACCTAACGTAATCCAGAGTAATCGAAGTTGGTTTCAACAAAATTTTTTAAAATTTGACAATATCTGTACAAAAATCCAAAAATTCGAAGTTAATTTCAACTAAAATTACTCAAATGCAGCTCCTCTATCAAAAAAACCTAACATAATCCAGAAAAATCGAAGTTGGTTTCAACAAAATATTTTAAAATTTGACAAAAATCTGTACAAAAATCCAAAAATTCGAAGTTAATTTCAACTAGAATTACTCAAAAGCAGTTCCTCTATCAAAAAAACCTAACATATTCCAGAAAAATCGAAGTTGGTTTCAACAAAATTTTTTAAAATTTGACAAAAATCTGTACAAAAATCAAAAAATTCGAAGTTAATTTCAACTAAAATTACTCAAATGCAGCTCCTCTATCAAAAAAACCTAACGTAATCCAGAGTAATCGAAGTTGGTTTCAACAAAATTTTTTAAAATTTTACAAACATCTGTACAAAAATCCCAAAATTCGAAGTGAATTTCAACTAAAATTACTCAAATGCAGCTCCTCTATCCAAAAAACCTAACATAATCCAGAAAAATCGAAGTTGGTTTCAACAAAATTTTTTAAAATTTGACAAAAATCTATACAAAAATCCAAAAATTCGAAGTTAATTTCAACTAGAATTACTCAAATGCAGCTCCTCTATCAAAAAAACCTAACATAATCCAGAAAAATCGAAGTTGGGTTCAACAAAATTTTATAAAATTTGACAAAAATCTGCACAAAAATCCAAAAATTCGAAGTTAATTACAACTAAAATTACTCAAATGCAGCTCCTCTATCCAAAAAACCTAACATAATCCAGAAAAATCGAAGTTGGTTTCAACAAAATTTTTTAAAATTTGACAAAAATCTGCACAAAAATCCAAAAATTCGAAGTTAATTACAACTAAAATTACTCAAATGCAGCTCCTCTATCCAAAAAACCTAACATAATCCAAAAAAATCGAAGTTGGTTTCAACAAAATATTTTAAAATTTGACAAAAATCTGTACAAAAATCCAAAAATTCGAAGTTAATTTCAACTAAAATTACTCAAATGCAGCTCCGCTACCAAAGAAACCTAACGTAATCCAGAGTAATCGAAGTTGGTTTCAACAAAATTTTTTAAAATTTGACAATATCTGTACAAAAATCCAAAACTTCGAAGTTAATTTCAACTAAAATTACTCAAATGCAGCTCCTCTATCAAAAAAACCTAACATAATCCAGAAAAATCGAAGTTGGTTTCAACAAAATATTTTAAAATTTGACAAAAATCTGTACAAAAATCCAAAAATTCGAAGTTAATTTCAACTAGAATTACTCAAAAGCAGTTCCTCTATCAAAAAAACCTAACATATTCCAGAAAAATCGAAGTTGGTTTCAACAAAATTTTTTAAAATTTGACAAAAATCTGTACAAAAATCAAAAAATTCGAAGTTAATTTCAACTAAAATTACTCAAATGCAGCTCCTCTATCAAAAAAACCTAACGTAATCCAGAGTAATCGAAGTTGGTTTCAACAAAATTTTTTAAAATTTTACAAACATCTGTACAAAAATCCCAAAATTCGAAGTGAATTTCAACTAAAATTACTCAAATGCAGCTCCTCTATCCAAAAAACCTAACATAATCCAGAAAAATCGAAGTTGGTTTCAACAAAATTTTTTAAAATTTGACAAAAATCTATACAAAAATCCAAAAATTCGAAGTTAATTTCAACTAGAATTACTCAAATGCAGCTCCTCTATCAAAAAAACCTAACATAATCCAGAAAAATCGAAGTTGGGTTCAACAAAATTTTATAAAATTTGACAAAAATCTGCACAAAAATCCAAAAATTCGAAGTTAATTACAACTAAAATTACTCAAATGCAGCTCCTCTATCCAAAAAACCTAACATAATCCAGAAAAATCGAAGTTGGTTTCAACAAAATTTTTTAAAATTTGACAAAAATCTGCACAAAAATCCAAAAATTCGAAGTTAATTACAACTAAAATTACTCAAATGCAGCTCCTCTATCCAAAAAACCTAACATAATCCAAAAAAATCGAAGTTGGTTTCAACAAAATATTTTAAAATTTGACAAAAATCTGTACAAAAATCCAAAAATTCGAAGTTAATTTCAACTAAAATTACTCAAATGCAGCTCCGCTACCAAAGAAACCTAACGTAATCCAGAGTAATCGAAGTTGGTTTCAACAAAATTTTTTAAAATTTGACAATATCTGTACAAAAATCCAAAAATTCGAAGTTAATTTCAACTAAAATTACTCAAATGCAGCTCCTCTATCAAAAAAACCTAACATAATCCAGAAAAATCGAAGTTGGTTTCAACAAAATATTTTAAAATTTGACAAAAATCTGTACAAAAATCCAAAAATTCGAAGTTAATTTCAACTAGAATTACTCAAAAGCAGTTCCTCTATCAAAAAAACCTAACATATTCCAGAAAAATCGAAGTTGGTTTCAACAAAATTTTTTAAAATTTGACAAAAATCTGTACAAAAATCAAAAAATTCGAAGTTAATTTCAACTAAAATTACTCAAATGCAGCTCCTCTATCAAAAAAACCTAACGTAATCCAGAGTAATCGAAGTTGGTTTCAACAAAATTTTTTAAAATTTTACAAACATCTGTACAAAAATCCCAAAATTCGAAGTGAATTTCAACTAAAATTACTCAAATGCAGCTCCTCTATCCAAAAAACCTAACATAATCCAGAAAAATCGAAGTTGGTTTCAACAAAATTTTTTAAAATTTGACAAAAATCTATACAAAAATCCAAAAATTCGAAGTTAATTTCAACTAGAATTACACAAATGCAGCTCCTCTATCAAAAAAACCTAACATAATCCAGAAAAATCGAAGTTGGGTTCAACAAAATTTTATAAAATTTGACAAAAATCTGCACAAAAATCCAAAAATTCGAAGTTAATTACAACTAAAATTACTCAAATGCAGCTCCTCTATCCAAAAAACCTAACATAATCCAGAAAAATCGAAGTTGGTTTCAACAAAATTTTTTAAAATTTGACAAAAATCTGCACAAAAATCCAAAAATTCGAAGTTAATTACAACTAAAATTACTCAAATGCAGCTCCTCTATCCAAAAAACCTAACATAATCCAAAAAAATCGAAGTTGGTTTCAACAAAATATTTTAAAATTTGACAAAAATCTGTACAAAAATCCAAAAATTCGAAGTTAATTTCAACTAAAATTACTCAAATGCAGCTCCGCTACCAAAGAAACCTAACGTAATCCAGAGTAATCGAAGTTGGTTTCAACAAAATTTTTTAAAATTTGACAATATCTGTACAAAAATCCAAAAATTCGAAGTTAATTTCAACTAAAATTACTCAAATGCAGCTCCTCTATCAAAAAAACCTAACATAATCCAGAAAAATCGAAGTTGGTTTCAACAAAATATTTTAAAATTTGACAAAAATCTGTACACAAATCCAAAAATTCGAATTAATTTCAACTAAAATTACTCAAATGCAGCCCTCTATCAAGAAAACCTAACGTAATCCAGAGTAATCGAAGTTGGTTTCAACAAAATTTTTTAAAATTTGACAAAAATCTGTACAAAAATCCAAAAATTCGAAGTTAATTACAACTAAAATTACTCAAATGCAGCTCCTCTATCAAAAAACCTAACATAATCCCGAAAAATCGAAGTTGGTTTTAACAAAATTTTTTAAAATTTGACAAAAATCTGTACAAAAATCCAAAAATTCGAAGATAATTTCAACTAAAATTACTCAAATGCAGCTCCTCTATCAAAAAAACCTAACATAATCCAGAAAAATCGAAGTTGGTTTCAACAAAATTTTTAAAATTTGACAAAAATTTGTACAAAAATCTAAAAATTCGAAGTTAATTTCAACTAAAATTACTCAAATGCAGCTCCTCTATCAAAAAAACCTAACATAATCCAGAAAAATCGAAGTTGGTTTCAACAAAATATTTTAAAATTTGACAAAAATCTGTACAAAAATCCAAAAATTTGAAGTTAATTTCAACTAGAATTACTCAAATGCAGCTCCTCTATCAAAAAAACCTAACATAATCCAGAAAAATCGAAGTTGGGTTCAACAAAATTTTATAAAATTTGACAAAAATCTGTACAAAAATCCAAAAATTCGAAGATAATTTCAACTAAAATTACTCAAATGCAGCTCCTCTATCCAAAAAACCTAACATAATCCAGAAAAATTGAAGTTGGTTTCAACAAAATTTTTTAAAATTTGACAAAAATCTGTACAAAAATCCAAAAATTCGAAGTTAATTTCAACTAGAATTACTCAAATGCAGCTCCTCTATCAAAAAAAAACTAACATAATCCAGAAAAATCGAAGTTGGTTTCAACAAAATTTTTTAAAATTTGACAAAAATCTGTACAAAAATCCAAAAATTCGAAGATAATTTCAACTAAAATTACTCAAATGCAGCTCCTCTATCCAAAAAGCCTAACGTAATCCAGAGTAATCGAAGTTGGTTTCAACAAAATTTTTTAAAATTTTACAAACATCTGTACAAAAATCCCAAAATTCGAAGTGAATTTCAACTAAAATTACTCAAATGCAGCTCCTCTATCAAAAAAACCTAACGTAATCCAGAGTAATCGAAGTTGGTTTCAACAAAATTTTTTAAAATTTTACAAACATCTGTACAAAAATCCCAAAATTCGAAGTGAATTTCAACTAAAATTACTCAAATGCAGCTCATCTATCCAAAAAACCTAACATAATCCAGAAAAATCGAAGTTGGTTTCAACAAAATTTTTTAAAATTTGACAAAAATCTGTACAAAAATCCAAAAATTCGAAGTTAATTTCAACTAGAATTACTCAAATGCAGTTCCTCTATCAAAAAATCCTAACATATTCCAGAAAAATCGAAGTTGATTTCAACAAAATTTTTTAAAATTTGACAAAAATCTGTACAAAAATCCAAAAATTCGAAGTTATTTTCAACTAAAATTACTCAAATGCAGCTCCTCTATCAAAAAAACTTTACATAATCCAGAAAAATCGAAGTTGGTTTCAACAAAATTTTTTAAAATTTGACAAAAATCTGTACAAAAATTCAAAAATTCGAAGTTAATTTCAACTAAAATTACTCAAATGCAGCTCCTCTATCAAAAAAACCTAACATAATCCAGAAAAATCGAAATTGGTTTCAACAAAATTTTTTATAATTTGAAAAAAATCTGTACAAACATCCAAAAATTCGAAGTTATTTTCAACTAAAATTACTCAAATGCAGCGACGCTACCAAAAAAACCTAACATAATCCAGAAAAATCGAAATTGGTTTCAACAAAATTTTTTATAATTTGAAAAAAATCTGTACAAACATCCAAAAATTCGAAGTTATTTTCAACTAATATTACTCAAATGCAGCTCCTCTATCAAAAAAACTTTACATAATCCAGAAAAATCGAAGTTGGTTTCAACAATTTTTTTAAAATTTGACAAAAATCTGTACAAAAATCAAAAAATTCGAAGTTAATTTCAACTAGAATTACTCAAATGCAGCTCCTCTATCAAAAAAACCTAACATATTCCAGAAAAATCGAAGTTGGGTTCAACAAATTTTATAAAATTTGACAAAAATCTGTACAAAAATCCAAAAATTCGAAGTTAATTTCAACTAGAATTACTCAAATGCAGCTCCTCTATCAAAAAAACCTAACATAATCCAGAAAAATCGAAGTTGGGTTCAACAAAATTTTATAAAATTTGACAAAAATCTGTACAAAAATCCAAAAATTCGAAGATAATTTCAACTAAAATTACTCAAATGCAGCTCCTCTATCCAAAAAGCCTAACGTAATCCAGAAAAATTGAAGTTGGTTTCAACAAAATTTTTTAAAATTTGACAAAAATCTGTACAAAAATCCAAAAATTCGAAGTTAATTTCAACTAGAATTACTCAAATGCAGCTCCTCTATCAAAAAAACCTAACATAATCCAGAAAAATCGAAGTTGGTTTCAACAAAATTTTTTAAAATTTGACAAAAATCTGTACAAAAATCCAAAAATTCGAAGATAATTTCAACTAAAATTACTCAAATGCAGCTCCTCTATCCAAAAAGCCTAACGTAATCCAGAGTAATCGAAGTTGGTTTCAACAAAATTTTTTAAAATTTGACAAAAATCTGTACAAAAATCCAAAAATTCGAAGTTATTTTCAACTAAAATTACTCAAATGCAGCTCCTCTATCAAAAAAACTTTACATAATCCAGAAAAATCGAAGTTGGTTTCAACAAAATTTTTTAAAATTTGACAAAAATCTGTACAAAAATCCAAAAATTCGAAGTTAATTTCAACTAGAATTACTCAAATGCAGTTCCTCTATCAAAAAAACCTAACATATTCCAGAAAAATCGAAGTTGGTTTCAACAAAATTTTTTAAAATTTGACAAAAAACTGTACAAAAATCAAAAAATTCGAAGTTAATTTCAACTAAAATTACTCAAATGCAGCTCCTCTATCAAAAAAACCTAACGTAATCCAGAGTAATCGAAGTTGGTTTCAACAAAATTTTTTAAAATTTTACAAACATCTGTACAAAAATCCCAAAATTCGAAGTTATTTTCAACTAGAATTACTCAAATGCAGCTCCTCTATCAAAAAAACCTAACATAATCCAGAAAAATCGAAGTTGGGTTCAACAAAATTTTATAAGATTTGACAAAAATCTGCACAAAAATCCAAAAATTCGAAGTTAATTACAACTAAAATTACTCAAATGCAGCTCCTCTATCCAAAAAACCTAACATAATCCAGAAAAATCGAAGTTGGTTTCAACAAAATTTTTTAAAATTTGACAAACATCTGCACAAAAATCCAAAAATTCGAAGTTAATTACAACTAAAATTACTCAAATGCAGCTCCTCTATCCAAAAAACCTAACATAATCCAAAAAAATCGAAGTTGGTTTCAACAAAATTTTTTAAAATTTGACAAAAATTTGTACAAAAATCCAAAAATTCGAAGTTAATTTCAACTAAAATTACTCAAATGCAGCTCCTCTATCAGAAAAACCTAACATAATCCAGAAAAATCGAAGTTGGTTTCAACAAAATATTTTAAAATTTGACAAAAATCTGTACAAAAATCCAAAAATTCGAAGTTAATTTCAACTAGAATTACTCAAATGCAGCTCCTCTATCAAAAAAACCTAACATAATCCAGAAAAATCGAAGTTGGGTTCAACAAAATTTTATAAAATTTGACAAAAATCTGTACAAAAATCCAAAAATTCGAAGATAATTTCAACTAAAATTACTCAAATGCAGCTCCTCTATCCAAAAAACCTAACATAATCCAGAAAAATTGAAGTTGGTTTCAACAAAATTTTTTAAAATTTGACAAAAATCTGTACAAAAATCCAAAAATTCGAAGTTAATTTCAACTAGAATTACTCAAATGCAGCTCCTCTATCAAAAAAAAACTAACATAATCCAGAAAAATCGAAGTTGGTTTCAACAAAATTTTTTAAAATTTGACAAAAATCTGTACAAAAATCCAAAAATTCCAAGATAATTTCAACTAAAATTACTCAAATGCAGCTCCTCTATCCAAAAAGCCTAACGTAAACCAGAGTAATCGAAGTTGGTTTCAACAAAATTTTTTAAAATTTTACAAACATCTGTACAAAAATCCCAAAATTCGAAGTGAATTTCAACTAAAATTACTCAAATGCAGCTCCTCTATCAAAAAAACCTAACGTAATCCAGAGTAATCGAAGTTGGTTTCAACAAAATTTTTTAAAATTTTACAAACATCTGTACAAAAATCCCAAAATTCGAAGTGAATTTCAACTAAAATTACTCAAATGCAGCTCCTCTATCCAAAAAACCTAACATAATCCAGAAAAATCGAAGTTGGTTTCAACAAATTTTTTTAAAATTTGACAAAAATCTATACAAAAATCCAAAAATTCGAAGTTAATTTCAACTAGAATTACTCAAATGCAGCTCCTCTATCAAAAAAACCTAACATAATCCAGAAAAATCGAAGTTGGGTTCAACAAAATTTTATAAAATTTGACAAAAATCTGCACAAAAATCCAAAAATTCGAAGTTAATTACAACTAAAATTACTCAAATGCAGCTCCTCTATCCAAAAAACCTAACATAATCCAGAAAAATCGAAGTTGGTTTCAACAAAATTTTTTAAAATTTGACAAAAATCTGCACAAAAATCCAAAAATTCGAAGTTAATTACAACTAAAATTACTCAAATGCAGCTCCTTTATCAAAAAAACCTAACACATTCCAGAAAAATCGAAGTTGGTTTCAACAAAATTTTTTAAAATTTAACAAAAATCTGTACAAAAATCCAAAAATTCGAAGTTATTTTCAACTAAAATTACTCAAATGCAGCTCCTTTATCAAAAAAACCTAACATATTCCAGAAAAATCGTAGTTGGTTTCAACAAAATTTTTTAAAATTTGACAAAAATCTGTACAAAAATCCAAAAATTCGAAGTTATTTTCAACTAAAATTACTCAAATGCAGCTCCTCTATCAAAAAAACTTTACATAATCCAGAAAAATCGAAGTTGGTTTCAACAAAATTTTTTAAAATTTGACAAACATCTGTACAAAAATCCCAAAATTCGAAGTTAATTTCAACTAAAATTACTCAAATGCAGCTCCTCTATCAAAAAAACTTTACATAATCCAGAAAAATCGAAGTTGGTTTCAACAAAATTTTTTAAAATTTGACAAACATCTGTACAAAAATCCCAAAATTCGAAGTTAATTTCAACTAAAATTACTCAAATGCAGCTCCTCTATCAAAAAAACCTAACGTAATCCAGAGTAATCGAAGTTGGTTTCAACAAAATTTTTTAAAATTTGACAAAAATCTGTCCAAAAATCCAAAGATTCGAAGTTAATTTCAACTAAAATTACTCAAATGCAGCTCCGCTACCAAAGAAACCTAACGTAATCCAGAGTAATCGAAGTTGGTTTCAACAAAATATTTTAAAATTTGACAAAAATCTGTACAAACATCCAAAAATTCGAAGTTAATTTCAACTAAAATTACTCAAATGCAGCTCCTCTATAAAAAAACCTAACATAATCCAGAAAAATCGAAGTTGGTTTCAACAAAATTTTTTATAATTTGAAAAAAATCTGTACAAACATCCAAAAATTCGAAGTTAATTTCAACTAAAATTACTCAAATGCAGCTCCTCTATCAAAAAAACCTAACATAATCCAGAAAAATCGAAGTTGGTTTCAACAAAATATTTTAAAATTTGACAAAAATCTGTACAAACATCCAAAAATTCGAAGATAATTTCAACTAGAATTACTCAAATGCAGCTCCTCTATCAAAAAAACCTAACATATTCCAGAAAAATCGAAGTTGATTTCAACAAAATTTTTTAAAATTTGAAAAAATCTGTACAAAAATCCAAAAATTCGAAGTTAATTACAACTAAAATTACTCAAATGCAGCTCTTCTATCCAAAAAACCTAACATAATCCAGAAAAATCGAAGTTGGTTTCAACAAAATTTTTTATAATTTGAAAAAAATCTGTACAAACATCCAAAAATTCGAAATTATTTTCAATTAAAATTACTCAAATGCAGCTCCTCTATCAAAAAAACTTTACATAATCCAGAAAAATCGAAGTTGGTTTGAACAAAATTTTTTAAAATTTGACAAACATCTGTACAAAAATCCCAAAATTCGAAGTTAATTTCAACTAAAATTACTCAAATGCAGCTCCGCTACCAAAAAGCCTAACGTAATCCAGAGTAATCGAAGTTGGTTTCAACCAAATTATTTAAAATTTGACAAAAATATGTACAAAAATCCAAAAATTCGAAGATAATTTCAACTAAAATTACTCAAATGCAGCTCCTCTATCAAAAAAACCTAACATAATCCAGAAAAATCGAAGTTGGGTTCAACAAATTTTATAAAATTTGACAAAAATCTGCACAAAAATCCAAAAATTCGAAGTTAATTACAACTAAAATTACTCAAATGCAGCTCCTCTATCAAAAAAACCTAACATATTCCAGAAAAATCGAAGTTGGTTTCAACAAAATTTTTTAAAATTTGACAAAAATCTGTACAAAAATCCCAAAATTCGAAGTTAATTTCAACTAGAATTACTCAAATGCAGCTCCTCTATCAAAAAAACCTAACATAATCCAGAAAAATCGAAGTTGGTTTCAACAAAATTTTTTAAAATTTGACAAAAATCTGTACAAAAATCCAAAAATTCTAAGTTAATTTCAACTAGAATTACTCAAATGCAGTTCCTCCATCAAAAAATCTAACATATTCCAGAAAAATCGAAGTTGGTTTCAACAAAATTTTTTAAAATGTGACAAAAATCTGTACAAAAATCCAAAAATTCGAAGTTAATTTCAACTAAAATTACTCAAATGCAGCTCCTCTATCAAAAAACCTAACATAATCCAGAAAAATCGAAGTTGGTTTCAACAAAATTTTTTATAATTTGAAAAAAATCTGTACAAACATCCAAAAATTCGAAGTTAATTTCAACTAAAATTACTCAAATGCAGCTCCTCTATCAAAAAAACCTAACGTAATCCAGAGTAATCGAAGTTGGTTTCAACAAAATTTTTTAAAATTTGACAAAAATCTGTCCAAAAATCCAAAAATTCGAAGTTAATTTCAACTAAAATTACTCAAATGCAGCTCCGCTACCAAAGAAACCTAACGTAATCCAGAGTAATCGAAGTTGGTTTCAACAAAATATTTTAAAATTTGACAAAAATCTGTACAAACATCCAAAAATTCGAAGTTAATTTCAACTAAAATTACTCAAATGCAGCTCCTCTATCAAAAAACCTAACATAATCCAGAAAAATCGAAGTTGGTTTCAACAAAATTTTTTATAATTTGAAAAAAGTCTGTACAAACATCCAAAAATTCGAAGTTAATTTCAACTAAAATTACTCAAATGCAGCTCCTCTATCAAAAAAACCTAACATAATCCAGAAAAATCGAAGTTGGTTTCAACAAAATATTTTAAAATTTGACAAAAATCTGTACAAACATCCAAAAATTCGAAGTTAATTTCTACTAAAATTACTCAAATGCAGCTCCTCTATCAAAAAAACCTAACATAATCCAGAAAAATCGAAGTTGGTTTCAACAAAATATTTTAAAATTTGACAAAAATCTGTACAAAAATCCAAAAATTCGAATTTAATTTCAACTAAAATTACTCAAATGCAGCTCCTCTATCCAAAAAACCTAACATAATCCAGAAAAATCGAAGTTGGTTTCAACAAAATTTTTTAAAATTTGACAAAAATCTGTACAAAAATCCAAAAATTCGAAGTTAATTTCAACTAGAATTACTCAAATGCAGCTCCTCTATCAAAAAACCTAACATATTCCAGAAAAATCGAAGTTGATTTCAACAAAATTTTTTAAAATTTGACAAAAATCTGTACAAAAATCCAAAAATTCGAAGTTAATTACAACTAAAATTACTCAAATGCAGCTCTTCTATCCAAAAAACCTAACATAATCCAGAAAAATCGAAGTTGGTTTCAACAAAATTTTTTAAAATTTGACAAAATCTGTACAAAAATCCAAAAATTCGAAGTTAATTTCAACTAAAATTACTCAAATGCAGCTCCGCTACCAAAGAAACCTAACGTAATCCAGAGTAATCGAAGTTGGTTTCAACAAAATTTTTTATAATTTGAAAAAAATCTGTACAAACATCCAAAAATTCGAAGTTAATTTCAACTAGAATTACTCAAATGCAGCTCCTCTATCAAAAAAACCTAACATAATCCAGAAAAATCGAAGTTGGTTTCAACAAAATTTTTTATAATTTGAAAAAAATCTGTACAAACATCCAAAAATTCGAAGTTAATTTCAACTAAAATTACTCAAATGCAGCTCCTCTATCAAAAAAACCTAACGTAATCCAGAGTAATCGAAGTTGGTTTCAACAAAATTTTTTAAAATTTGACAAAAATCTGTCCAAAAATCCAAAAATTCGAAGTTAATTTCAACTAAAATTACTCAAATGCAGCTCCGCTACCAAAGAAACCTAACGTAATCCAGAGTAATCGAAGTTGGTTTCAACAAAATATTTTAAAATTTGACAAAAATCTGTACAAACATCCAAAAATTCGAAGTCAATTTCAACTAAAATTACTCAAATGCAGCTCCTCTATCAAAAAACCTAACATAATCCAGAAAAATCGAAGTTGGTTTCAACAAAATTTTTTATAATTTGAAAAAAATCTGTACAAACATCCAAAAATTCGAAGTTAATTTCAACTAAAATTACTCAAATGCAGCTCCTCTATCAAAAAAACCTAACATAATCAGCAAAAATCGAAGTTGGTTTCAACAAAATATTTTAAAATTTGACAAAAATCTGAACAAACATCCAAAAATTCGAAGTTAATTTCTACTAAAATTACTCAAATGCAGCTCCTCTATCAAAAAAACCTAACATAATCCAGAATAATC
This sequence comes from Andrena trimmerana, assembly GCA_951215215.1. NCBI lineage: Eukaryota > Metazoa > Arthropoda > Insecta > Hymenoptera > Andrenidae > Andrena > Andrena trimmerana. The sequence goes on along the minus strand of CATNUO010000204.1, from coordinate 175,587 downwards.
GAAGTTGGTTTCAACAAAATATTTTAAAATTTGACAAAAATCTGTACAAAAATCCAAAAATTCGAAGTTAATTTCAACTAAAATTACTCAAATGCAGCTCCTCTATCCAAAAAACCTAACATAATCCAGAAAAATCGAAGTTGGTTTCAACAAAATATTTTAAAATTTGACAAAAATCTGTACAAAAATCCAAAAATTCGAAGTTAATTTCAACTAGAATTACTCAAATGCAGCTCCTCTATCAAAAAAACCTAACATAATCCAGAAAAATCGAAGTTGGTTTCAACAAAATTTTTAAAAATTTGACAAAAATCTGTCCAAAAATCCAAAAATTCGAAGTTAATTTCAACTAAAATTACTCAAATGCAGCTCCGCTACCAAAGAAACCTAACGTAATCCAGAGTAATCGAAGTTGGTTTCAACAAAATATTTTAAAATTTGACAAAAATCTGTACAAAAATCCAAAAATTCGAAGTTAATTTCAACTAAAATTACTCAAATGCAGCTCCTCTATCCAAAAAACCTAACATAATCCAGAAAAATCGAAGTTGGTTTCAACAAAATTTTTTAAAATTTGACAAAAATCTGTACAAAAATCCAAAAATTCGAAGTTAATTTCAGCTATAATTACTCAAATGCAGCTCCTCTATCAAAAAAACCTAACATATTCCAGAAAAATCGAAGTTGATTTCAACAAAATTTTTTAAAATTTGACAAAAATCTGTACAAAAATCCAAAAATTCGAAGTTAATTACAACTAAAATTACTCAAATGCAGCTCTTCTATCCAAAAAACCTAACATAATCCAGAAAAATCGAAGTTGGTTTCAACAAAATTTTTTAAAATTTGACAAAATCTGTACAAAAATCCAAAAATTCGAAGTTATTTTCAATTAAAATTACTCAAATGCAGCTCCTCTATCAAAAAAACTTTACATAATCCAGAAAAATCGAAGTTGGTTTGAACAAAATTTTTTAAAATTTGACAAACATCTGTACAAAAATCCCAAAATTCGAAGTTAATTTCAACTAAAATTACTCAAATGCAGCTCCGCTACCAAAAAGCCTAACGTAATCCAGAGTAATCGAAGTTGGTTTCAACCAAATTTTTTAAAATTTGACAAAAATCTGTACAAAAATCCAAAAATTCGAAGATAATTTCAACTAAAATTACTCAAATGCAGCTCCTCTATCAAAAAAACCTAACATAATCCAGAAAAATCGAAGTTGGGTTCAACAAATTTTATAAAATTTGACAAAAATCTGCACAAAAATCCAAAAATTCGAAGTTAATTACAACCAAAATTACTCAAATGCAGCTCCTCTATCCAAAAAACCTAACATAATCCAGAAAAATCGAAGTTGGTTTCAACAAAATTTTTAAAAATTTGACAAAAATCTGTCCAAAAATCCAAAAATTCGAAGTTAATTTCAACTAAAATTACTCAAATGCAGCTCCGCTACCAAAGAAACCTAACGTAATCCAGAGTAATCGAAGTTGGTTTCAACAAAATATTTTAAAATTTGACAAAAATCTGTACAAAAATCCAAAAATTCGAAGTTAATTTCAACTAAAATTACTCAAATGCAGCTCCTCTATCCAAAAAACCTAACATAATCCAGAAAAATCGAAGTTGGTTTCAACAAAATTTTTTAAAATTTGACAAAAATCTGTACAAAAATCAAAAAATTCTAAGTTAATTTCAACTAGAATTACTCAAATGCAGTTCCTCCATCAAAAAATCTAACATATTCCAGAAAAATCGAAGTTGGTTTCAACAAAATTTTTTATAATTTGAAAAAAATCTGTACAAACATCCAAAAATTCGAAGTTAATTTCAACTAAAATTACTCAAATGCAGCTCCTCTATCAAAAAAACCTAACGTAATCCAGAGTAATCGAAGTTGGTTTCAACAAAATTTTTTAAAATTTGACAAAAATCTTTCCAAAAATCCAAAAATTCGAAGTTAGTTTCAACTAAAATTACTCAAATGCAGCTCCGCTACCAGAGAAACCTAACGTAATCCAGAGTAATCGAAGTTGGTTTCAACAAAATTTTTTAAAATTTGACAAAAATCTGTACAAAAATCCAAAAATTCGAAGTTAATTACAACTAAAATTACTCAAATGCAGCTCTTCTATCCAAAAAACATAACATAATCCAGAAAAATCGAAGTTGGTTTCAACAAAATTTTTTAAAATTTGACAAAATCTGTACAAAAATCCAAAAATTCGAAGTTATTTTCAATTAAAATTACTCAAATGCAGCTCCTCTATCAAAAAAACTTTACATAATCCAGAAAAATCGAAGTTGGTTTGAACAAAATTTTTTAAAATTTGACAAACTTCTGTACAAAAATCCCAAAATTCGAAGTTAATTTCAACTAAAATAACTCAAATGCAGCTCCGCTACCAAAAAGCCTAACGTAATCCAGAGTAATCGAAGTTGGTTTCAACAAAATTTTTTAAAATTTGACAAAAATCTGTACAAAAATCCAAAAATTCGAAGTTAATTTCAACTAAAATTACTCAAATGCAGCTCCTCTATCAAAAAACCAAACATAATCCAGAAAAATCGAAGTTGGTTTCAACAAAATTTTTTATAATTTGAAAAAAATCTGTACAAACATCCAAAAATTCGAAGTTAATTTCAACTAAAATTACTCAAATGCAGCTCCTCTATCAAAAAAACCGAACATAATCCAGAAAAATCGAAGTTGGTTTCAACAAAATATTTTAAAATTTGACAAAAATCTGTACAAACATCCAAAAATTCGAAGTTAATTTCTACTAAAATTACTCAAATGCAGCTCCTCTATCAAAAAACCTAACATAATCCAGAAAAATCGAAGTTGGTTTCAACAAAATATTTTAAAATTTGACAAAAATCTGTACAAAAATCCAAAAATTCGAAGTTAATTTCAACTAAAATTACTCAAATGCAGCTCCTCTATCCAAAAAACCTAACATAATCCAGAAAAATCGAAGTTGGTTTCAACAAAATTTTTTAAAATTTGACAAAAATCTGTACAAAAATCCAAAAATTCGAAGTTAATTTCAACTAGAATTACTCAAATGCAGCTCCTCTATCAAAAAAACCTAACACATTCCAGAAAAATCGAAGTTGATTTCAACAAAATTTTTTAAAATTTGACAAAAATCTGTACAAAAATCCAAAAATTCGAAGTTAATTACAACTAAAATTACTCAAATGCAGCTCTTCTATCCAAAAAACCTAACATAATCCAGAAAAATCGAAGTTGGTTTCAACAAAATTTTTTATAATTTGAAAAAAATCTGTACAAACATCCAAAAATTCGAAGTTAATTTCAACTAAAATTACTCAAATGCAGCTCCTCTATCAAAAAAACCTAACGTAATCCAGAGTAATCGAAGTTGGTTTCAACAAAATTTTTTATAATTTGAAAAAAATCTGTACAAACATCCAAAAATTCGAAGTTAATTTCAACTAAAATTACTCAAATGCAGCTCCTCTATCAAAAAAACCTAACATAATCAGCAAAAATCGAAGTTGGTTTCAACAAAATATTTTAAAATTTGACAAAAATCTGAACAAACATCCAAAAATTCGAAGTTAATTTCTACTAAAATTACTCAAATGCAGCTCCTCTATCCAAAAAACCTAACATAATCCAGAAAAATCGAAGTTGGTTTCAACAAAATATTTTAAAATTTGACAAAAATCTGTACAAAAATCCAAAAATTCGAAGTTAATTTCAACTAGAATTACTCAAATGCAGCTCCTCTATCAAAAAAACCTAACATAATCCAGAAAAATCGAAGTTGGTTTCAACAAAATTTTTAAAAATTTGACAAAAATCTGTCCAAAAATCCAAAAATTCGAAGTTAATTTCAACTAAAATTACTCAAATGCAGCTCCGCTACCAAAGAAACCTAACGTAATCCAGAGTAATCGAAGTTGGTTTCAACAAAATATTTTAAAATTTGACAAAAATCTGTACAAAAATCCAAAAATTCGAAGTTAATTTCAACTAAAATTACTCAAATGCAGCTCCTCTATCCAAAAAACCTAACATAATCCAGAAAAATCGAAGTTGGTTTCAACAAAATTTTTTAAAATTTGACAAAAATCTGTACAAAAATCCAAAAATTCGAAGTTAATTTCAGCTAGAATTACTCAAATGCAGCTCCTCTATCAAAAAAACCTAACATATTCCAGAAAAATCGAAGTTGATTTCAACAAAATTTTTTAAAATTTGACAAAAATCTGTACAAAAATCCAAAAATTCGAAGTTAATTACAACTAAAATTACTCAAATGCAGCTCTTCTATCCAAAAAACCTAACATAATCCAGAAAAATCGAAGTTGGTTTCAACAAAATTTTTTAAAATTTGACAAAATCTGTACAAAAATCCAAAAATTCGAAGTTATTTTCAATTAAAATTACTCAAATGCAGCTCCTCTATCAAAAAAACTTTACATAATCCAGAAAAATCGAAGTTGGTTTGAACAAAATTTTTTAAAATTTGACAAACATCTGTACAAAAATCCCAAAATTCGAAGTTAATTTCAACTAAAATTACTCAAATGCAGCTCCGCTACCAAAAAGCCTAACGTAATCCAGAGTAATCGAAGTTGGTTTCAACCAAATTTTTTAAAACTTGACAAAAATCTGTACAAAAATCCAAAAATTCGAAGATAATTTCAACTAAAATTACTCAAATGCAGCTCCTCTATCAAAAAAACCTAACATAATCCAGAAAAATCGAAGTTGGGTTCAACAAATTTTATAAAATTTGACAAAAATCTGCACAAAAATCCAAAAATTCGAAGTTAATTACAACCAAAATTACTCAAATGCAGCTCCTCTATCCAAAAAACCTAACATAATCCAGAAAAATCGAAGTTGGTTTCAACAAAATTTTTTAAAATTTGACAAAAATCTGAACAAAAATCCAAAAATTCGAAGTTAATTTCAACTAGAATTACTCAAATGCAGCTCCTCTATCAAAAAAACCTAACATAATCCAGAAAAATCGAAGTTGGCTTCAACAATTTTTATAAAATTTGACAAAAATCTGCACAAAAATCCAAAAATTCGAAGTTAATTACAACTAAAATTACTCAAATGCATTTCCTCTATCCAAAAAACCTAACATAATCCAGAAAAATCGAAGTTGGTTTCAACAAAATTTTTTAAAATTTGACAAAAATCTGTACAAAAATCAAAAAATTCTAAGTTAATTTCAACTAGAATTACTCAAATGCAGTTCCTCCATCAAAAAATCTAACATATTCCAGAAAAATCGAAGTTGGTTTCAACAAAATTTTTTATAATTTGAAAAAAATCTGTACAAACATCCAAAAATTCGAAGTTAATTTCAACTAAAATTACTCAAATGCAGCTCCTCTATCAAAAAAACCTAACGTAATCCAGAGTAATCGAAGTTGGTTTCAACAAAATTTATTAAAATTTGACAAATATCTGTACAAAAATCCAAAAATTCGAAGTTAATTACAACTAAAATTACTCAAATGCAGCTCCTCTATCCAAAAAACCTAACATAATCCAGAAAAATCGAAGTTGGTTTCAACAAAATTTTTTAAAATTTGACAAAATCTGTACAAAAATCCAAAAATTCAAAGTTAATTTCAACTAAAATTACTCAAATGCAGCTCCTCTATCAAAAAAACCTAACATAATCCAGAAAAATCGAAGTTGGTTTCAACAAAATTTATTAAAATTTGACAAAAATCTGTACAAAAATCCAAAAATTCGAAGTTAATTACAACTAAAATTTCTCAAATGCAGCTCCTCTATCCAAAAAACCTAACATAATCCAGAAAAATCGAAGTTGGTTTCAACAAAATTTTTTAAAATTTGACAAAAATCTGTACAAAAATCCAAAAATTCGAAGTTAATTACAACTAAAATTACTCAAATGCAGCTCCTCTATCCAAAAAACCTAACATAATCCAGAAAAATCGAAGTTGGTTTCAACAAAATTTTTTAAAATTTGACAAAATCTGTACAAAAATCCAAAAATTCGAAGTTAATTTCAACTAAAATTACTCACATGCAGCTCCGCTACCAAAGAAACCTAACGTAATCCAGAAAAATCGAAGTTGGTTTCAACAAAATTTATTAAAATTTGACAAATATCTGTACAAAAATCCAAAAATTCGAAGTTAATTACAACTAAAATTACTCAAATGCAGCTCCTCTATCCAAAAAACCTAACATAATCCAGAAAAATCGAAGTTGGTTTCAACAAAATTTTTTAAAATTTGACAAAAATCTTTACAAAAATCCAAAAATTCGAAGTTAATTTCAACTAAAATTACTCAAATGCAGCTCCTCTATCAAGAAAACCTAACGTAATCCAGGGTAATCGAAGTTGGTTTCAACAAAATTTTTAAAAATTTGGCAAAAATCTGCACAAAAATCGAAAAATTCGAAGTTAATTACAACTAAAATTACACAAATGCAGCTCCTCTATCCAAAAAACCTAACATAATCCAGAAAAATCGAAGTTGGTTTCAATAAAATTTTTTAAAATTTGACAAAATCTGTACAAAAATCCAAAAATTCGAAGTTAATTTCAACTAAAATTACTCAAATGCAGCTCCGCTACCAAAGAAACCTAACGTTATCCAGAGTAATCGAAGTTGGTTTCAACAAAATTTTTTAAAATTTGACAAAAATCTGTACAAAAATCCAAAAATTCGAAGATAATTTCAACTAAAATTACTCAAATGCAGCTCCTCTATCCAAAAAACCTAACATAATCCAGAAAAATCGAAGTTGGTTTCAACAAAATTTTTTAAAATTTGACAAAATCTGTACAAAAATCCAAAAATTCGAAGTTAATTTCAACTAAAATTACTCAAATGCAGCTCCTCTATCAAAAAAACCTAACATAATCCAGAAAAATCGAAGTTGGTTTCAACAAAATTTTTTATAATTTGAAAAAAATCTGTACAAACATCCAAAAATTCGAAGTTATTTTCAACTAAAATTACTCAAATGCAGCTCCTCTATCAAAAAAACTTTACATAATCCAGAAAAATCGAAGTTGGTTTCAACAATTTTTTTAAAATTTGACAAAAATCTGTACAAAAATCCAAAAATTCGAAGTTAATTTCAACTAGAATTACTGAAATGCAGCTCCTCTATCAAAAAAACCTAACATAATCCAGAAAATTCGAAGTTGGGTTCAACAAATTTTATAAAATTTGACAAAAATCTGCACAAAAATCCAAAAATTCGAAGTTAATTACAACTAAAATTACTCAAATGCAGCTCCTCTATCCAAAAAACCTAACATAATCCAGAAAAATCGAAGTTGGGTTCAACAAAATTTTATAAAATTTGACAAAAATCTGCACAAAAATCCAAAAATTCGAAGTTAATTACAACTAAAATTACTCAAATGCAGCTCCTCTGTCAAAAAAACCTAACATATTCCAGAAAAATCGAAGTTGGTTTCAACAAAATTTTTTAAAATTTGACAAAAATCTGTACAAAAATCCAAAAATTCGAAGTTATTTTCAACTAAAATTACTCAAATGCAGCTCCTCTATCAAAAAAACTTTACATAATCCAGAGTAATCGAAGTTGGTTTCAACAAAATTTTTTAAAATTTGACAAAAATCTGTACAAAAATCCAAAAATTCGAAGTTAATTTCAACTAGAATTACTCAAATGCAGCTCCTCTATCAAAAAAACCTAACATAATCCAGAAAAATCGAAGTTGGTTTCAACAAAATTTTTTAAAATTTGACAAAAATCTGTACAAAAATCCAAAAATTCGAAGTTAATTTCAACTAAAATTTCTCAAATGCAGTTCCTCTATCAAAAAACCTAACATAATCCAGAAAAATCGAAGTTGGTTTCAACAAAATTTTTTATAATTTGAAAAAAATCTGTACAAACATCCAAAAATTCGAAGTTATTTTCAACTAATATTACTCAAATGCAGCTCCTCTATCAAAAAAACTTTACATAATGCAGAAAAATCGAAGTTGGTTTCAACAGAATTTTTTAAAATTTGACAAAAATCTGCACAAAAATCCAAAAATTCGAAGTTAATTACAACTAAAATTACTCAAATGCAGCTCATCTATCCAAAAAACCTAACATAATCCAGAAAAATCGAAGTTGGTTTCAACAAAATTTTTTAAAATTTGACAAAAATCTGTACAAAAATCCAAAAATTCGAAGTTAATTTCAACTAGAATTACTCAAATGCAGTTCCTCTATCAAAAAATCCTAACATATTCCAGAAAAATCGAAGTTGATTTCAACAAAATTTTTTAAAATTTGACAAAAATCTGTACAAAAATCCAAAAATTCGAAGTTATTTTCAACTAAAATTACTCAAATGCAGCTCCTCTATGAAAAAAACTTTACATAATCCAGAAAAATCGAAGTTGGTTTCAACAAAATTTTTTAAAATTTGACAAAAATCTGCACAAAAATCCAAAAATTCGAAGTTAATTACAACTAAAATTACTCAAATGCAGCTCCTCTATCAAAAAAACCTAACATAATCCAGAAAAATCGAAGTTGGTTTCAACAAAATTTTTTATAATTTGAAAAAAATCTGTACAAACATCCAAAAATTCGAAGTTATTTTCAACTAAAATTACTCAAATGCAGCTCCTCTATCAAAAAAACTTTACATAATCCAGAAAAATCGAAGTTGGTTTCAACAATTTTTTTAAAATTTGACAAATGTCTGTACAAAAATCCAAAAATTCGAAGTTAATTTCAACTAGAATTACTGAAATGCAGCTCCACTATCAAAAAAACCTAACATAATCCAGAAAATTCGAAGTTGGGTTCAACAAATTTTATAAAATTTGACAAAAATCTGCACAAAAATCCAAAAATTCGAAGTTAATTACAACTAAAATTACTCAAATGCAGCTCCTCTATCCAAAAAACCTAACATAATCCAGAAAAACTGAAGTTGGTTTCAACAAAATTTTTTATAATTTGAAAAAAATCTGTACAAACATCCAAAAATTCGAAGTTATTTTCAACTAAAATTACTCAAATGCAGCTCCTCTATCAAAAAAACTTTACATAATCCAGAAAAATCGAAGTTGGTTTCAACAATTTTTTTAAAATTTGACAAAAATCTGTACAAAAATCCAAAAATTCGAAGTTAATTTCAACTAGAATTACTGAAATGCAGTTCCTCTATCAAAAAACCTAACATAATCCAGAAAAATCGAAGTTGGTTTCAACAAAATTTTTTATAATTTGAAAAAAATCTGTTCAAACATCCAAAAATTCGAAGTTATATTCAACTAATATTACTCAAATGCAGCTCCTCTATCAAAAAAACTTTACATAATGCAGAAAAATCGAAGTTGGTTTCAACAAAATTTTTTAAAATTTGACAAAAATCTGCACAAAAATCCAAAAATTCGAAGTTAATTACAACTAAAATTACTCAAATGCAGCTCATCTATCCAAAAAACCTAACATAATCCAGAAAAATCGAAGTTGGTTTCAACAAAATTTTTTAAAATTTGACAAAAATCTGTTCAAAAATCCAAAAATTCGAAGTTAATTTCACCTAAAATTACTCAAATGCAGCCCTCTATCAAGAAAACCTAACGTAATCCAGAGTAATCGAAGTTGGTTTCAACAAAATTTTTTAAAATTTGACAAAAATCTGTACAAAAATCCAAAAATTCGAAGTTAATTACAACTAAAATTACTGAAATGCAGCTCCTCTATCAAAAAACCTAACATAATCCCGAAAAATCGAAGTTGGTTTCAACAAAATTTTTTAAAATTTGACAAAAATCTGTACAAAAATCCAAAAATTCGAAGATAATTTCAACTAAAATTACTCAAATGCAGCTCCTCTATCAAAAAAACCTAACATAATCCAGAAAAATCGAAGTTGGTTTCAACAAAATTTTTTAAAATTTGACAAAAATTTGTACAAAAATCCAAAAATTCGAAGTTAATTTCAACTAAAATTACTCAAATGCAGCTCCTCTATCAAAAAAACCTAACATAATCCAGAAAAATCGAAGTTTGTTTCAACAAAATATTTTAAAATTTGACAAAAATCTGTACAAAAATCCAAAAATTCGAAGTTAATTTCAACTAGAATTACTCAAATGCAGCTCCTCTATCAAAAAAACCTAACATAATCCAGAAAAATCGAAGTTGGGTTCAACAAAATTTTATAAAATTTGACTAAAATCTGTACAAAAATCCAAAAATTCGAAGATAATTTCAACTAAAATTACTCAAATGCAGCTCCTCTATCCAAAAAACCTAACATAATCCAGAAAAATCGAAGTTGGTTTCAACAAAATTTTTTAAAATTTGACAAAAATCTGTACAAAAATCAAAAAATTCGAAGTTAATTTCAACTAAAATTACTCAAATGCAGCTCCTCTATCAAAAAAACCTAACGTAATCCAGAGTAATCGAAGTTGGTTTCAACAAAATTTTTTAAAATTTTAAAAACATCTGTACAAAAATCCCAAAATTCGAAGTGAATTTCAACTAAAATTACTCAAATGCAGCTCCTCTATCCAAAAATCCTAACATAATCCAGAAAAATCGAAGTTGGTTTCAACAAAATTTTTTAAAATTTGACAAAAATCTATACAAAAATCCAAAAATTCGAAGTTAATTTCAACTAGAATTACTCAAATGCAGCTCCTCTATCAAAAAAACCTAACATAATCCAGAAAAATCGAAGTTGGGTTCAACAAAATTTTATAAAATTTGCCAAAAATCTGCACAAAAATCCAAAAATTCGAAGTTAATTACAACTAAAATTACTCAAATGCAGCTCCTCTATCCAAAAAACCTAACATAATCCAGAAAAATCGAAGTTGGTTTCAACAAAATTTTTTAAAATTTGACAAAAATCTGCACAAAAATCCAAAAATTCGAAGTTAATTACAACTAAAATTACTCAAATGCAGCTCCTCTATCCAAAAAACCTAACATAATCCAAAAAAATCGAAGTTGGTTTCAACAAAATATTTTAAAATTTGACAAAAATCTGTACAAAAATCCAAAAATTCGAAGATAATTTCAACTAAAATTACTCAAATGCAGCTCCTCTATCCAAAAAGCCTAACGTAATCCAGAGTAATCGAAGTTGGTTTCAACAAAATTTTTTAAAATTTGACAAAAATCTGTACAAAAATCCAAAAATTCGAAGTTATTTTCAACTAAAATTACTCAAATGCAGCTCCTCTATCAAAAAAACTTTACATAATCCAGAAAAATCGAAGTTGGTTTCAACAAAATTTTTTAAAATTTGACAAAAATCTGTACAAAAATCCAAAAATTCGAAGTTAATTTCAACTAGAATTACTCAAATGCAGTTCCTCTATCAAAAAAACCTAACATATTCCAGAAAAATCGAAGTTGGTTTCAACAAAATTTTTTAAAATTTGACAAAAAACTGTACAAAAATCAAAAAATTCGAAGTTAATTTCAACTAAAATTACTCAAATGCAGCTCCTCTATCAAAAAAACCTAACGTAATCCAGAGTAATCGAAGTTGGTTTCAACAAAATTTTTTAAAATTTTACAAACATCTGTACAAAAATCCCAAAATTCGAAGTTATTTTCAACTAGAATTACTCAAATGCAGCTCCTCTATCAAAAAAACCTAACATAATCCAGAAAAATCGAAGTTGGGTTCAACAAAATTTTATAAAATTTGACAAAAATCTGCACAAAAATCCAAAAATTCGAAGTTAATTACAACTAAAATTACTCAAATGCAGCTCCTCTATCCAAAAAACCTAACATAATCCAGAAAAATCGAAGTTGGTTTCAACAAAATTTTTTAAAATTTGACAAAAATCTGCACAAAAATCCAAAAATTCGAAGTTAATTACAACTAAAATTACTCAAATGCAGCTCCTCTATCCAAAAAACCTAACATAATCCAAAAAAATCGAAGTTGGTTTCAACAAAATTTTTTAAAATTTGACAAAAATTTGTACAAAAATCCAAAAATTCGAAGTTAATTTCAACTAAAATTACTCAAATGCAGCTCCTCTATCAGAAAAACCTAACATAATCCAGAAAAATCGAAGTTGGTTTCAACAAAATATTTTAAAATTTGACAAAAATCTGTACAAAAATCCAAAAATTCGAAGTTAATTTCAACTAGAATTACTCAAATGCAGCTCCTCTATCAAAAAAACCTAACATAATCCAGAAAAATCGAAGTTGGGTTCAACAAAATTTTATAAAATTTGACAAAAATCTGTACAAAAATCCAAAAATTCGAAGATAATTTCAACTAAAATTACTCAAATGCAGCTCCTCTATCCAAAAAACCTAACATAATCCAGAAAAATTGAAGTTGGTTTCAACAAAATTTTTTAAAATTTGACAAAAATCTGTACAAAAATCCAAAAATTCGAAGTTAATTTCAACTAGAATTACTCAAATGCAGCTCCTCTATCAAAAAAAAACTAACATAATCCAGAAAAATCGAAGTTGGTTTCAACAAAATTTTTTAAAATTTGACAAAAATCTGTACAAAAATCCAAAAATTCCAAGATAATTTCAACTAAAATTACTCAAATGCAGCTCCTCTATCCAAAAAGCCTAACGTAATCCAGAGTAATCGAAGTTGGTTTCAACAAAATTTTTTAAAATTTTACAAACATCTGTACAAAAATCCAAAAATTCGAAGTTAATTTCAACTAAAATTACTCAAATGCAGCTCCTCTATCAAAAAAACCTAACATAATCCAGAAAAATCGAAGTTGGTTTCAACAAAATTTTTTAAAATTTGACAAAAATCTGTACAAGAATCCTAAAATTCGAAGTTAATTTCAACTAAAATTACTCAAATGCAGCTCCTTTAACAAAAAAACCTAACATATTCCAGAAAAATCGAAGTTTGTTTCAACAAAATATTTTAAAATTTGACAAAAATCTGTACAAAAATCCAAAAATTCGAAGTTAATTTCAACTAAAATTACTCAAATGCAGCTCCTCTATCAAAAAACCTAACATAATCCCGAAAAATCGAAGTTGGTTTCAACAAAATTTTTTAAAATTTGACAAAAATCTGTACAAAAATCCAAAAATTCGAAGTTAATTTCAACTAAAATTACTCAAATGCAGCTCCTCTATCAAAAAAACCTAACATAATCCAGAAAAATCGAAGTTGGTTTCAACAAAATTTTTTAAAATTTGACAAAATCTGTACAAAAATCCAAAAATTCGAAGTTAATTTCAACTAAAATTACTCAAATGCAGCTCCTCTATCCAAAAAACCTAACATAATCCAGAAAAATCGAAGTTGGTTTCAACAAAATTTTTTAAAATTTGACAAAATCTGTACAAAAATCCAAAAATTCGAAGTTAATTTCAACTAAAATTACTCAAATGCAGCTCCGCTACCAAAGAAACCAAACGTAATCCCGAGTAATCGAAGTTGGTTTGAACAAAATTTTTTAAAATTTGACAAAAATCTGTACAAAAATCCAAAAATTCGAAGTTAATTACAACTAAAATTACTCAAATGCAGCTCCTCTGTCAAAAAAACCTAACATATTCCAGAAAAATCGAAGTTGGTTTCAACAAAATTTTTTAAAATTTGACCAAAATCTGTACAAAAATCCAAAAATTCGAAGTTATTTTCAACTAAAATTACTCAAATGCAGCTCCTCTATCAAAAAAACTTTACATAATCCAGAGTAATCGAAGTTGGTTTCAACAAAATTTTTTAAAATTTGACAAAGATCTGTACAAAAATCCAAAAATTCGAAGTTAATTTCAACTAGAATTACTCAAATGCAGCTCCTCTATCAAAAAAACCTAACATAATCCAGAAAAATCGAAGTTGGTTTCAACAAAATTTTTTAAAATTTGACAAAAATCTGTACAAAAATTCAAAAATTCGAAGTTAATTTCAACTAAAATTACTCAAATGCAGTTCCTCTATCAAAAAACCTAACATAATCCAGAAAAATCGAAGTTGGTTTCAACAAAATTTTTTATAATTTGAAAAAAATCTGTACAAACATCCAAAAATTCGAAGTTTATTACAACTAAAATTACTCAAATGCAGCACCTCTATCCAAAAAACCTAACATAATCCAGAAAAATCGAAGTTGGTTTCAACAAAATTTTTTAAAATTTGACAAAAATCTGTACAAAAATCCAAAAATTCGAAGTTAATTTCAACTAGAATTACTCAAATGCAGTTCCTCTATCAAAAAAACCTAACATATTCCAGAAAAATCGAAGTTGATTTCAACAAAATTTTTTAAAATTTGACAAAAATCTGTACAAAAATCCAAAAATTCGAAGTTATTTTCCACTAAAATTACTCAAATGCAGCTCCTCTATCAAAAAAACTTTACATAATCCAGAAAAATCGAAGTTGGTTTCAACAAAATTTTTTAAAATTTGACAAAAATCTGCACAAAAATCCAAAAATTCGAAGTTAATTACAACCAAAATTACTCAAATGCATCTCCTCTATCCAAAAAACCTAACATAATCCAGAAAAATCGAAGTTGGTTTCAACAAAATTTTTTAAAATTTGACAAAATCTGTACAAAAATCCAAAAATTCGAAGTTAATTTCAACTAAAATTACTCAAATGCAGCTCCTCTATCAAAAAAACCTAACATAATCCAGAAAAATCGAAGTTGGTTTCAACAAAATTTTTTATAATTTGAAAAAAATCTGTACAAACATCCAAAAATTCGAAGTTATTTTCAACTAAAATTACTCAAATGCAGCTCCTCTATCAAAAAAACTTTACATAATCCAGAAAAATCGAAGTTGGTTTCAACAATTTTTTTAAAATTTGACAAAAATCTGTACAAAAATCCAAAAATTCGAAGTTAATTTCAACTAGAATTACTGAAATGCAGTTCCTCTATCAAAAAACCTAACATAATCCAGAAAAATCGAAGTTGGTTTCAACAAAATTTTTTATACTTTGAAAAAAATCTGTACAAACATCCAAAAATTCGAAGTTATTTTCAACTAATATTACTCAAATGCAGCTCCTCTATCAAAAAAACTTTACATAATGCAGAAAAATCGAAGTTGGTTTCAACAAAATTTTTTAAAATTTGACAAAAATCTGCACAAAAATCCAAAAATTCGAAGTTAATTACAACTAAAATTACTCAAATGCAGCTCCTCTATCCAAAAAACCTAACATAATCCAGAAAAATCGAAGTTGGTTTCAACAAAATTTTTTAAAATTTGACAAAAATCTGTACAAAAATCCAAAAATTCGAAGTTATTTTCAACTAAAATTACTCAAATGCAGCTCCTCTATCAAAAAAACTTTACATAATCCAGAAAAATCGAAGTTGGTTTCAACAAAATTTTTTAAAATTTGACAAAAATCTGCACAAAAATCCAAAAATTCGAAGTTAATTACAACTAAAATTACTCAAATGCATCTCCTCTATCCAAAATACCTAACATAATCCAGAAAAATCGAAGTTGGTTTCAACAAAATTTTTTATAATTTGAAAAAAATCTGTACAAACATCCAAAAATTCGAAGTTAATTTCAACTAAAATTACTCAAATGCAGCTCCTCTATCAAAAAACCAAACATAATCCAGAAAAATCGAAGTTGGTTTCAACAAAATTTTTTAAAATTTGACAAAATCTGTACAAAAATCCAAAAATTCGAAGTTAATTTCAACTAAAATTACTCAAATGCAGCTCCGCTACCAAAGAAACCAAACGTAATCCCGAGTAATCGAAGTTGGTTTGAACAAAATTTTTTAAAATTTGACAAAAATCTGTACAAAAATCCAAAAATTCGAAGTTAATTACAACTAAAATTACTCAAATGCAGCTCCTCTGTCAAAAAAACCTAACATATTCCAGAAAAATCGAAGTTGGTTTCAACAAAATTTTTTAAAATTTGACCAAAATCTGTACAAAAATCCAAAAATTCGAAGTTATTTTCAACTAAAATTACTCAAATGCAGCTCCTCTATCAAAAAAACTTTACATAATCCAGAGTAATCGAAGTTGGTTTCAACAAAATTTTTTAAAATTTGACAAAGATCTGTACAAAAATCCAAAAATTCGAAGTTAATTTCAACTAGAATTACTCAAATGCAGCTCCTCTATCAAAAAAACCTAACATAATCCAGAAAAATCGAAGTTGGTTTCAACAAAATTTTTTAAAATTTGACAAAAATCTGTACAAAAATTCAAAAATTCGAAGTTAATTTCAACTAAAATTACTCAAATGCAGTTCCTCTATCAAAAAACCTAACATAATCCAGAAAAATCGAAGTTGGTTTCAACAAAATTTTTTATAATTTGAAAAAAATCTGTACAAACATCCAAAAATTCGAAGTTTATTACAACTAAAATTACTCAAATGCAGCACCTCTATCCAAAAAACCTAACATAATCCAGAAAAATCGAAGTTGGTTTCAACAAAATTTTTTAAAATTTGACAAAAATCTGTACAAAAATCCAAAAATTCGAAGTTAATTTCAACTAGAATTACTCAAATGCAGTTCCTCTATCAAAAAAACCTAACATATTCCAGAAAAATCGAAGTTGATTTCAACAAAATTTTTTAAAATTTGACAAAAATCTGTACAAAAATCCAAAAATTCGAAGTTATTTTCCACTAAAATTACTCAAATGCAGCTCCTCTATCAAAAAAACTTTACATAATCCAGAAAAATCGAAGTTGGTTTCAACAAAATTTTTTAAAATTTGACAAAAATCTGCACAAAAATCCAAAAATTCGAAGTTAATTACAACCAAAATTACTCAAATGCATCTCCTCTATCCAAAAAACCTAACATAATCCAGAAAAATCGAAGTTGGTTTCAACAAAATTTTTTAAAATTTGACAAAATCTGTACAAAAATCCAAAAATTCGAAGTTAATTTCAACTAAAATTACTCAAATGCAGCTCCTCTATCAAAAAAACCTAACATAATCCAGAAAAATCGAAGTTGGTTTCAACAAAATTTTTTATAATTTGAAAAAAATCTGTACAAACATCCAAAAATTCGAAGTTATTTTCAACTAAAATTACTCAAATGCAGCTCCTCTATCAAAAAAACTTTACATAATCCAGAAAAATCGAAGTTGGTTTCAACAATTTTTTTAAAATTTGACAAAAATCTGTACAAAAATCCAAAAATTCGAAGTTAATTTCAACTAGAATTACTGAAATGCAGTTCCTCTATCAAAAAACCTAACATAATCCAGAAAAATCGAAGTTGGTTTCAACAAAATTTTTTATACTTTGAAAAAAATCTGTACAAACATCCAAAAATTCGAAGTTATTTTCAACTAATATTACTCAAATGCAGCTCCTCTATCAAAAAAACTTTACATAATGCAGAAAAATCGAAGTTGGTTTCAACAAAATTTTTTAAAATTTGACAAAAATCTGCACAAAAATCCAAAAATTCGAAGTTAATTACAACTAAAATTACTCAAATGCAGCTCCTCTATCCAAAAAACCTAACATAATCCAGAAAAATCGAAGTTGGTTTCAACAAAATTTTTTAAAATTTGACAAAAATCTGTACAAAAATCCAAAAATTCGAAGTTATTTTCAACTAAAATTACTCAAATGCAGCTCCTCTATCAAAAAAACTTTACATAATCCAGAAAAATCGAAGTTGGTTTCAACAAAATTTTTTAAAATTTGACAAAAATCTGCACAAAAATCCAAAAATTCGAAGTTAATTACAACTAAAATTACTCAAATGCATCTCCTCTATCCAAAATACCTAACATAATCCAGAAAAATCGAAGTTGGTTTCAACAAAATTTTTTATAATTTGAAAAAAATCTGTACAAACATCCAAAAATTCGAAGTTAATTTCAACTAAAATTACTCAAATGCAGCTCCTCTATCAAAAAACCAAACATAATCCAGAAAAATCGAAGTTGGTTTCAACAAAATTTTTTATAATTTGAAAAAAATCTGTACAAACATCCAAAAATTCGAAGTTAATTTCAACTAAAATTACTCAAATGCAGCTCCTCTATCAAAAAAACCGAACATAATCCAGAAAAATCGAAGTTGGTTTCAACAAAATATTTTAAAATTTGACAAAAATCTGTACAAACATCCAAAAATTCGAAGTTAATTTCTACTAAAATTACTCAAATGCAGCTCCTCTATCAAAAAACCTAACATAATCCAGAAAAATCGAAGTTGGTTTCAACAAAATATTTTAAAATTTGACAAAAATCTGTACAAAAATCCAAAAATTCGAAGTTAATTTCAACTAAAATTACTCAAATGCAGCTCCTCTATCCAAAAAACCTAACATAATCCAGAAAAATCGAAGTTGGTTTCAACAAAATTTTTTAAAATTTGACAAAAATCTGTACAAAAATCCAAAAATTCGAAGTTAATTTCAACTAGAATTACTCAAATGCAGCTCCTCTATCAAAAAAACCTAACACATTCCAGAAAAATCGAAGTTGATTTCAACAAAATTTTTTAAAATTTGACAAAAATCTGTACAAAAATCCAAAAATTCGAAGTTAATTACAACTAAAATTACTCAAATGCAGCTCTTCTATCCAAAAAACCTAACATAATCCAGAAAAATCGAAGTTGGTTTCAACAAAATTTTTTATAATTTGAAAAAAATCTGTACAAACATCCAAAAATTCGAAGTTAATTTCAACTAAAATTACTCAAATGCAGCTCCTCTATCAAAAAAACCTAACGTAATCCAGAGTAATCGAAGTTGGTTTCAACAAAATTTTTTATAATTTGAAAAAAATCTGTACAAACATCCAAAAATTCGAAGTTAATTTCAACTAAAATTACTCAAATGCAGCTCCTCTATCAAAAAAACCTAACATAATCAGCAAAAATCGAAGTTGGTTTCAACAAAATATTTTAAAATTTGACAAAAATCTGAACAAACATCCAAAAATTCGAAGTTAATTTCTACTAAAATTACTCAAATGCAGCTCCTCTATCCAAAAAACCTAACATAATCCAGAAAAATCGAAGTTGGTTTCAACAAAATATTTTAAAATTTGACAAAAATCTGTACAAAAATCCAAAAATTCGAAGTTAATTTCAACTAGAATTACTCAAATGCAGCTCCTCTATCAAAAAAACCTAACATAATCCAGAAAAATCGAAGTTGGTTTCAACAAAATTTTTAAAAATTTGACAAAAATCTGTCCAAAAATCCAAAAATTCGAAGTTAATTTCAACTAAAATTACTCAAATGCAGCTCCGCTACCAAAGAAACCTAACGTAATCCAGAGTAATCGAAGTTGGTTTCAACAAAATATTTTAAAATTTGACAAAAATCTGTACAAAAATCCAAAAATTCGAAGTTAATTTCAACTAAAATTACTCAAATGCAGCTCCTCTATCCAAAAAACCTAACATAATCCAGAAAAATCGAAGTTGGTTTCAACAAAATTTTTTAAAATTTGACAAAAATCTGTACAAAAATCCAAAAATTCGAAGTTAATTTCAGCTAGAATTACTCAAATGCAGCTCCTCTATCAAAAAAACCTAACATATTCCAGAAAAATCGAAGTTGATTTCAACAAAATTTTTTAAAATTTGACAAAAATCTGTACAAAAATCCAAAAATTCGAAGTTAATTACAACTAAAATTACTCAAATGCAGCTCTTCTATCCAAAAAACCTAACATAATCCAGAAAAATCGAAGTTGGTTTCAACAAAATTTTTTAAAATTTGACAAAATCTGTACAAAAATCCAAAAATTCGAAGTTATTTTCAATTAAAATTACTCAAATGCAGCTCCTCTATCAAAAAAACTTTACATAATCCAGAAAAATCGAAGTTGGTTTGAACAAAATTTTTTAAAATTTGACAAACATCTGTACAAAAATCCCAAAATTCGAAGTTAATTTCAACTAAAATTACTCAAATGCAGCTCCGCTACCAAAAAGCCTAACGTAATCCAGAGTAATCGAAGTTGGTTTCAACCAAATTTTTTAAAACTTGACAAAAATCTGTACAAAAATCCAAAAATTCGAAGATAATTTCAACTAAAATTACTCAAATGCAGCTCCTCTATCAAAAAAACCTAACATAATCCAGAAAAATCGAAGTTGGGTTCAACAAATTTTATAAAATTTGACAAAAATCTGCACAAAAATCCAAAAATTCGAAGTTAATTACAACCAAAATTACTCAAATGCAGCTCCTCTATCCAAAAAACCTAACATAATCCAGAAAAATCGAAGTTGGTTTCAACAAAATTTTTTAAAATTTGACAAAAATCTGAACAAAAATCCAAAAATTCGAAGTTAATTTCAACTAGAATTACTCAAATGCAGCTCCTCTATCAAAAAAACCTAACATAATCCAGAAAAATCGAAGTTGGGTTCAACAATTTTTATAAAATTTGACAAAAATCTGCACAAAAATCCAAAAATTCGAAGTTAATTACAACTAAAATTACTCAAATGCATTTCCTCTATCCAAAAAACCTAACATAATCCAGAAAAATCGAAGTTGGTTTCAACAAAATTTTTTAAAATTTGACAAAAATCTGTACAAAAATCAAAAAATTCTAAGTTAATTTCAACTAGAATTACTCAAATGCAGTTCCTCCATCAAAAAATCTAACATATTCCAGAAAAATCGAAGTTGGTTTCAACAAAATTTTTTATAATTTGAAAAAAATCTGTACAAACATCCAAAAATTCGAAGTTAATTTCAACTAAAATTACTCAAATGCAGCTCCTCTATCAAAAAAACCTAACGTAATCCAGAGTAATCGAAGTTGGTTTCAACAAAATTTTTTAAAATTTGACAAAAATCTTTCCAAAAATCCAAAAATTCGAAGTTAATTTCAACTAAAATTACTCAAATGCAGCTCCGCTACCAGAGAAACCTAACGTAATCCAGAGTAATCGAAGTTGGTTTCAACAAAATTTTTTAAAATTTGACAAAAATCTGTACAAAAATCCATAAATTCGAAGATAATTAAAACTAAAATTACTCAAATGCAGCTCCTCCATCAAAAAAACCTAACATAATCCAGAAAAATCGAAGTTGGTTTCAACAAAATTTTTTAAAATTTGACAAAAATCTGTACAAAAATCCAAAAATTCGAAGTTAATTTCAACTAAAATTACTCAAATGCAGCTCCTCTATCAAAAAACCAAACATAATCCAGAAAAATCGAAGTTGGTTTCAACAAAATTTTTTATAATTTGAAAAAAATCTGTACAAACATCCAAAAATTCGAAGTTAATTTCAACTAAAATTACTCAAATGCAGCTCCTCTATCAAAAAAACCGAACATAATCCAGAAAAATCGAAGTTGGTTTCAACAAAATATTTTAAAATTTGACAAAAATCTGTACAAACATCCAAAAATTCGAAGTTAATTTCTACTAAAATTACTCAAATGCAGCTCCTCTATCAAAAAACCTAACATAATCCAGAAAAATCGAAGTTGGTTTCAACAAAATATTTTAAAATTTGACAAAAATCTGTACAAAAATCCAAAAATTCGAAGTTAATTTCAACTAAAATTACTCAAATGCAGCTCCTCTATCCAAAAAACCTAACATAATCCAGAAAAATCGAAGTTGGTTTCAACAATATTTTTTAAAATTTGACAAAAATCTGTACAAAAATCCAAAAATTCGAAGTTAATTTCAACTAGAATTACTCAAATGCAGCTCCTCTATCAAAAAAACCTAACACATTCCAGAAAAATCGAAGTTGATTTCAACAAAATTTTTTAAAATTTGACAAAAATCTGTACAAAAATCCAAAAATTCGAAGTTAATTACAACTAAAATTACTCAAATGCAGCTCTTCTATCCAAAAAACCTAACATAATCCAGAAAAATCGAAGTTGGTTTCAACAAAATTTTTTATAATTTGAAAAAAATCTGTACAAACATCCAAAAATTCGAAGTTAATTTCAACTAAAATTACTCAAATGCAGCTCCTCTATCAAAAAAACCTAACGTAATCCAGAGTAATCGAAGTTGGTTTCAACAAAATTTTTTAAAATTTGACAAAAATCTGTCCAAAAATCCAAAAATTCGAAGTTAATTTCAACTAAAATTACTCAAATGCAGCTCCGCTACCAAAGAAACCTAACGTAATCCAGAGTAATCGAAGTTGGTTTCAACAAAATTTTTTAAAATTTGACAAAAATCTGTACAAAAATCCATAAATTCGAAGATAATTTCAACTAAAATTACTCAAATGCAGCTCCTCTATCAAAAAACCTAACATAATCCAGAAAAATCGAAGTTGGTTTCAACAAAATTTTTTATAATTTGAAAAAAATCTGTACAAACATCCAAAAATTCGAAGTTAATTTCAACTAAAATTACTCAAATGCAGCTCCTCTATCAAAAAAACCTAACATAATCCAGAAAAATCGAAGTTGGTTTCAACAAAATATTTTAAAATTTGACAAAAATCTGTACAAACATCCAAAAATTCGAAGTTAATTTCTACTAAAATTACTCAAATGCAGCTCCTCTATCAAAAAAACCTAACATAATCCAGAAAAATCGAAGTTGGTTTCAACAAAATTTTTTAAAATTTGACAAAAATCTGTACAAAAATCCAAAAATTCGAAGTTAATTTCAACTAAAATTACTCAAATGCAGCTCCTCTATCAAAAAACCTAACATAATCCAGAAAAATCGAAGTTGGTTTCAACAAAATTTTTTATAATTTGAAAAAAATCTGTACAAACATCCAAAAATTCGAAGTTAATTTCAACTAAAATTACTCAAATGCAGCTCCTCTATCAAAAAAACCTAACGTAATCCAGAGTAATCGAAGTTGGTTTCAACAAAATTTTTTAAAATTTGACAAAAATCTGTCCAAAAATCCAAAAATTCGAAGTTAATTTCAACTAAAATTACTCAAATGCAGCTCCGCTACCAAAGAAACCTAACGTAATCCAGAGTAATCGAAGTTGGTTTCAACAAAATTTTTTATAATTTGAAAAAAATCTGTACAAACATCCAAAAATTCGAAGTTATTTTCAACTAAAATTACTCAAATGCAGCTCCTGTATCAAAAAAACTTTACATAATCCAGAAAAATCGAAGTTGGTTTCAACAAAATTTTTTAAAATTTGACAAAAATCTGTACAAATATCCAAAAATTCGAAGTTATTTTCAATTAAAATTACTCAAATGCAGCTCCTCTATCAAAAAAACTTTACATAATCCAGAAAAATCGAAGTTGGTTTGAACAAAATTTTTTAAAATTTGACAAACATCTGTACAAAAATCCAAAAATTCGAAGTTAATTTCAACTAGAATTACTCAAATGCAGCTCCTCTATCAAAAAAACCTAACATAATCCAGAAAAATCGAAGTTGGGTTCAACAAATTTTATAAAATTTGACAAAAATCTGCACAAAAATCCAAAAATTCGAAGTTAATTACAACTAAAATTACTCAAATGCAGCTCCTCTATCAAAAAAACCTAACATATTCCAGAAAAATAGAAGTTGGTTTCAACAAAATTTTTTAAAATTTGACAAAAATCTGTACAAAAATCCAAAAATTCGAAGTTAATTTCAACTAGAATTACTCAAATGCAGCTCCTCTATCAAAAAAACCTAACATAATCCAGAAAAATCGAAGTTGGGTTCAACAATTTTTATAAAATTTGACAAAAATCTGCACAAAAATCCAAAAATTCGAAGTTAATTACAACTAAAATTACTCAAATGCAGCTCCTCTATCCAAAAAACCTAACATAATCCAGAAAAATCGAAGTTGGGTTCAACAAATTTTATAAAATTTGACAAAAATCTGCACAAAAATCAAAAAATTCGAAGTTAATTTCAGCTAGAATTACTCAAATGCAGCTCCTCTATCAAAAAAACCTAACATATTCCAGAAAAATCGAAGTTGATTTCAACAAAATTTTTTAAAATTTGACAAAAATCTGTACAAAAATCCAAAAATTCGAAGTTAATTACAACTAAAATTACTCAAATGCAGCTCTTCTATCCAAAAAACCTAACATAATCCAGAAAAATCGAAGTTGGTTTCAACAAAATTTTTTAAAATTTGACAAAATCTGTACAAAAATCCAAAAATTCGAAGTTATTTTCAATTAAAATTACTCAAATGCAGCTCCTCTATCAAAAAAACTTTACATAATCCAGAAAAATCGAAGTTGGTTTGAACAAAATTTTTTAAAATTTGACAAACATCTGTACAAAAATCCCAAAATTCGAAGTTAATTTCAACTAAAATTACTCAAATGCAGCTCCGCTACCAAAAAGCCTAACGTAATCCAGAGTAATCGAAGTTGGTTTCAACCAAATTTTTTAAAACTTGACAAAAATCTGTACAAAAATCCAAAAATTCGAAGATAATTTCAACTAAAATTACTCAAATGCAGCTCCTCTATCAAAAAAACCTAACATAATCCAGAAAAATCGAAGTTGGGTTCAACAAATTTTATAAAATTTGACAAAAATCTGCACAAAAATCCAAAAATTCGAAGTTAATTACAACCAAAATTACTCAAATGCAGCTCCTCTATCCAAAAAACCTAACATAATCCAGAAAAATCGAAGTTGGTTTCAACAAAATTTTTTAAAATTTGACAAAAATCTGAACAAAAATCCAAAAATTCGAAGTTAATTTCAACTAGAATTACTCAAATGCAGCTCCTCTATCAAAAAAACCTAACATAATCCAGAAAAATCGAAGTTGGGTTCAACAATTTTTATAAAATTTGACAAAAATCTGCACAAAAATCCAAAAATTCGAAGTTAATTACAACCAAAATTACTCAAATGCAGCTCCTCTATCCAAAAAACCTAACATAATCCAGAAAAATCGAAGTTGGTTTCAACAAAATTTTTTAAAATTTGACAAAAATCTGAACAAAAATCCAAAAATTCGAAGTTAATTTCAACTAGAATTACTCAAATGCAGCTCCTCTATCAAAAAAACCTAACATAATCCAGAAAAATCGAAGTTGGGTTCAACAATTTTTATAAAATTTGACAAAAATCTGCACAAAAATCCAAAAATTCGAAGTTAATTACAACTAAAATTACTCAAATGCATTTCCTCTATCCAAAAAACCTAACATAATCCAGAAAAATCGAAGTTGGTTTCAACAAAATTTTTTAAAATTTGACAAAAATCTGTACAAAAATCAAAAAATTCTAAGTTAATTTCAACTAGAATTACTCAAATGCAGTTCCTCCATCAAAAAATCTAACATATTCCAGAAAAATCGAAGTTGGTTTCAACAAAATTTTTTATAATTTGAAAAAAATCTGTACAAACATCCAAAAATTCGAAGTTAATTTCAACTAAAATTACTCAAATGCAGCTCCTCTATCAAAAAAACCTAACGTAATCCAGAGTAATCGAAGTTGGTTTCAACAAAATTTTTTAAAATTTGACAAAAATCTTTCCAAAAATCCAAAAATTCGAAGTTAATTTCAACTAAAATTACTCAAATGCAGCTCCGCTACCAGAGAAACCTAACGTAATCCAGAGTAATCGAAGTTGGTTTCAACAAAATTTTTTAAAATTTGACAAAAATCTGTACAAAAATCCATAAATTCGAAGATAATTAAAACTAAAATTACTCAAATGCAGCTCCTCCATCAAAAAAACCTAACATAATCCAGAAAAATCGAAGTTGGTTTCAACAAAATTTTTTAAAATTTGACAAAAATCTGTACAAAAATCCAAAAATTCGAAGTTAATTTCAACTAAAATTACTCAAATGCAGCTCCTCTATCAAAAAACCAAACATAATCCAGAAAAATCGAAGTTGGTTTCAACAAAATTTTTTATAATTTGAAAAAAATCTGTACAAACATCCAAAAATTCGAAGTTAATTTCAACTAAAATTACTCAAATGCAGCTCCTCTATCAAAAAAACCGAACATAATCCAGAAAAATCGAAGTTGGTTTCAACAAAATATTTTAAAATTTGACAAAAATCTGTACAAACATCCAAAAATTCGAAGTTAATTTCTACTAAAATTACTCAAATGCAGCTCCTCTATCAAAAAACCTAACATAATCCAGAAAAATCGAAGTTGGTTTCAACAAAATATTTTAAAATTTGACAAAAATCTGTACAAAAATCCAAAAATTCGAAGTTAATTTCAACTAAAATTACTCAAATGCAGCTCCTCTATCCAAAAAACCTAACATAATCCAGAAAAATCGAAGTTGGTTTCAACAATATTTTTTAAAATTTGACAAAAATCTGTACAAAAATCCAAAAATTCGAAGTTAATTTCAACTAGAATTACTCAAATGCAGCTCCTCTATCAAAAAAACCTAACACATTCCAGAAAAATCGAAGTTGATTTCAACAAAATTTTTTAAAATTTGACAAAAATCTGTACAAAAATCCAAAAATTCGAAGTTAATTACAACTAAAATTACTCAAATGCAGCTCTTCTATCCAAAAAACCTAACATAATCCAGAAAAATCGAAGTTGGTTTCAACAAAATTTTTTATAATTTGAAAAAAATCTGTACAAACATCCAAAAATTCGAAGTTAATTTCAACTAAAATTACTCAAATGCAGCTCCTCTATCAAAAAAACCTAACGTAATCCAGAGTAATCGAAGTTGGTTTCAACAAAATTTTTTAAAATTTGACAAAAATCTGTCCAAAAATCCAAAAATTCGAAGTTAATTTCAACTAAAATTACTCAAATGCAGCTCCGCTACCAAAGAAACCTAACGTAATCCAGAGTAATCGAAGTTGGTTTCAACAAAATTTTTTAAAATTTGACAAAAATCTGTACAAAAATCCATAAATTCGAAGATAATTTCAACTAAAATTACTCAAATGCAGCTCCTCTATCAAAAAACCTAACATAATCCAGAAAAATCGAAGTTGGTTTCAACAAAATTTTTTATAATTTGAAAAAAATCTGTACAAACATCCAAAAATTCGAAGTTAATTTCAACTAAAATTACTCAAATGCAGCTCCTCTATCAAAAAAACCTAACATAATCCAGAAAAATCGAAGTTGGTTTCAACAAAATATTTTAAAATTTGACAAAAATCTGTACAAACATCCAAAAATTCGAAGTTAATTTCTACTAAAATTACTCAAATGCAGCTCCTCTATCAAAAAAACCTAACATAATCCAGAAAAATCGAAGTTGGTTTCAACAAAATTTTTTAAAATTTGACAAAAATCTGTACAAAAATCCAAAAATTCGAAGTTAATTTCAACTAAAATTACTCAAATGCAGCTCCTCTATCAAAAAACCTAACATAATCCAGAAAAATCGAAGTTGGTTTCAACAAAATTTTTTATAATTTGAAAAAAATCTGTACAAACATCCAAAAATTCGAAGTTAATTTCAACTAAAATTACTCAAATGCAGCTCCTCTATCAAAAAAACCTAACGTAATCCAGAGTAATCGAAGTTGGTTTCAACAAAATTTTCTAAAATTTGACAAAAATCTGTCCAAAAATCCAAAAATTCGAAGTTAATTTCAACTAAAATTACTCAAATGCAGCTCCGCTACCAAAGAAACCTAACGTAATCCAGAGTAATCGAAGTTGGTTTCAACAAAATTTTTTATAATTTGAAAAAAATCTGTACAAACATCCAAAAATTCGAAGTTATTTTCAACTAAAATTACTCAAATGCAGCTCCTGTATCAAAAAAACTTTACATAATCCAGAAAAATCGAAGTTGGTTTCAACAAAATTTTTTAAAATTTGACAAAAATCTGTACAAATATCCAAAAATTCGAAGTTATTTTCAATTAAAATTACTCAAATGCAGCTCCTCTATCAAAAAAACTTTACATAATCCAGAAAAATCGAAGTTGGTTTGAACAAAATTTTTTAAAATTTGACAAACATCTGTACAAAAATCCAAAAATTCGAAGTTAATTTCAACTAGAATTACTCAAATGCAGCTCCTCTATCAAAAAAACCTAACATAATCCAGAAAAATCGAAGTTGGGTTCAACAAATTTTATAAAATTTGACAAAAATCTGCACAAAAATCCAAAAATTCGAAGTTAATTACAACTAAAATTACTCAAATGCAGCTCCTCTATCAAAAAAACCTAACATATTCCAGAAAAATCGAAGTTGGTTTCAACAAAATTTTTTAAAATTTGACAAAAATCTGTACAAAAATCCAAAAATTCGAAGTTAATTTCAACTAGAATTACTCAAATGCAGCTCCTCTATCAAAAAAACCTAACATAATCCAGAAAAATCGAAGTTGGGTTCAACAATTTTTATAAAATTTGACAAAAATCTGCACAAAAATCCAAAAATTCGAAGTTAATTACAACTAAAATTACTCAAATGCAGCTCCTCTATCCAAAAAACCTAACATAATCCAGAAAAATCGAAGTTGGGTTCAACAAATTTTATAAAATTTGACAAAAATCTGCACAAAAATCAAAAAATTCGAAGTTAATTACAACTAAAATTACTCAAATGCAGCTCCTCTATCCAAAAAACCTAACATAATCCAGAAAAATCGAAGTTGGTTTCAACAAAATTTTTTATAATTAGAAAAAAATCTGTACAAACATCCAAAAATTCGAAGTTATTTTCAACTAAAATTACTCAAATGCAGCTCCTCTATCAAAAAACCTAACATATTCCAGAAAAATCGAAGTTGATTTCAACAAAATTTTTTAAAATTTGACAAAAATCTGTACAAAAATCCAAAATTCGAAGTTAATTTCAACTAAAATTACTAAAATGCAGCTCCTCTATCAAAAAAACTTTACATAATCCAGAAAAATCGAAGTTGGTTTGAACAAAATTTTTTAAAATTTGACAAACATCTGTACAAAAATCCAAAAATTCGAAGCTAATTTCAACTAAAATTACTCAAATGCAGCTCCGCTACCAAAAAGCCTAACGTAATCCAGAGTAATCGAAGTTGGTTTCAACCAAATTTTTTAAAATTTGACAAAAATCTGTACAAAAATCCAAAAATTCGAAGATAATTTCAACTAAAATTACTCAAATGCAGCTCCTCTATCAAAAAAACCTAACATAATCCAGAAAAATCGAAGTTGGGTTCAACAAATTTTATAAAATTTGACAAAAATCTGCACAAAAATCCAAAAATTCGAAGTTAATTACAACTAAAATTACTCAAATGCAGCTCCTCTATCAAAAAAACCTAACATATTCCAGAAAAATCGAAGTTGGTTTCAACAAAATTTTTTAAAATTTGACAAAAATCTGTACAAAAATCCAAAAATTCGAAGTTAATTTCAACTAGAATTACTCAAATGCAGCTCCTCTATCAAAAAAACCTAACATAATCCAGAAAAATCGAAGTTGGGTTCAACAAATTTTATAAAATTTGACAAAAATCTGCACAAAAATCCAAAAATTCGAAGTTAATTACAACCAAAATTACTCAAATGCAGCTCCTCTATCCAAAAAACCTAACATAATCCAGAAAAATCGAAGTTGGTTTCAACAAAATTTTTTAAAATTTGACAAAAATCTGAACAAAAATCCAAAAATTCGAAGTTAATTTCAACTAGAATTACTCAAATGCAGCTCCTCTATCAAAAAAACCTAACATAATCCAGAAAAATCGAAGTTGGGTTCAACAATTTTTATAAAATTTGACAAAAATCTGCACAAAAATCCAAAAATTCGAAGTTAATTACAACTAAAATTACTCAAATGCATTTCCTCTATCCAAAAAACCTAACATAATCCAGAAAAATCGAAGTTGGTTTCAACAAAATTTTTTAAAATTTGACAAAAATCTGTACAAAAATCCAAAAATTCTAAGTTAATTTCAACTAAAATTACTCAAATGCAGCTCCGCTACCAGAGAAACCTAACGTAATCCAGAGTAATCGAAGTTGGTTTCAACAAAATTTTTTAAAATTTGACAAATATCTGTACAAAAATCCAAAAATTCGAAGTTAATTTCAACTAGAATTACTCAAATGCAGCTCATCTATCAAAAAAACCTAACATATTCCAGAAAAATCGAAGTTGATTTCAACAAAATTTTTTAAAATTTGACAAAAATCTGTACAAAAATCCAAAAATTCGAAGTTAATTTCAACTAAAAATACTCAAATGCAGCTCCTCTATCCAAAAAACCTAACATAATCCAGAAAAATCGAAGTTGGTTTCAACAAAATTTTTTAAAATTTGACAAAAATCTGTACAAAAATCCAAAAATTCGAAGTTAATTTCAACTAGAATTACTCAAATGCAGCTCCTCTATCAAAAAAACCTAACATATTCCAGAAAAATCGAAGTTGATTTCAACAAAATTTTTTAAAATTTGACAAAAATCTGTACAAAAATCCAAAAATTCGAAGTTAATTTCAACTAAAATTACTCAAATGCAGCTCCTCTATCAAGAAAACCTAACGTAATCCAGAGTAATCGAAGTTGGTTTCAACAAAATTTTTTAAAATTTAACAAAAATCTGTACAAAAATCCAAAAATTCGAAGATAATTTCATCTAAAATTACTCAAATGCAGCTCCTCTATCAAAAAAACCTAACATATTCCAGAAAAATCGAAGTTGATTTCAAAAAAAAATTTTAAAATTTGACAAAAATCTGCACAAAAATCCAAAAATTCGAAGTTAATTACAACTAAAATTACTCAAATGCAGCTCCTCTATCCAGAAAACCTAACATAATCCAGAAAAATCGAAGTTGGTTTCAACAAAATTTTTTAAAATTTGACAAAAATCTGCACAAAAATCCAAAAATTCGAAGTTAATTACAACTAAAATTACTCAAATGCAGCTCCTCTATCCAAAAAACCTAACATAATCCAGAAAAATCGAAGTTGGTTTCAACAAAATTTTTTAAAATTTGACAAAAATCTGTACAAAAATCCAAAAATTCGAAGTTAATTTCAACTAGAATTATTCAAATGCAGCTCATCTATCAAAAAAACCTAACATATTCCAGAAAAATCGAAGTTGATTTCAACAAAATTTTTTAAAATTTGACAAAAATCTGTACAAAAATCCAAAAATTCGAAGTTAATTTCAACTAAAAATACTCAAATGCAGCTCCTCTATCCAAAAAACCTAACATAATCCAGAAAAATCGAAGTTGGTTTCAACAAAATTTTTTAAAATTTGACAAATATCTTTCCAAAAATCCAAAAATTCGAAGTTAATTTCAACTAAAATTACTCAAATGCAGCTCCGCTACCAGAGAAACCTAACGTAATCCAGAGTAATCGAAGTTGGTTTCAACAAAATTTTTTAAAATTTGACAAAAATCTGTACAAAAATCCAAAAATTCGAAGTTAATTTCAACTAGAATTACTCAAATGCAGCTCATCTATCAAAAAAACCTAACATATTCCAGAAAAATCGAAGTTGATTTCAACAAAATTTTTTAAAATTTGACAAAAATCTGTACAAAAATCCAAAAATTCGAAGTTAATTTCAACTAAAAATACTCAAATGCAGCTCCTCTATCCAAAAAACCTAACATAATCCAGAAAAATCGAAGTTGGTTTCAACAAAATTTTTTAAAATTTGACAAAAATCTGTACAAAAATCCAAAAATTCGAAGTTAATTTCAACTAGAATTACTCAAATGCAGCTCCTCTATCAAAAAAACCTAACATATTCCAGAAAAATCGAAGTTGATTACAACAAAATTTTTTAAAATTTGACAAAAATCTGTACAAAAATCCAAAAATTCGAAGTTAATTTCAACTAAAATTACTCAAATGCAGCTCCTCTATCAAGAAAACCTAACGTAATCCAGAGTAATCGAAGTTGGTTTCAACAAAATTTTTTAAAATTTGACAAAAATCTGTACAAAAATCCAAAAATTCGAAGATAATTTCATCTAAAATTACTCAAATGCAGCTCCTCTATCAAAAAAACCTAACATATTCCAGAAAAATCGAAGTTGATTTCATAAAATTTTTTTAAAATTTGACAAAAATCTGCACAAAAATCCAAAAATTCGAAGTTAATTACAACTAAAATTACTCAAATGCAGCTCCTCTATCCAAAAAACCTAACATAATCCAGAAAAATCGAAGTTGGTTTCAACAAAATTTTTTAAAATTTGACAAAAATCTGCACAAAAATCCAAAAATTCGAAGTTAATTACAACTAAAATTACTCAAATGCAGCTCCTCTATCCAAAAAACCTAACATAATCCAGAAAAATCGAAGTTGGTTTCAACAAAATTTTTTAAAATTTGACAAAAATCTGTACAAAAATCCAAAAATTCGAAGTTAATTTCAACTAGAATTACTCAAATGCAGCTCATCTATCAAAAAAACCTAACATATTCCAGAAAAATCGAAGTTGATTTCAACAAAATTTTTTAAAATTTGGCAAAAATCTGTACAAAAATCCAAAAATTCGAAGTTAATTTCAACTAAAAATACTCAAATGCAGCTCCTCTATCCAAAAAACCTAACATAATCCAGAAAAATCGAAGTTGGTTTCAACAAAATTTTTTAAAATTTGACAAAAATCTGTACAAAAATCCAAAAATTCGAAGTTAATTTCAACTAGAATTACTCAAATGCAGCTCCTCTATCAAAAAAACCTAACATATTCCAGAAAAATCGAAGTTGATTTCAACAAAATTTTTTAAAATTTGACAAAAATCTGTACAAAAATCCAAAAATTCGAAGTTAATTTCAACTAAAATTACTCAAATGCAGCTCCTCTATCAAAAAAACCTAACATAATCCAGAAAAATCGAAGTTGGTTTCAACAAAATTTTTTATAATTTGAAAAAAATCTGTACAAACATCCAAAAATTCGAAGTTATTTTCAACTAAAATTACTCAAATGCAGCTCCTCTATCAAAAAAACTTTACATAATCCAGAAAAATCGAAGTTGGTTTCAACAATTTTTTTAAAATTTGACAAAAATCTGTACAAAAATCCAAAAATTCGAAGTTAATTTCAACTAGAATTACTGAAATGCAGTTCCTCTATCAAAAAACCTAACATAATCCAGAAAAATCGAAGTTGGTTTCAACAAAATTTTTTATACTTTGAAAAAAATCTGTACAAACATCCAAAAATTCGAAGTTATTTTCAACTAATATTACTCAAATGCAGCTCCTCTATCAAAAAAACTTTACATAATGCAGAAAAATCGAAGTTGGTTTCAACAAAATTTTTTAAAATTTGACAAAAATCTGCACAAAAATCCAAAAATTCGAAGTTAATTACAACTAAAATTACTCAAATGCAGCTCCTCTATCCAAAAAACCTAACATAATCCAGAAAAATCGAAGTTGGTTTCAACAAAATTTTTTAAAATTTGACAAAAATCTGTACAAAAATCCAAAAATTCGAAGTTATTTTCAACTAAAATTACTCAAATGCAGCTCCTCTATCAAAAAAACTTTACATAATCCAGAAAAATCGAAGTTGGTTTCAACAAAATTTTTTAAAATTTGACAAAAATCTGCACAAAAATCCAAAAATTCGAAGTTAATTACAACTAAAATTACTCAAATGCATCTCCTCTATCCAAAAAACCTAACATAATCCAGAAAAATCGAAGTTGGTTTCAACAAAATTTTTTATAATTTGAAAAAAATCTGTACAAACATCCAAAAATTCGAAGTTAATTTCAACTAAAATTACTCAAATGCAGCTCCTCTATCAAAAAACCAAACATAATCCAGAAAAATCGAAGTTGGTTTCAACAAAATTTTTTATAATTTGAAAAAAATCTGTACAAACATCCAAAAATTCGAAGTTAATTTCAACTAAAATTACTCAAATGCAGCTCCTCTATCAAAAAAACCGAACATAATCCAGAAAAATCGAAGTTGGTTTCAACAAAATATTTTAAAATTTGACAAAAATCTGTACAAACATCCAAAAATTCGAAGTTAATTTCTACTAAAATTACTCAAATGCAGCTCCTCTATCAAAAAACCTAACATAATCCAGAAAAATCGAAGTTGGTTTCAACAAAATATTTTAAAATTTGACAAAAATCTGTACAAAAATCCAAAAATTCGAAGTTAATTTCAACTAAAATTACTCAAATGCAGCTCCTCTATCCAAAAAACCTAACATAATCCAGAAAAATCGAAGTTGGTTTCAACAAAATTTTTTAAAATTTGACAAAAATCTGTACAAAAATCCAAAAATTCGAAGTTAATTTCAACTAGAATTACTCAAATGCAGCTCCTCTATCAAAAAAACCTAACACATTCCAGAAAAATCGAAGTTGATTTCAACAAAATTTTTTAAAATTTGACAAAAATCTGTACAAAAATCCAAAAATTCGAAGTTAATTACAACTAAAATTACTCAAATGCAGCTCTTCTATCCAAAAAACCTAACATAATCCAGAAAAATCGAAGTTGGTTTCAACAAAATTTTTTATAATTTGAAAAAAATCTGTACAAACATCCAAAAATTCGAAGTTAATTTCAACTAAAATTACTCAAATGCAGCTCCTCTATCAAAAAAACCTAACGTAATCCAGAGTAATCGAAGTTGGTTTCAACAAAATTTTTTATAATTTGAAAAAAATCTGTACAAACATCCAAAAATTCGAAGTTAATTTCAACTAAAATTACTCAAATGCAGCTCCTCTATCAAAAAAACCTAACATAATCAGCAAAAATCGAAGTTGGTTTCAACAAAATATTTTAAAATTTGACAAAAATCTGAACAAACATCCAAAAATTCGAAGTTAATTTCTACTAAAATTACTCAAATGCAGCTCCTCTATCCAAAAAACCTAACATAATCCAGAAAAATCGAAGTTGGTTTCAACAAAATATTTTAAAATTTGACAAAAATCTGTACAAAAATCCAAAAATTCGAAGTTAATTTCAACTAGAATTACTCAAATGCAGCTCCTCTATCAAAAAAACCTAACATAATCCAGAAAAATCGAAGTTGGTTTCAACAAAATTTTTAAAAATTTGACAAAAATCTGTCCAAAAATCCAAAAATTCGAAGTTAATTTCAACTAAAATTACTCAAATGCAGCTCCGCTACCAAAGAAACCTAACGTAATCCAGAGTAATCGAAGTTGGTTTCAACAAAATATTTTAAAATTTGACAAAAATCTGTACAAAAATCCAAAAATTCGAAGTTAATTTCAACTAAAATTACTCAAATGCAGCTCCTCTATCCAAAAAACCTAACATAATCCAGAAAAATCGAAGTTGGTTTCAACAAAATTTTTTAAAATTTGACAAAAATCTGTACAAAAATCCAAAAATTCGAAGTTAATTTCAGCTAGAATTACTCAAATGCAGCTCCTCTATCAAAAAAACCTAACATATTCCAGAAAAATCGAAGTTGATTTCAACAAAATTTTTTAAAATTTGACAAAAATCTGTACAAAAATCCAAAAATTCGAAGTTAATTACAACTAAAATTACTCAAATGCAGCTCTTCTATCCAAAAAACCTAACATAATCCAGAAAAATCGAAGTTGGTTTCAACAAAATTTTTAAAATTTGACAAAATCTGTACAAAAATCCAAAAATTCGAAGTTATTTTCAATTAAAATTACTCAAATGCAGCTCCTCTATCAAAAAAACTTTACATAATCCAGAAAAATCGAAGTTGGTTTGAACAAAATTTTTTAAAATTTGACAAACATCTGTACAAAAATCCCAAAATTCGAAGTTAATTTCAACTAAAATTACTCAAATGCAGCTCCGCTACCAAAAAAGCCTAACGTAATCCAGAGTAATCGAAGTTGGTTTCAACCAAATTTTTTAAAACTTGACAAAAATCTGTACAAAAATCCAAAAATTCGAAGATAATTTCAACTAAAATTACTCAAATGCAGCTCCTCTATCAAAAAAACCTAACATAATCCAGAAAAATCGAAGTTGGGTTCAACAAATTTTATAAAATTTGACAAAAATCTGCACAAAAATCCAAAAATTCGAAGTTAATTACAACCAAAATTACTCAAATGCAGCTCCTCTATCCAAAAAACCTAACATAATCCAGAAAAATCGAAGTTGGTTTCAACAAAATTTTTTAAAATTTGACCAAAATCTGAACAAAAATCCAAAAATTCGAAGTTAATTTCAACTAGAATTACTCAAATGCAGCTCCTCTATCAAAAAAACCTAACATAATCCAGAAAAATCGAAGTTGGGTTCAACAATTTTTATAAAATTTGACAAAAATCTGCACAAAAATCCAAAAATTCGAAGTTAATTACAACTAAAATTACTCAAATGCATTTCCTCTATCCAAAAAACCTAACATAATCCAGAAAAATCGAAGTTGGTTTCAACAAAATTTTTTAAAATTTGACAAAAATCTGTACAAAAATCAAAAAATTCTAAGTTAATTTCAACTAGAATTACTCAAATGCAGTTCCTCCATCAAAAAATCTAACATATTCCAGAAAAATCGAAGTTGGTTTCAACAAAATTTTTTATAATTTGAAAAAAATCTGTACAAACATCCAAAAATTCGAAGTTAATTTCAACTAAAATTACTCAAATGCAGCTCCTCTATCAAAAAAACCTAACGTAATCCAGAGTAATCGAAGTTGGTTTCAACAAAATTTTTTAAAATTTGACAAAAATCTTTCCAAAAATCCAAAAATTCGAAGTTAATTTCAACTAAAATTACTCAAATGCAGCTCCGCTACCAGAGAAACCTAACGTAATCCAGAGTAATCGAAGTTGGTTTCAACAAAATTTTTTAAAATTTGACAAAAATCTGTACAAAAATCCATAAATTCGAAGATAATTAAAACTAAAATTACTCAAATGCAGCTCCTCCATCAAAAAAACCTAACATAATCCAGAAAAATCGAAGTTGGTTTCAACAAAATTTTTTAAAATTTGACAAAAATCTGTACAAAAATCCAAAAATTCGAAGTTAATTTCAACTAAAATTACTCAAATGCAGCTCCTCTATCAAAAAACCAAACATAATCCAGAAAAATCGAAGTTGGTTTCAACAAAATTTTTTATAATTTGAAAAAAATCTGTACAAACATCCAAAAATTCGAAGTTAATTTCAACTAAAATTACTCAAATGCAGCTCCTCTATCAAAAAAACCGAACATAATCCAGAAAAATCGAAGTTGGTTTCAACAAAATATTTTAAAATTTGACAAAAATCTGTACAAACATCCAAAAATTCGAAGTTAATTTCTACTAAAATTACTCAAATGCAGCTCCTCTATCAAAAAACCTAACATAATCCAGAAAAATCGAAGTTGGTTTCAACAAAATATTTTAAAATTTGACAAAAATCTGTACAAAAATCCAAAAATTCGAAGTTAATTTCAACTAAAATTACTCAAATGCAGCTCCTCTATCCAAAAAACCTAACATAATCCAGAAAAATCGAAGTTGGTTTCAACAATATTTTTTAAAATTTGACAAAAATCTGTACAAAAATCCAAAAATTCGAAGTTAATTTCAACTAGAATTACTCAAATGCAGCTCCTCTATCAAAAAAACCTAACACATTCCAGAAAAATCGAAGTTGATTTCAACAAAATTTTTTAAAATTTGACAAAAATCTGTACAAAAATCCAAAAATTCGAAGTTAATTACAACTAAAATTACTCAAATGCAGCTCTTCTATCCAAAAAACCTAACATAATCCAGAAAAATCGAAGTTGGTTTCAACAAAATTTTTTATAATTTGAAAAAAATCTGTACAAACATCCAAAAATTCGAAGTTAATTTCAACTAAAATTACTCAAATGCAGCTCCTCTATCAAAAAAACCTAACGTAATCCAGAGTAATCGAAGTTGGTTTCAACAAAATTTTTTAAAATTTGACAAAAATCTGTCCAAAAATCCAAAAATTCGAAGTTAATTTCAACTAAAATTACTCAAATGCAGCTCCGCTACCAAAGAAACCTAACGTAATCCAGAGTAATCGAAGTTGGTTTCAACAAAATTTTTTAAAATTTGACAAAAATCTGTACAAAAATCCATAAATTCGAAGATAATTTCAACTAAAATTACTCAAATGCAGCTCCTCTATCAAAAAACCTAACATAATCCAGAAAAATCGAAGTTGGTTTCAACAAAATTTTTTATAATTTGAAAAAAATCTGTACAAACATCCAAAAATTCGAAGTTAATTTCAACTAAAATTACTCAAATGCAGCTCCTCTATCAAAAAAACCTAACATAATCCAGAAAAATCGAAGTTGGTTTCAACAAAATATTTTAAAATTTGACAAAAATCTGTACAAACATCCAAAAATTCGAAGTTAATTTCTACTAAAATTACTCAAATGCAGCTCCTCTATCAAAAAA
Organism: Andrena trimmerana; assembly: GCA_951215215.1. Lineage (NCBI taxonomy): Eukaryota > Metazoa > Arthropoda > Insecta > Hymenoptera > Andrenidae > Andrena > Andrena trimmerana. The sequence goes on along the minus strand of CATNUO010000204.1, from coordinate 137,341 downwards.
ACCTAACATAATCCAGAAAAATCGAAGTTGGTTTCAACAAAATTTTTTAAAATTTGACAAAAATCTGTACAAAAATCCAAAAATTCGAAGTTAATTTCAACTAAAATTACTCAAATGCAGCTCCTCTATCAAAAAACCTAACATAATCCAGAAAAATCGAAGTTGGTTTCAACAAAATTTTTTATAATTTGAAAAAAATCTGTACAAACATCCAAAAATTCGAAGTTAATTTCAACTAAAATTACTCAAATGCAGCTCCTCTATCAAAAAAACCTAACGTAATCCAGAGTAATCGAAGTTGGTTTCAACAAAATTTTTTAAAATTTGACAAAAATCTGTCCAAAAATCCAAAAATTCGAAGTTAATTTCAACTAAAATTACTCAAATGCAGCTCCGCTACCAAAGAAACCTAACGTAATCCAGAGTAATCGAAGTTGGTTTCAACAAAATTTTTTATAATTTGAAAAAAATCTGTACAAACATCCAAAAATTCGAAGTTATTTTCAACTAAAATTACTCAAATGCAGCTCCTGTATCAAAAAAACTTTACATAATCCAGAAAAATCGAAGTTGGTTTCAACAAAATTTTTTAAAATTTGACAAAAATCTGTACAAATATCCAAAAATTCGAAGTTATTTTCAATTAAAATTACTCAAATGCAGCTCCTCTATCAAAAAAACTTTACATAATCCAGAAAAATCGAAGTTGGTTTGAACAAAATTTTTTAAAATTTGACAAACATCTGTACAAAAATCCAAAAATTCGAAGTTAATTTCAACTAGAATTACTCAAATGCAGCTCCTCTATCAAAAAAACCTAACATAATCCAGAAAAATCGAAGTTGGGTTCAACAAATTTTATAAAATTTGACAAAAATCTGCACAAAAATCCAAAAATTCGAAGTTAATTACAACTAAAATTACTCAAATGCAGCTCCTCTATCAAAAAAACCTAACATATTCCAGAAAAATCGAAGTTGGTTTCAACAAAATTTTTTAAAATTTGACAAAAATCTGTACAAAAATCCAAAAATTCGAAGTTAATTTCAACTAGAATTACTCAAATGCAGCTCCTCTATCAAAAAAACCTAACATAATCCAGAAAAATCGAAGATGGGTTCAACAATTTTTATAAAATTTGACAAAAATCTGCACAAAAATCCAAAAATTCGAAGTTAATTACAACTAAAATTACTCAAATGCAGCTCCTCTATCCAAAAAACCTAACATAATCCAGAAAAATCGAAGTTGGGTTCAACAAATTTTATAAAATTTGACAAAAATCTGCACAAAAATCAAAAAATTCGAAGTTAATTACAACTAAAATTACTCAAATGCAGCTCCTCTATCCAAAAAACCTAACATAATCCAGAAAAATCGAAGTTGGTTTCAACAAAATTTTTTATAATTAGAAAAAAATCTGTACAAACATCCAAAAATTCGAAGTTATTTTCAACTAAAATTACTCAAATGCAGCTCCTCTATCAAAAAACCTAACATATTCCAGAAAAATCGAAGTTGATTTCAACAAAATTTTTTAAAATTTGACAAAAATCTGTACAAAAATCCAAAATTCGAAGTTAATTTCAACTAAAATTACTAAAATGCAGCTCCTCTATCAAAAAAACTTTACATAATCCAGAAAAATCGAAGTTGGTTTGAACAAAATTTTTTAAAATTTGACAAACATCTGTACAAAAATCCAAAAATTCGAAGCTAATTTCAACTAAAATTACTCAAATGCAGCTCCGCTACCAAAAAGCCTAACGTAATCCAGAGTAATCGAAGTTGGTTTCAACCAAATTTTTTAAAATTTGACAAAAATCTGTACAAAAATCCAAAAATTCGAAGATAATTTCAACTAAAATTACTCAAATGCAGCTCCTCTATCAAAAAAACCTAACATAATCCAGAAAAATCGAAGTTGGGTTCAACAAATTTTATAAAATTTGACAAAAATCTGCACAAAAATCCAAAAATTCGAAGTTAATTACAACTAAAATTACTCAAATGCAGCTCCTCTATCAAAAAAACCTAACATATTCCAGAAAAATCGAAGTTGGTTTCAACAAAATTTTTTAAAATTTGACAAAAATCTGTACAAAAATCCAAAAATTCGAAGTTAATTTCAACTAGAATTACTCAAATGCAGCTCCTCTATCAAAAAAACCTAACATAATCCAGAAAAATCGAAGTTGGGTTCAACAAATTTTATAAAATTTGACAAAAATCTGCACAAAAATCCAAAAATTCGAAGTTAATTACAACCAAAATTACTCAAATGCAGCTCCTCTATCCAAAAAACCTAACATAATCCAGAAAAATCGAAGTTGGTTTCAACAAAATTTTTTAAAATTTGACAAAAATCTGAACAAAAATCCAAAAATTCGAAGTTAATTTCAACTAGAATTACTCAAATGCAGCTCCTCTATCAAAAAAACCTAACATAATCCAGAAAAATCGAAGTTGGGTTCAACAATTTTTATAAAATTTGACAAAAATCTGCACAAAAATCCAAAAATTCGAAGTTAATTACAACTAAAATTACTCAAATGCATTTCCTCTATCCAAAAAACCTAACATAATCCAGAAAAATCGAAGTTGGTTTCAACAAAATTTTTTAAAATTTGACAAAAATCTGTACAAAAATCCAAAAATTCTAAGTTAATTTCAACTAAAATTACTCAAATGCAGCTCCGCTACCAGAGAAACCTAACGTAATCCAGAGTAATCGAAGTTGGTTTCAACAAAATTTTTTAAAATTTGACAAATATCTGTACAAAAATCCAAAAATTCGAAGTTAATTACAACTAAAATTACTCAAATGCAGCTCCTCTATCAAAAAAACCTAACATATTCCAGAAAAATCGAAGTTGGTTTCAACAAAATTTTTTAAAATTTGACAAAAATCTGTACAAAAATCCAAAAATTCGAAGTTAATTTCAACTAGAATTACTCAAATGCAGCTCCTCTATCAAAAAAACCTAACATAATCCAGAAAAATCGAAGTTGGGTTCAACAAATTTTATAAAATTTGACAAAAATCTGCACAAAAATCCAAAAATTCGAAGTTAATTACAACCAAAATTACTCAAATGCAGCTCCTCTATCCAAAAAACCTAACATAATCCAGAAAAATCGAAGTTGGTTTCAACAAAATTTTTTAAAATTTGACAAAAATCTGAACAAAAATCCAAAAATTCGAAGTTAATTTCAACTAGAATTACTCAAATGCAGCTCCTCTATCAAAAAAACCTAACATAATCCAGAAAAATCGAAGTTGGGTTCAACAATTTTTATAAAATTTGACAAAAATCTGCACAAAAATCCAAAAATTCGAAGTTAATTACAACTAAAATTACTCAAATGCATTTCCTCTATCCAAAAAACCTAACATAATCCAGAAAAATCGAAGTTGGTTTCAACAAAATTTTTTAAAATTTGACAAAAATCTGTACAAAAATCCAAAAATTCTAAGTTAATTTCAACTAAAATTACTCAAATGCAGCTCCGCTACCAGAGAAACCTAACGTAATCCAGAGTAATCGAAGTTGGTTTCAACAAAATTTTTTAAAATTTGACAAATATCTGTACAAAAATCCAAAAATTCGAAGTTAATTTCAACTAGAATTACTCAAATGCAGCTCATCTATCAAAAAAACCTAACATATTCCAGAAAAATCGAAGTTGATTTCAACAAAATTTTTTAAAATTTGACAAAAATCTGTACAAAAATCCAAAAATTCGAAGTTAATTTCAACTAAAAATACTCAAATGCAGCTCCTCTATCCAAAAAACCTAACATAATCCAGAAAAATCGAAGTTGGTTTCAACAAAATTTTTTAAAATTTGACAAAAATCTGTACAAAAATCCAAAAATTCGAAGTTAATTTCAACTAGAATTACTCAAATGCAGCTCCTCTATCAAAAAAACCTAACATATTCCAGAAAAATCGAAGTTGATTTCAACAAAATTTTTTAAAATTTGACAAAAATCTGTACAAAAATCCAAAAATTCGAAGTTAATTTCAACTAAAATTACTCAAATGCAGCTCCTCTATCAAGAAAACCTAACGTAATCCAGAGTAATCGAAGTTGGTTTCAACAAAATTTTTTAAAATTTAACAAAAATCTGTACAAAAATCCAAAAATTCGAAGATAATTTCATCTAAAATTACTCAAATGCAGCTCCTCTATCAAAAAAACCTAACATATTCCAGAAAAATCGAAGTTGATTTCAAAAAAAAATTTTAAAATTTGACAAAAATCTGCACAAAAATCCAAAAATTCGAAGTTAATTACAACTAAAATTACTCAAATGCAGCTCCTCTATCCAGAAAACCTAACATAATCCAGAAAAATCGAAGTTGGTTTCAACAAAATTTTTTAAAATTTGACAAAAATCTGCACAAAAATCCAAAAATTCGAAGTTAATTACAACTAAAATTACTCAAATGCAGCTCCTCTATCCAAAAAACCTAACATAATCCAGAAAAATCGAAGTTGGTTTCAACAAAATTTTTTAAAATTTGACAAAAATCTGTACAAAAATCCAAAAATTCGAAGTTAATTTCAACTAGAATTATTCAAATGCAGCTCATCTATCAAAAAAACCTAACATATTCCAGAAAAATCGAAGTTGATTTCAACAAAATTTTTTAAAATTTGACAAAAATCTGTACAAAAATCCAAAAATTCGAAGTTAATTTCAACTAAAAATACTCAAATGCAGCTCCTCTATCCAAAAAACCTAACATAATCCAGAAAAATCGAAGTTGGTTTCAACAAAATTTTTTAAAATTTGACAAATATCTTTCCAAAAATCCAAAAATTCGAAGTTAATTTCAACTAAAATTACTCAAATGCAGCTCCGCTACCAGAGAAACCTAACGTAATCCAGAGTAATCGAAGTTGGTTTCAACAAAATTTTTTAAAATTTGACAAAAAACTGTACAAAAATCCAAAAATTCGAAGTTAATTTCAACTAGAATTACTCAAATGCAGCTCATCTATCAAAAAAACCTAACATATTCCAGAAAAATCGAAGTTGATTTCAACAAAATTTTTTAAAATTTGACAAAAATCTGTACAAAAATCCAAAAATTCGAAGTTAATTTCAACTAAAAATACTCAAATGCAGCTCCTCTATCCAAAAAACCTAACATAATCCAGAAAAATCGAAGTTGGTTTCAACAAAATTTTTTAAAATTTGACAAAAATCTGTACAAAAATCCAAAAATTCGAAGTTAATTTCAACTAGAATTACTCAAATGCAGCTCCTCTATCAAAAAAACCTAACATATTCCAGAAAAATCGAAGTTGATTACAACAAAATTTTTTAAAATTTGACAAAAATCTGTACAAAAATCCAAAAATTCGAAGTTAATTTCAACTAAAATTACTCAAATGCAGCTCCTCTATCAAGAAAACCTAACGTAATCCAGAGTAATCGAAGTTGGTTTCAACAAAATTTTTTAAAATTTGACAAAAATCTGTACAAAAATCCAAAAATTCGAAGATAATTTCATCTAAAATTACTCAAATGCAGCTCCTCTATCAAAAAAACCTAACATATTCCAGAAAAATCGAAGTTGATTTCATAAAATTTTTTTAAAATTTGACAAAAATCTGCACAAAAATCCAAAAATTCGAAGTTAATTACAACTAAAATTACTCAAATGCAGCTCCTCTATCCAAAAAACCTAACATAATCCAGAAAAATCGAAGTTGGTTTCAACAAAATTTTTTAAAATTTGACAAAAATCTGCACAAAAATCCAAAAATTCGAAGTTAATTACAACTAAAATTACTCAAATGCAGCTCCTCTATCCAAAAAACCTAACATAATCCAGAAAAATCGAAGTTGGTTTCAACAAAATTTTTTAAAATTTGACAAAAATCTGTACAAAAATCCAAAAATTCGAAGTTAATTTCAACTAGAATTACTCAAATGCAGCTCATCTATCAAAAAAACCTAACATATTCCAGAAAAATCGAAGTTGATTTCAACAAAATTTTTTAAAATTTGGCAAAAATCTGTACAAAAATCCAAAAATTCGAAGTTAATTTCAACTAAAAATACTCAAATGCAGCTCCTCTATCCAAAAAACCTAACATAATCCAGAAAAATCGAAGTTGGTTTCAACAAAATTTTTTAAAATTTGACAAAAATCTGTACAAAAATCCAAAAATTCGAAGTTAATTTCAACTAGAATTACTCAAATGCAGCTCCTCTATCAAAAAAACCTAACATATTCCAGAAAAATCGAAGTTGATTTCAACAAAATTTTTTAAAATTTGACAAAAATCTGTACAAAAATCCAAAAATTCGAAGTTAATTTCAACTAAAATTACTCAAATGCAGCTCCTCTATCAAGAAAACCTAACGTAATCCAGAGTAATCGAAGTTGGTTTCAACAAAATTTTTTAAAATTTGACAAAAATCTGTACAAAAATCCAAAAATTCGAAGATAATTTCATCTAAAATTACTCAAATGCAGCTCCTCTATCAAAAAAACCTAACATATTCCAGAAAAATCGAAGTTGATTTCAAAAAAATTTTTTAAAGTTTGACAAAAATCTGCACAAAAATCCAAAAATTCGAGGTTAATTACAACTAAAATTACTCAAATGCAGCTCCTCTATCCAAAAAACCTAACATAATCCAGAAAAATCGAAGTTGGTTTCAACAAAATTTTTTAAAATTTGACAAAAATCTGTACAAAAATCCAAAAATTCGAAGTTAATTTCAACTAGAATTACTCAAATGCAGCTCATCTATCAAAAAAACCTAACATATTCCAGAAAAATCGAAGTTGATTTCAACAAAATTTTTTAAAATTTGACAAAAATCTGTACAAAAATCCAAAAATTCGAAGTTAATTTCAACTAAAAAATACTCAAATGCAGCTCCTCTATCCAAAAAACCTAACATAATCCAGAAAAATCGAAGTTGGTTTCAACAAAATTTTTTAAAATTTGACCAAAATCTGTACAAAAATCCAAAAATTCTAAGTTAATTTCAACTAGAATTACTCAAATGCAGTTCCTCCATCAAAAAACCTAACATATTCCAGAAAAATCGAAGTTGGTTTCAACAAAATTTTTTAAAATTTGACAAAAATCTGTACAAAAATCCAAAAATTCGAAGTTAATTTCAACTAAAATTACTCAAATGCAGCTCCTCTATCAAAAAACCTAACGTAATCCAGAGTAATCGAAGTTGTTTCAACAAAATTTTTTAAAATTTGACAAAAATCTGTACAAAAATCCAAAATTCGAAGTTAATTACAACTAAATTACTCAAATGCAGCTCTTCTATCCAAAAACCTAACATAATCCAGAAAATCGAAGTTGGTTTCAACAAAATTTTTTATAATTTGAAAAAAATCTGTACAAACATCAAAATTCGAAGTTAATTTCAACTTAAAATTACTCAAATGCAGCTCCTCTATCAAAAAACCTAACATATTCCAGAAAAATCGAAGTTGATTTCAACAAAATTTTTTAAAATTTGACAAAAATCTGTACAAAAATCCAAAATTCGAAGTTAATTTCAACTAAAATTACTAAAATGCAGCTCCTCTATCAAAAAAACTTTACATAATCCAGAAAAATCGAAGTTGGTTTGAACAAAAATTTTTTAAATTTGACAAACATCTGTACAAAAATCCAAAAATTCGAAGCTAATTTCAACTAAAATTACTCAAATGCAGCTCCGCTACCAAAAGCCTAACGTAATCCAGAGTAATCGAAGTTGGTTTCAACCAAATTTTTTAAAATTTGACAAAAATCTGTACAAAAATCCAAAAATTCGAAGATAATTTCAACTAAAATTACTCAAATGCAGCTCCTCTATCAAAAAAACCTAACATAATCCAGAAAAATCGAAGTTGGTTCAACAAATTTTATAAAATTTGACAAAAATCTGCACAAAAATCCAAAAATTCGAAGTTAATTACAACTAAAATTACTCAAATGCAGCTCTCTATCAAAAAACCTAACATATTCCAGAAAAATCGAAGTTGGTTTCAACAAAATTTTTTAAAATTTGACAAAAATCTGTACAAAAATCCAAAAATTCGAAGTTAATTTCAACTAGAATTACTCAAATGCAGCTCCTCTATCAAAAAACCTAACATAATCCAGAAAAATCGAAGTTGGGTTCAACAAATTTTATAAAATTTGACAAAAATCTGCACAAAAATCCAAAAATTCGAAGTTAATTACAACCAAAATTACTCAAATGCAGCTCCTCTATCCAAAAAACCTAACATAATCCAGAAAAATCGAAGTTGGTTTCAACAAAATTTTTTAAAAATTTGACAAAAATCTGAACAAAAATCCAAAAATTCGAAGTTAATTTCAACTAGAATTACTCAAATGCAGCTCCTCTATCAAAAAAACCTAACATAATCCAGAAAAAATCGAAGTTGGTTCAACAATTTTTATAAAATTTGACAAAATCTGCACAAAAATCCAAAAATTCGAAGTTAATTACAACTAAAATTACTCAAATGCATTTCCTCTATCCAAAAAAACCTAACATAATCCAGAAAAATCGAAGTTGGTTTCAACAAAATTTTTTAAAATTTGACAAAAATCTGTACAAAAATCCAAAATTCTAAGTTAATTTCAACTAAAATTACTCAAATGCAGCTCCGCTACCAGAGAAACCTAACGTAATCCAGAGTAATCGAAGTTGGTTTCAACAAAATTTTTTAAAATTTGACAAATATCTGTACAAAATCCAAAAATTCGAAGTTAATTTCAACTAGAATTACTCAAATGCAGCTCATCTATCAAAAAAACCTAACATATTCCAGAAAATCGAAGTTGATTTCAACAAAATTTTTTAAAATTTGACAAAAATCCTGTACAAAAATCCAAAAATTCGAAGTTAATTTCAACTAAAAATACTCAAATGCAGCTCCTCTATCCAAAAAACCTAACATAATCCAGAAAAATCGAAGTTGGTTTCAACAAAATTTTTTAAAATTTGACAAAAATCTGTACAAAAATCCAAAAATTCGAAGTTAATTCAACTAGAATTACTCAAATGCAGCTCCTCTATCAAAAAAACCTAACATATTCCAGAAAAATCGAAGTTGATTTCAACAAAATTTTTTAAAATTTGACAAAAATCTGTACAAAAATCCAAAATTCGAAGTTAATTTCAACTAAAATTACTCAAATGCAGCTCCTCTATCAAGAAAACCTAACGTAATCCAGAGTAATCGAAGTGGTTTCAACAAAATTTTTTAAAATTTAACAAAAATCTGTACAAAAATCCAAAATTCGAAGATAATTTCATCTAAAATTACTCAAATGCAGCTCCTCTATCAAAAAAACCTAACATATTCCAGAAAAATCGAAGTTGATTTCAAAAAAAATTTTAAATTTGACAAAAATCTGCACAAAAATCCAAAAATTCGAAGTTAATTACAACTAAATTACTCAAATGCAGCTCCTCTATCAGAAAACCTAACATAATCCAGAAAAATCGAAGTTGGTTTCAACAAAATTTTTTAAAATTTGACAAAAATCTGCACAAAAATCCAAAAATTCGAAGTTAATTACAACTAAAATTACTCAAATGCAGCTCCTCTATCCAAAAAACCTAACATAATCCAGAAAAATCGAAGTTGTTTCAACAAAATTTTTAAATTTGACAAAAATCTGTACAAAAATCCAAAAATTCGAAGTTAATTTCAACTAGAATTATTCAAATGCAGCTCATCTATCAAAAAAAACCTAACATATTCCAGAAAAATCGAAGTTGATTTCAACAAAATTTTTTAAAATTTGACAAAAATCTGTACAAAAATCCAAAAATTCGAAGTTAATTTCAACTAAAAATACTCAAATGCAGCTCCTCTATCCAAAAAACCTAACATAATCCAGAAAAATCGAAGTTGGTTTCAACAAAATTTTTTAAATTTGACAAATATCTTTCCAAAAATCCAAAAATTCGAAGTTAATTTCAACTAAAATTACTCAAATGCAGCTCCGCTACCAGAGAAACCTAACGTAATCCAGAGTAATCGAAGTTGGTTTCAACAAAATTTTTTAAAATTTGACAAAAATCTGTACAAAAATCCAAAAATTCGAAGTTAATTTCAACTAGAATTACTCAAATGCAGCTCATCTATCAAAAAAACCTAACATATTCCAGAAAAATCGAAGTTGATTTCAACAAAATTTTTTAAAATTTGACAAAAATCTGTACAAAAATCCAAAAATTCGAAGTTAATTTCAACTAAAAATACTCAAATGCAGCTCCTCTATCCAAAAAACCTAACATAATCCAGAAAAATCGAAGTTGGTTTCAACAAAATTTTTTAAAATTTGACAAAAATCTGTACAAAAATCCAAAAATTCGAAGTTAATTTCAACTAGAATTACTCAAATGCAGCTCCTCTATCAAAAAAACCTAACATATTCCAGAAAAATCGAAGTTGATTACAACAAAATTTTTTAAAATTTGACAAAAATCTGTACAAAAATCCAAAAATTCGAAGTTAATTTCAACTAAAATTACTCAAATGCAGCTCCTCTATCAAGAAAACCTAACGTAATCCAGAGTAATCGAAGTTGGTTTCAACAAAATTTTTTAAAATTTGACAAAAATCTGTACAAAAATCCAAAAATTCGAAGATAATTTCATCTAAAATTACTCAAATGCAGCTCCTCTATCAAAAAAACCTAACATATTCCAGAAAAATCGAAGTTGATTTCATAAAATTTTTTTAAAATTTGACAAAAATCTGCACAAAAATCCAAAAATTCGAAGTTAATTACAACTAAAATTACTCAAATGCAGCTCCTCTATCCAAAAAACCTAACATAATCCAGAAAAATCGAAGTTGGTTTCAACAAAATTTTTTAAAATTTGACAAAAATCTGCACAAAAATCCAAAAATTCGAAGTTAATTACAACTAAAATTACTCAAATGCAGCTCCTCTATCCAAAAAACCTAACATAATCCAGAAAAATCGAAGTTGGTTTCAACAAAATTTTTTAAAATTTGACAAAAATCTGTACAAAAATCCAAAAATTCGAAGTTAATTTCAACTAGAATTACTCAAATGCAGCTCATCTATCAAAAAAACCTAACATATTCCAGAAAAATCGAAGTTGATTTCAACAAAATTTTTTAAAATTTGGCAAAAATCTGTACAAAAATCCAAAAATTCGAAGTTAATTTCAACTAAAAATACTCAAATGCAGCTCCTCTATCCAAAAAACCTAACATAATCCAGAAAAATCGAAGTTGGTTTCAACAAAATTTTTTAAAATTTGACAAAAATCTGTACAAAAATCCAAAAATTCGAAGTTAATTTCAACTAGAATTACTCAAATGCAGCTCCTCTATCAAAAAAACCTAACATATTCCAGAAAAATCGAAGTTGATTTCAACAAAATTTTTTAAAATTTGACAAAAATCTGTACAAAAATCCAAAAATTCGAAGTTAATTTCAACTAAAATTACTCAAATGCAGCTCCTCTATCAAGAAAACCTAACGTAATCCAGAGTAATCGAAGTTGGTTTCAACAAAATTTTTTAAAATTTGACAAAAATCTGTACAAAAATCCAAAAATTCGAAGATAATTTCATCTAAAATTACTCAAATGCAGCTCCTCTATCAAAAAAACCTAACATATTCCAGAAAAATCGAAGTTGATTTCAAAAAAATTTTTTAAAGTTTGACAAAAATCTGCACAAAAATCCAAAAATTCGAGGTTAATTACAACTAAAATTACTCAAATGCAGCTCCTCTATCCAAAAAACCTAACATAATCCAGAAAAATCGAAGTTGGTTTCAACAAAATTTTTTAAAATTTGACAAAAATCTGTACAAAAATCCAAAAATTCGAAGTTAATTTCAACTAGAATTACTCAAATGCAGCTCATCTATCAAAAAAACCTAACATATTCCAGAAAAATCGAAGTTGATTTCAACAAAATTTTTTAAAATTTGACAAAAATCTGTACAAAAATCCAAAAATTCGAGGTTAATTTCAACTAAAAATACTCAAATGCAGCTCCTCTATCCAAAAAACCTAACATAATCCAGAAAAATCGAAGTTGGTTTCAACAAAATTTTTTAAAATTTGACAAAAATCTGTACAAAAATCCAAAAATTCTAAGTTAATTTCAACTAGAATTACTCAAATGCAGTTCCTCCATCAAAAAACCTAACATATTCCAGAAAAATCGAAGTTGGTTTCAACAAAATTTTTTAAAATTTGACAAAAATCTGTACAAAAATCCAAAAATTCGAAGTTAATTTCAACTAAAATTACTCAAATGCAGCTCCTCTATCAAAAAAACCTAACGTAATCCAGAGTAATCGAAGTTGGTTTCAACAAAATTTTTTAAAATTTGACAAAAATCTGTACAAAAATCCAAAAATTCGAAGTTAATTACAACTAAAATTACTCAAATGCAGCTCTTCTATCCAAAAAACCTAACATAATCCAGAAAAATCGAAGTTGGTTTCAACAAAATTTTTTATAATTTGAAAAAAATCTGTACAAACATCCAAAAATTCGAAGTTAATTTCAACTAAAATTACTCAAATGCAGCTCCTCTATCAAAAAAACCTAACGTAATCCAGAGTAATCGAAGTTGGTTTCAACAAAATTTTTTAAAATTTGACAAAAATCTGTCCAAAAATCCAAAAATTCGAAGTTAATTTCAACTAAAATTACTCAAATGCAGCTCCGCTACCAAAGAAACCTAACGTAATCCAGAGTAATCGAAGTTGGTTTCAACAAAATTTTTTAAAATTTGACAAAAATCTGTACAAAAATCCATAAATTCGAAGATAATTTCAACTAAAATTACTCAAATGCAGCTCCTCTATCAAAAAACCTAACATAATCCAGAAAAATCGAAGTTGGTTTCAACAAAATTTTTTATAATTTGAAAAAAATCTGTACAAACATCCAAAAATTCGAAGTTAATTTCAACTAAAATTACTCAAATGCAGCTCCTCTATCAAAAAAACCTAACATAATCCAGAAAAATCGAAGTTGGTTTCAACAAAATATTTTAAAATTTGACAAAAATCTGTACAAACATCCAAAAATTCGAAGTTAATTTCTACTAAAATTACTCAAATGCAGCTCCTCTATCAAAAAAACCTAACATAATCCAGAAAAATGGAAGTTGGTTTCAACAAAATTTTTTAAAATTTGACAAAAATCTGTACAAAAATCCAAAAATTCGAAGTTAATTTCAACTAAAATTACTCAAATGCAGCTCCTCTATCAAAAAACCTAACATAATCCAGAAAAATCGAAGTTGGTTTCAACAAAATTTTTTATAATTTGAAAAAAATCTGTACAAACATCCAAAAATTCGAAGTTAATTTCAACTAAAATTACTCAAATGCAGCTCCTCTATCAAAAAAACCTAACGTAATCCAGAGTAATCGAAGTTGGTTTCAACAAAATTTTTTAAAATTTGACAAAAATCTGTCCAAAAATCCAAAAATTCGAAGTTAATTTCAACTAAAATTACTCAAATGCAGCTCCGCTACCAAAGAAACCTAACGTAATCCAGAGTAATCGAAGTTGGTTTCAACAAAATTTTTTATAATTTGAAAAAAATCTGTACAAACATCCAAAAATTCGAAGTTATTTTCAACTAAAATTACTCAAATGCAGCTCCTGTATCAAAAAAACTTTACATAATCCAGAAAAATCGAAGTTGGTTTCAACAAAATTTTTTAAAATTTGACAAAAATCTGTACAAATATCCAAAAATTCGAAGTTATTTTCAATTAAAATTACTCAAATGCAGCTCCTCTATCAAAAAAACTTTACATAATCCAGAAAAATCGAAGTTGGTTTGAACAAAATTTTTTAAAATTTGACAAACATCTGTACAAAAATCCAAAAATTCGAAGTTAATTTCAACTAGAATTACTCAAATGCAGCTCCTCTATCAAAAAAACCTAACATAATCCAGAAAAATCGAAGTTGGGTTCAACAAATTTTATAAAATTTGACAAAAATCTGCACAAAAATCCAAAAATTCGAAGTTAATTACAACTAAAATTACTCAAATGCAGCTCCTCTATCAAAAAAACCTAACATATTCCAGAAAAATCGAAGTTGGTTTCAACAAAATTTTTTAAAATTTGACAAAAATCTGTACAAAAATCCAAAAATTCGAAGTTAATTTCAACTAGAATTACTCAAATGCAGCTCCTCTATCAAAAAAACCTAACATAATCCAGAAAAATCGAAGTTGGGTTCAACAATTTTTATAAAATTTGACAAAAATCTGCACAAAAATCCAAAAATTCGAAGTTAATTACAACTAAAATTACTCAAATGCAGCTCCTCTATCCAAAAAACCTAACATAATCCAGAAAAATCGAAGTTGGGTTCAACAAATTTTATAAAATTTGACAAAAATCTGCACAAAAATCAAAAAATTCGAAGTTAATTACAACTAAAATTACTCAAATGCAGCTCCTCTATCCAAAAAACCTAACATAATCCAGAAAAATCGAAGTTGGTTTCAACAAAATTTTTTATAATTAGAAAAAAATCTGTACAAACATCCAAAAATTCGAAGTTATTTTCAACTAAAATTACTCAAATGCAGCTCCTCTATCAAAAAACCTAACATATTCCAGAAAAATCGAAGTTGATTTCAACAAAATTTTTTAAAATTTGACAAAAATCTGTACAAAAATCCAAAATTCGAAGTTAATTCCAACTAAAATTACTAAAATGCAGCTCCTCTATCAAAAAAACTTTACATAATCCAGAAAAATCGAAGTTGGTTTGAACAAAATTTTTTAAAATTTGACAAACATCTGTACAAAAATCCAAAAATTCGAAGCTAATTTCAACTAAAATTACTCAAATGCAGCTCCGCTACCAAAAAGCCTAACGTAATCCAGAGTAATCGAAGTTGGTTTCAACCAAATTTTTTAAAATTTGACAAAAATCTGTACAAAAATCCAAAAATTCGAAGATAATTTCAACTAAAATTACTCAAATGCAGCTCCTCTATCAAAAAAACCTAACATATTCCAGAAAAATCGAAGTTGGTTTCAACAAAATTTTTTAAAATTTGACAAAAATCTGTACAAAAATCCAAAAATTCGAAGTTAATTACAACCAAAATTACTCAAATGCAGCTCCTCTATCCAAAAAACCTAACATAATCCAGAAAAATCAAAGTTGGTTTCAACAAAATTTTTTAAAATTTGACAAAAATCTGAACAAAAATCCAAAAATTCGAAGTTAATTTCAACTAGAATTACTCAAATGCAGCTCCTCTATCAAAAAAACCTAACATAATCCAGAAAAATCGAAGTTGGGTTCAACAAATTTTATAAAATTTGACAAAAATCTGCACAAAAATCCAAAAATTCGAAGTTAATTACAACTAAAATTACTCAAATGCAGCTCCTCTATCAAAAAAACCTAACATATTCCAGAAAAATCGAAGTTGGTTTCAACAAAATTTTTTAAAATTTGACAAAAATCTGTACAAAAATCCAAAAATTCGAAGTTAATTTCAACTAGAATTACTCAAATGCAGCTCCTCTATCAAAAAAACCTAACATAATCCAGAAAAATCGAAGTTGGGTTCAACAATTTTTATAAAATTTGACAAAAATCTGCACAAAAATCCAAAAATTCGAAGTTAATTACAACTAAAATTACTCAAATGCAGCTCCTCTATCCAAAAAACCTAACATAATCCAGAAAAATCGAAGTTGGGTTCAACAAATTTTATAAAATTTGACAAAAATCTGCACAAAAATCCAAAAATTCGAAGTTAATTACAACTAAAATTACTCAAATGCAGCTCCTCTATCAAAAAAACCTAACATATTCCAGAAAAATCGAAGTTGGTTTCAACAAAATTTTTTAAAATTTGACAAAAATCTGTACAAAAATCCAAAAATTCGAAGTTAATTTCAACTAGAATTACTCAAATGCAGCTCCTCTATCAAAAAAACCTAACATAATCCAGAAAAATCGAAGTTGGGTTCAACAAATTTTATAAAATTTGACAAAAATCTGCACAAAAATCCAAAAATTCGAAGTTAATTACAACCAAAATTACTCAAATGCAGCTCCTCTATCCAAAAAACCTAACATAATCCAGAAAAATCGAAGTTGGTTTCAACAAAATTTTTTAAAATTTGACAAAAATCTGAACAAAAATCCAAAAATTCGAAGTTAATTTCAACTAGAATTACTCAAATGCAGCTCCTCTATCAAAAAAACCTAACATAATCCAGAAAAATCGAAGTTGGGTTCAACAATTTTTATAAAATTTGACAAAAATCTGCACAAAAATCCAAAAATTCGAAGTTAATTACAACTAAAATTACTCAAATGCATTTCCTCTATCCAAAAAACCTAACATAATCCAGAAAAATCGAAGTTGGTTTCAACAAAATTTTTTAAAATTTGACAAAAATCTGTACAAAAATCCAAAAATTCTAAGTTAATTTCAACTAAAATTACTCAAATGCAGCTCCGCTACCAGAGAAACCTAACGTAATCCAGAGTAATCGAAGTTGGTTTCAACAAAATTTTTTAAAATTTGACAAATATCTGTACAAAAATCCAAAAATTCGAAGTTAATTTCAACTAGAATTACTCAAATGCAGCTCATCTATCAAAAAAACCTAACATATTCCAGAAAAATCGAAGTTGATTTCAACAAAATTTTTTAAAATTTGACAAAAATCTGTACAAAAATCCAAAAATTCGAAGTTAATTTCAACTAAAAATACTCAAATGCAGCTCCTCTATCCAAAAAACCTAACATAATCCAGAAAAATCGAAGTTGGTTTCAACAAAATTTTTTAAAATTTGACAAAAATCTGTACAAAAATCCAAAAATTCGAAGTTAATTTCAACTAGAATTACTCAAATGCAGCTCCTCTATCAAAAAAACCTAACATATTCCAGAAAAATCGAAGTTGATTTCAACAAAATTTTTTAAAATTTGACAAAAATCTGTACAAAAATCCAAAAATTCGAAGTTAATTTCAACTAAAATTACTCAAATGCAGCTCCTCTATCAAGAAAACCTAACGTAATCCAGAGTAATCGAAGTTGGTTTCAACAAAATTTTTTAAAATTTAACAAAAATCTGTACAAAAATCCAAAAATTCGAAGATAATTTCATCTAAAATTACTCAAATGCAGCTCCTCTATCAAAAAAACCTAACATATTCCAGAAAAATCGAAGTTGATTTCAAAAAAAATTTTTAAAATTTGACAAAAATCTGCACAAAAATCCAAAAATTCGAAGTTAATTACAACTAAAATTACTCAAATGCAGCTCCTCTATCCAGAAAACCTAACATAATCCAGAAAAATCGAAGTTGGTTTCAACAAAATTTTTTAAAATTTGACAAAAATCTGCACAAAAATCCAAAAATTCGAAGTTAATTACAACTAAAATTACTCAAATGCAGCTCCTCTATCCAAAAAACCTAACATAATCCAGAAAAATCGAAGTTGGTTTCAACAAAATTTTTTAAAATTTGACAAAAATCTGTACAAAAATCCAAAAATTCGAAGTTAATTTCAACTAGAATTACTCAAATGCAGCTCATCTATCAAAAAAACCTAACATATTCCAGAAAAATCGAAGTTGATTTCAACAAAATTTTTTAAAATTTGACAAAAATCTGTACAAAAATCCAAAAATTCGAAGTTAATTTCAACTAAAAATACTCAAATGCAGCTCCTCTATCCAAAAAACCTAACATAATCCAGAAAAATCGAAGTTGGTTTCAACAAAATTTTTTAAAATTTGACAAATATCTTTCCAAAAATCCAAAAATTCGAAGTTAATTTCAACTAAAATTACTCAAATGCAGCTCCGCTACCAGAGAAACCTAACGTAATCCAGAGTAATCGAAGTTGGTTTCAACAAAATTTTTTAAAATTTGACAAAAATCTGTACAAAAATCCAAAAATTCGAAGTTAATTTCAACTAGAATTACTCAAATGCAGCTCATCTATCAAAAAAACCTAACATATTCCAGAAAAATCGAAGTTGATTTCAACAAAATTTTTTAAAATTTGACAAAAATCTGTACAAAAATCCAAAAATTCGAAGTTAATTTCAACTAAAAATACTCAAATGCAGCTCCTCTATCCAAAAAACCTAACATAATCCAGAAAAATCGAAGTTGGTTTCAACAAAATTTTTTAAAATTTGACAAAAATCTGTACAAAAATCCAAAAATTCGAAGTTAATTTCAACTAGAATTACTCAAATGCAGCTCCTCTATCAAAAAAACCTAACATATTCCAGAAAAATCGAAGTTGATTACAACAAAATTTTTTAAAATTTGACAAAAATCTGTACAAAAATCCAAAAATTCGAAGTTAATTTCAACTAAAATTACTCAAATGCAGCTCCTCTATCAAGAAAACCTAACGTAATCCAGAGTAATCGAAGTTGGTTTCAACAAAATTTTTTAAAATTTGACAAAAATCTGTACAAAAATCCAAAAATTCGAAGATAATTTCATCTAAAATTACTCAAATGCAGCTCCTCTATCAAAAAAACCTAACATATTCCAGAAAAATCGAAGTTGATTTCATAAAATTTTTTTAAAATTTGACAAAAATCTGCACAAAAATCCAAAAATTCGAAGTTAATTACAACTAAAATTACTCAAATGCAGCTCCTCTATCCAAAAAACCTAACATAATCCAGAAAAATCGAAGTTGGTTTCAACAAAATTTTTTAAAATTTGACAAAAATCTGCACAAAAATCCAAAAATTCGAAGTTAATTACAACTAAAATTACTCAAATGCAGCTCCTCTATCCAAAAAACCTAACATAATCCAGAAAAATCGAAGTTGGTTTCAACAAAATTTTTTAAAATTTGACAAAAATCTGTACAAAAATCCAAAAATTCGAAGTTAATTTCAACTAGAATTACTCAAATGCAGCTCATCTATCAAAAAAACCTAACATATTCCAGAAAAATCGAAGTTGATTTCAACAAAATTTTTTAAAATTTGGCAAAAATCTGTACAAAAATCCAAAAATTCGAAGTTAATTTCAACTAAAAATACTCAAATGCAGCTCCTCTATCCAAAAAACCTAACATAATCCAGAAAAATCGAAGTTGGTTTCAACAAAATTTTTTAAAATTTGACAAAAATCTGTACAAAAATCCAAAAATTCGAAGTTAATTTCAACTAGAATTACTCAAATGCAGCTCCTCTATCAAAAAAACCTAACATATTCCAGAAAAATCGAAGTTGATTTCAACAAAATTTTTTAAAATTTGACAAAAATCTGTACAAAAATCCAAAAATTCGAAGTTAATTTCAACTAAAATTACTCAAATGCAGCTCCTCTATCAAGAAAACCTAACGTAATCCAGAGGAATCGAAGTTGGTTTCAACAAAATTTTTTAAAATTTGACAAAAATCTGTACAAAAATCCAAAAATTCGAAGATAATTTCATCTAAAATTACTCAAATGCAGCTCCTCTATCAAAAAAACCTAACATATTCCAGAAAAATCGAAGTTGATTTCAAAAAAATTTTTTAAAGTTTGACAAAAATCTGCACAAAAATCCAAAAATTCGAGGTTAATTACAACTAAAATTACTCAAATGCAGCTCCTCTATCCAAAAAACCTAACATAATCCAGAAAAATCGAAGTTGGTTTCAACAAAATTTTTTAAAATTTGACAAAAATCTGTACAAAAATCCAAAAATTCGAAGTTAATTTCAACTAGAATTACTCAAATGCAGCTCATCTATCAAAAAAACCTAACATATTCCAGAAAAATCGAAGTTGATTTCAACAAAATTTTTTAAAATTTGACAAAAATCTGTACAAAAATCCAAAAATTCGAAGTTAATTTCAACTAAAAATACTCAAATGCAGCTCCTCTATCCAAAAAACCTAACATAATCCAGAAAAATCGAAGTTGGTTTCAACAAAATTTTTTAAAATTTGACAAAAATCTGTACAAAAATCCAAAAATTCTAAGTTAATTTCAACTAGAATTACTCAAATGCAGTTCCTCCATCAAAAAACCTAACATATTCCAGAAAAATCGAAGTTGGTTTCAACAAAATTTTTTAAAATTTGACAAAAATCTGTACAAAAATCCAAAAATTCGAAGTTAATTTCAACTAAAATTACTCAAATGCAGCTCCTCTATCAAAAAAACCTAACGTAATCCAGAGTAATCGAAGTTGGTTTCAACAAAATTTTTTAAAATTTGACAAAAATCTGTACAAAATTCAAAAATTCGAAGTTAATTTCAACTAAAATTACTCAAATGCAGCTCCTCTATCAAGAAAACCTAACGTAATCCAGAAAAATCGAAGTTGGTTTCAACAAATTTTTTTAAAATTTGACAAAAATCTGTACAAAAATCCAAAAATTCGAAGTTAATTTCAACTAAAAATACTCAAATGCAGCTCCTCTATCCAAAAAACCTAACATAATCCAGAAAAATCGAAGTTGGTTTCAACAAAATTTTTTAAAGTTTGACAAAAATCTGCACAAAAATCCAAAAATTCGAAGTTAATTACAACTAAAATTACTCAAATGCAGCTCCTCTATCCAAAAAACCTAACATAATCCAGAAAAATCGAAGTTGGTTTCAACAAAATTTTTTAAAATTTGACAAAAATCTGTACAAAAATCCAAAAATTCGAAGTTAATTTCAACTAGAATTACTCAAATGCAGCTCCTCTATCAAAAAAACCTAACATATTCCAGAAAAATCGAAGTTGATTACAACAAAATTTTTTAAAATTTGACAAAAATCTGTACAAAAATCCAAAAATTCGAAGTTAATTTCAACTAAAATTACTCAAATGCAGCTCCTCTATCAAGAAAACCTAACGTAATCCAGAGTAATCGAAGTTGGTTTCAACAAAATTTTTTAAAATTTGACAAAAATCTGTACAAAAATCCAAAAATTCGAAGATAATTTCATCTAAAATTACTCAAATGCAGCTCCTCTATCAAAAAAACCTAACATATTCCAGAAAAATCGAAGTTGATTTCATAAAATTTTTTTAAAATTTGACAAAAATCTGCACAAAAATCCAAAAATTCGAAGTTAATTACAACTAAAATTACTCAAATGCAGCTCCTCTATCCAAAAAACCTAACATAATCCAGAAAAATCGAAGTTGGTTTCAACAAAATTTTTTAAAATTTGACAAAAATCTGCACAAAAATCCAAAAATTCGAAGTTAATTACAACTAAAATTACTCAAATGCAGCTCCTCTATCCAAAAAACCTAACATAATCCAGAAAAATCGAAGTTGGTTTCAACAAAATTTTTTAAAATTTGACAAAAATCTGTACAAAAATCCAAAAATTCGAAGTTAATTTCAACTAAAATTACTCAAATGCAGCTCCTCTATCAAAAAAACCTAACATAATCCAGAAAAATCGAAATAGGCTTCAACAAATTTGTTAAAATTTGAGAAAAGTCTGTTCTAAAATACAAAATTCAAAGTTAATTTCAACTAAAATTACTCAAATGCAGCTCCTCTATCAAAAAAACCTAACATAATGCAGAAAAATCGAAGTTGGGTTCAACAAAATTTTTTAAAATTTGACAAAAATCTGTTCAAAAATCCAAAAATTCGAATTTAATTACAACTATAATTACTCAAATTCAGCTCCTCTATCCAAAAAACCTAACATAATCCAGAAAAATCGAAATAGGCTTCAACAAATTTGTTAAAATTTGAGAAAAGTCTGTTCTAAAATCCAAAATTCAAAGTTAATTTCAACTAAAATTACTCAAATGCAGCTCCTCTATCAAAAAAACCTAACATAATCCAGAAAAATCGAAGTTGGTTTCAACAAAATTTTTTATTATTTGACAAAAATCTGTACAAACATCCAAAAATTCGAAGTTAATTTCAACTAAAATTGTTCAAATGCAGCTGCTCTATCAAAAAAACTTTACATAATCCAGAAAATTCGAAGTTGGTTGCAACAAAATTTTTTAAAATTTGACAAATATCTGTACAAAAATCCAAAAATTCGAAGTTAATTTCAACTAAAATTAATCAAATGCAGCCGTCTATCAAAAAAACTTTACATAATCCAGAGAAATCGAAGTTGGTTTCAACAAAATTTTTTAAAATTTTACAAAAATCTGTACAAAAAACCAAATATTCGAAGTTAATTTCAACTAAAATTACTCAAATGCAGCTCCTCTATCAAAAAAACCTAACATAATCCAGAAAAATCGAAGTTGGTTTCAACAAAATTTTTTAAAATTTGACTAATATCTGTACAAAAATCCAAAAATTCGAAGTTAATTTCAACTAAAATTAATCAAATGCAGCCGTCTATCAAAAAAACTACATAATCCAGAAAAATCGAAGTTGGTTTCAACAAAATTTTTTGTAATTTGACAAAAATCTGTACAAAAAACCAAATATTCGAAGTTAATTTCAACTAAAATTACTCAAATGCAGCTCCTCTATCAAAAAAACCTAACATAATCCAGAAAAATCGAAGTTGGTTTCAACAAAATTTTTTAAAATTTGACTAATATCTGTACAAAAATCCAAAAATTCGAAGTTAATTTCAACTAAAATTAATCAAATGCAGCCGTCTATCAAAAAAACTTTACATAATCCAGAAAAATCGAAGTTGGTTTCAACAAAATTTTTTGTAATTTGACAAAAATCTGTACAAACATCCAAAAATTCGAAGTTAATTTCAACTAAAATTACTCAAATGCAGCTCCTGTATCAAAAAAACCTAACATAATCCAGAAAAATCGAAGTTGGTTTCAACAAAATTTTTTAAAATTTGACAAAAATCAGTACAAAAATCCAAAAATTCGAAGTTAATTTCAACTAGAATTACTTAAATGCAGCTCCTCTATCAAAAAAACCTAACATAATCCAGAAAAATCGAAGTTGGGTTCAACAAAATTTTTTAAAATTTGACGAATATCTGTACAAAAATCCAAATATTCGAAGTTAATTTCAACTAAAATTACTTAAATGCAGCTCCTCTATCCAAAAAACCTAACATAATCCAGAAAAATCGAATTTGGGTTCAACAAAATTTTATAAAATTTGACAAATATCTGTACAAAAATCCAAATATTCGAAGTTAATTTCAACTAAAATTACTCAAATGCAGTTCCGCTACCAAAAAAACCTAACGTAATCCAGAATAATCGAAGTTGGTTTCAACAAAATTTTTTAAAATTTTACAAACATCTGTACAAAAGTCCCAAAATTCGAAGTTAATTTCAACTAAAATTACTCAAATGCAGCCCTCTATCAAAAAAACCTAACATAATCCAGAAAAATCGAAGTTGGTTTCAACAAAATTTTTTAAAAATTGACAAAAATCTGTACAAGAATCCAAAAATTCGAAGTAAATTTCAACTAAAATTACTCAAATGCAGCTCCTCTATCAAAAAAACTTTACATAATCCAGAGAAATCGAAGTTGGTTTCAACAAAATTTTTTAAAATTTCCAAAAATCTGTACAAAAAACCAAATATTCGCTGGATTATGTAAAGTTTTTTTGATAGAGGAGCTGCATTTGAGTAATTTTAGTTGAAATTAACTTCGAATTTTGGGATTTTTGTACAGTTGTTTGTCAAATTATAAAAAGTTTTGTTGAAACCAACTTCGATTTTTCTGGATTATGTTAGGTTTTTTTGATAGAGGGCTGCATTTGAGTAATTTTAGTTCAAATTAACTTCGAATTTTTGGATTTTTGTACAGATTTTTGTCAAATTATACAAAATTTTGTTGAAACCAACTTCGATTTTTCTGGATTATGTTAGGTTTTTTTGATAGAGGAGCTGCTTTTGAGTAATTTTAGTTGAAATTAACTTCGAATATTTGGTTTTTTGTACAGATTTTTGTAAAATTTTAAAAAATTTTGTTGAAACCAACTTCGATTACTCTGGATTACGTTAGGTTTCTTTGGTAGCGGAGCTGCATTTGAGTAATTTTAGTTGAAATTAACTTCGAATTTTTGGATTTTTGTACAGATTTTGTCAAATTTTAAAAAATTTTGTTGAAACCAACTTCGATTTTTCTGGATTATGTTAGGTTTTTTGGATAGAAGAGCTGCATTTGAGTAATTTTAGTTGTAATTAACTTCGAATTTTTGGATTTTTGTACAGATTTTTGTCAAATTTTAAAAAATTTTGTTGAAACCAACTTCGATTTTTCTGGATTATGTTAGGTTCTTTTGATAGAGGAGCTGCATTTGAGTAATTTTAGTTGAAATTAACTTCGAATTTTTGGATTTTTGTACAGATTTTTGTCAAACTTTAAAAAATTTTGTTGAAACCAACTTCGATTTTTCTGGATTATGTTAGGTTTTTTTGATAGAGGAGCTGCATTTGAGTAATTCTAGTTGAAATTAACTTCGAATTTTTGGATTTTTGTGCAGATTTTTTTCAAATTATAAAAAATTTTGTTGAAACCAACTTCGATTTTTCTGGAATATGTTAGGTTTTTTTGATAGAGGAGCTGCATTTGAGTAATTTTAGATGAAATTAACTTCGAATTTTTGGATTTTTGTTCAGATTTTTGTCAAATTTTAAAATATTTTGTTGAAATCAACATCGATTTTTCTGGAATATGTTAGGTTTTTTTGATAGAGGAGCTGCATTTGAGTAATTTTAGTTGAGATTATCTTCGAATTTTTGGATTTTTGTACAGATTTTTGTCAAATTTTAAAAAATTTTGTAGAAATCAACTTCGATTTTTCTGGAATATGTTAGGTTTTTTTGATAGAGGAGCTGCATTTGAGTAATTTTAGTTGAAATTATCTTCGAATTTTTGGATTTTTGTACAGATTTTTGTCAAATTTTAAAAAATTTTGTTGAAACCAACTTCGATTACTCTGGATTACGTTAGGTTTCTTCGGTAGCGGAGCTGCATTTGAGTAATTTTAGTTGAAATTAACTTCGAATTTTTGGATTTTTGTACAGATTTTGTCAAATTTTAAAAAATTTTGTTGAAACCAACTTCGATTTTTCTGGATTATGTTAGGTTTTTTGGATAGAAGAGCTGCATTTGAGTAATTTTAGTTGTAATTAACTTCGAATTTTTCAATTTTTGTACAGATTTTTGTCAAATTTTAAAAAATTTTGTTGAAATCAACTTCGATTTTTCTGGATTATGTTAGGTTTTTTTGATAGAGGAGCAGCATTCTTGTAATTTTAGTTGAAATTAACTTCGAATATTTGGATTCTTGAACAGATTTTTGTCAAATTTTAAAATTTTTTGTTGAAACCAACTTCGATTTTTCTGGTTTATGTTAGGTTTTTTTGATAGAGGAGCTGCATTTGAGTAATTTTAGTTGAAATTATCTTCGAATTTTTGGATTTTTGTACACATTTTTGTCAAATTTTAAAAAATTTTGTTGAAATCAACTTCGATTTTTCTGGATTATGTTAGGTTTTTTTGATAGAGGAGCTGCATTTGAGTAATTCTAGATGAAATTAACTTCGAATTTTTGGATTTTTGTACAGATTTTTGTCAAATTTTAAAATATTTTGTTGAAACCAACTTCGATTTTTCTGGTATATGTTAGGTTTTTTTGATAGACGAGCTGCATTTGAGTAATTCTAGTTGAAATTAACTTCGAATTTTTGGATTTTTGTACAGATTTTTGTCAAATTTTAAAAAATTTTGTTGAAATCAACTTCGATTACTCTGGATTACGTTACGTTTTTTTGATAGAGGAGCTGCATTTGAGTAATTTTAGTTGTAATTAACTTCGAATTTTTTGATTTTTGTGCAGATTTTTGTCATATTTTATAAAATTTGTTGAACCCAACTTCGATTTTTCTGGATTATGTTAGGTTTTTTGATAGAGGAGCTGCATTTGAGTAATTTTAGTTGAAATTAACTTCGAATTTTTGGATTTTTGTGCAGATATTTGTCAAATTTTAAAAAATTTTGTTGAAACCAACTTCGATTTTTCTGGAATATGTTAGGTTTTTTTGATAGAGGAGCTGCATTTGAGTAATTCTAGTTGAAATTAACTTCGAATTTTTTGATTTTTGTACAGATTTTTGTCAAATTTTAAAAAATTTTGTTGAAACCAACTTCGATTTTTCTGGATTATGTTAGGTTTTTTTGATAGAGGAGCTGCAGTTGAGTTATTTTAGTTGAAAATAACATCGAATTTTTGGATTTTTGTGCAAATATTTGTCAAATTTTATAAAATTTGTCGAACCCAACTTCGATTTTTCTGGATTATGTTAGGTTTTTTTGATAGAGGAGCTGCATTTGAGTAATTTTAGTTGAAATTAACTTCGAATTTTTGGATTTTTGTACAGATTTTTGTCAAATTTTAAAAAATTTTGTTGAAACCAACTTCGATTTATCTGGATTATGTTAGGTTTTTTGGATAGAGGAGCTGCATTTGAGTAATTTTAGTTGTAATTAACTTCGAATTTTTGGATTTTTGTGCAGATATTTGTCAAATTTTATAAAATTTGTCGAACCCAACTTCGATTTTTCTGGATTAAGTTAGGTTTTTTTGATAGAGGAGCTGCATTTGAGTAATTTTAGTTGAAATTAACTTCGAATTTTTGGATTTTTGTACAGATTTTTGTCAAATTTTAAAAAATTTTGTTGAAACCAACTTCGATTTTTCTGGATTATGTAAAGTATTTTTGATAGAGGAGCTGCATTTGTGTAATTTTAGTTGAAATTAACTTCGAATTTTGGGATTCTTGTACAGATTTTTGTCAAATTTTAAAAAATTTTGTTGAAACCAACTTCGATTTTTCTGGATTATGTTCGGTTTTTTTGATAGACGAGCTGCATTTGAGTAATTCTAGTTGAAATTAACTTCGATTTTTTGGATTTTTGTACAGATTTTTGTCAAATTTTAAAAAATTTTGTTGAAACCAACTTCGATTTTTCTGGATTATGTAAAGTTTTTTTGATAGTGGAGCTGCATTTGAGTAATTTTAGTTGAAATTAACTTCGAATTTTTTGATTTTTGTACAGATTTTTGTCAAATTTTAAAAAATTTTGTTGAAACCAACTTCGATTTTTCTGGATTATGTAAAGTTTTTTTGATAGAGGAGCTGCATTTGAGTAATTTTAGTTGAAATTAATTCCGAATTTTTGGATTTTTGTACAGATTTTTGTCAAATTTTAAAAAATTTTGTTGAAACCAACTTCGATTTTTCTGGATTATGTTAGGTTTTTTTGATAGAGGAGCTGCATTTGAGTAATTTTAGTTGAAAATAACTTCGAATTTTTGGATTTTTGTCAAATTTTAAAAAATTTTGTTTAAACCTACTTCGATTTTTCTGGATTATGTCAGGTTTTTTTTGATAGAGGAGCTGCATTTGAGTAATTTTAGTTGAAATTAACTTCGAATTTTTGGATTTTTGTACAGATTTTTGTCAAATTTTAAAAAATTTTGTTGAAACCAACTTCGATTTTTCTGGATTACGTTAGGTTTTTTTGATAGAGGAGCTGCATTTGAGTAATGTTAGTTGAAATTAACTTCGAATTTTTGGATTTTTGTACAGATTTTTGTCAAATTTTAAAAAATTTTGTTTAAACCTACTTCGATTTTTCTGGATTATGTTAGGTTTTTTTGATAGACGAGCTGCATTTGAGTAATTCTGGTTGAAATTAACTTCGAATTTTTGGATTTTTGTACCGATTTTTGTCAAATTTTAAAAAATTTTGATGAAACCAACTTCGATTTTTCTGGATTATGTAAAGTTTTTTTGATAGAGTAGCTGCATTTGAGTAATTTTAGTTGTAATTAACTTCGAATTTTTGGATCTTTGTACAGATTTTTGTCAAATTTTAAAAAATTTTGTTGAAACCAACTTCGATTTTTCTGGATTATGTTAGGTTTTTTTGATAGAGGAGCTGCATTTGAGTAATTCTAGTTGAAATTATCTTCGAATTTTTGGATTTTTGTTCAGATTTTTGTCAAATTTTAAAAAATTTTGTTGAACACAACTTCGATTTTTCTGGATTATGTTAGGTTTTTTTGATAGAGGAGCTGCATTTGAGTAATTTTAGTTGTAATTAACTTCGAATTTTTGGATCTTTGTACAGATTTGTGTCAAATTTTAAAAAATTTTGTTGAAACCAACTTCGATTTTTCTGGATTATGTAAAGTTTTTTTGATAGTGGAGCTGCATTTGAGTAATTTTAGTTGAAATTAACTTCGAATTTTTGGATTTTTGTACAGATGTTTGTCAAATTTTAAAAAATTTTTGTTGAAACCAACTTCGATTTTTCTGGATTATGTTAGGTTTTTTTGATAGAGGAGCTGCATTTGAGTAATTTTAGTTGAAATTAACTTCGAATTTTTGGATTTTTGTACAGATTTTTGTCAAATTTTAAAAAATTTTGTTGAAACCAACTTCGATTTTTCTGGATTATGTAAAGTTTTTTTGATAGAGGAGCTGCATTTGAGTAATTTTAGTTGAAATTAATTCCGAATTTTTGGATTTTTGTAACAGATTTTTGTCAAATTTTAAAAAATTTTGTTGAAACCAACTTCGATTTTTCTGGATTATGTTAGGTTTTTTTGATAGAGGAGCTGCATTTGAGTAATTTTAGTTGAAAATAACTTCGAATTTTTGGATTTTTGTACAGATTTTTGTCAAATTTTAAAAAATTTTGTTTAAACCTACTTCGATTTTTCTGGATTATGTTAGATTTTTTTTGATAGAGGAGCAGCATTTGAGTAATTTTAGTTGAAATTAACTTCGAATTTTTGGATTTTTGTACCGATTTTTGTCAAATTGTAAAAAATTTTGATGAAACCAACTTCGATTTTTCTGGATTATGTAAAGTTTTTTTGATAGAGTAGCTGCATTTGAGTAATTTTAGTTGTAATTAACTTCGAATTTTTGGATCTTTGTACAGATTTTTGTCAAATTTTAAAAAATTTTGTTGAAACCAACTTCGATTTTTCTGGATTATGTTAGGTTTTTTTGATAGAGGAGCTGCATTTGAGTAATTCTAGTTGAAATTATCTTCGAATTTTTGGATTTTTGTTCAGATTTTTGTCAAATTTTAAAAAATTTTGTTGAAACCAACTTCGATTTTTCTGGATTATGTTAGGTTTTTTTGATAGAGGAGCTGCATTTGAGTAATTTTAGTTGAAATTAACTTCGAATTTTTGGATTTTTGTACAGATTTTTGTCAAATTTTAAAAAATTTTGTTGAAACCAACTTCGATTTTTCTGGATTATGTAAAGTTTTTTTGATAGAGGAGCTGCATTTGAGTAATTTTAGTTGAAATTAATTCCGAATTTTTGGATTTTTGTAACAGATTTTTGTCAAATTTTAAAAAATTTTGTTGAAACCAACTTCGATTTTTCTGGATTATGTTAGGTTTTTTTGATAGAGGAGCTGCATTTGAGTAATTTTAGTTGAAAATAACTTCGAATTTTTGGATTTTTGTACAGATTTTTGTCAAATTTTAAAAAATTTTGTTTAAACCTACTTCGATTTTTCTGGATTATGTCAGGTTTTTTTTGATAGAGGAGCTGCATTTGAGTAATTTTAGTTGAAATTAACTTCGAATTTTTGGATTTTTGTACAGATGTTTGTCAAATTTTAAAAAATTTTTGTTGAAACCAACTTCGATTTTTCTGGATTATGTTAGGTTTTTTTGATAGAGGAGCTGCATTTGAGTAATGTTAGTTGAAATTAACTTCGAATTTTTGGATTTTTGTACAGATTTTTGTCAAATTTTAAAAAATTTTGTTTAAACCTACTTCGATTTTTCTGGATTATGTTAGATTTTTTTTGATAGAGGAGCAGCATTTGAGTAATTTTAGTTGAAATTAACTTCGAATTTTTGGATTTTTGTACCGATTTTTGTCAAATTGTAAAAAATTTTGATGAAACCAACTTCGATTTTTCTGGATTATGTAAAGTTTTTTTGATAGAGTAGCTGCATTTGAGTAATTTTAGTTGTAATTAACTTCGAATTTTTGGATCTTTGTACAGATTTTTGTCAAATTTTAAAAAATTTTGTTGAAACCAACTTCGATTTTTCTGGATTATGTTAGGTTTTTTTGATAGAGGAGCTGCATTTGAGTAATTCTAGTTGAAATTATCTTCGAATTTTTGGATTTTTGTTCAGATTTTTGTCAAATTTTAAAAAATTTTGTTGAAACCAACTTCGATTTTTCTGGATTATGTTAGGTTTTTTTGATAGAGGAGCTGCATTTGAGTAATTTTAGTTGAAAATAACTTCGAATTTTTGGATTTTTGTACAGATTTTTGTCAAATTTTAAAAAATTTTGTTTAAACCAACTTCGATTTTTCTGGATTATGTTAGAATTTTTTTTTAATAGAGGAGCTGCATTTGAGTAATTTTAGTTGAAATTTACTTGGAATTATTGGATTTTTGTACAGATTTTTGTCAAATTTTAAAAAATTTTGTTGAAACCAACTTCGATTTTTCTGGATTATGTAAAGTTTTTTTGATAGAGAAGCTGCATTTGAGTAATTTTAGTTGAAAATAACTTCGAATTTTTGGATTTTTGTACAGATTTTTGTCAAATTTTAAAAAATTTTGTTTAAACCAACTTCGATTTTTCTGGATTATGTTAGGTTTTTTTTTATAGAGGAGCTGCATTTGAGTAATTTTAGTTGAAATTAACTTCGAATTTTTGGATTTTTGTACAGATTTTTGTCAAATTTTAAAAAATTTTGTTGAAACCAACTTCGATTTTTCTGGATTATGTAAAGTTTTTTTGA
Source organism: Andrena trimmerana (assembly GCA_951215215.1). Lineage (NCBI taxonomy): Eukaryota > Metazoa > Arthropoda > Insecta > Hymenoptera > Andrenidae > Andrena > Andrena trimmerana. The sequence continues at coordinate 106,570 of CATNUO010000204.1, read as the reverse complement.
TAGAGAAGCTGCATTTGAGTAATTTTAGTTGAAAATAACTTCGAATTTTTGGATTTTTGTACAGATTTTTGTCAAATTTTAAAAAATTTTGTTTAAACCAACTTCGATTTTTCTGGATTATGTTAGGTTTTTTTTGATAGAGGAGCTGCATTTGAGTAATTTTAGTTGAAATTAACTTCGAATTTTTGGATTTTTGTACAGATTTTTGTCAAATTTTAAAAAATTTTGTTGAAACCAACTTCGATTTTTCTGGATTATGTAAAGTTTTTTTGATAGAGGAGCTGCATTTGAGTAATTTTAGTTGTAATTAACTTCGAATTTTTGGATCTTTGTACAGATTTGTGTCAAATTTTAAAAAATTTTGTTGAAACCAACTTCGATTTTTCTGGATTATGTTAGGTTTTTTTGATAGAGGAGCTGCATTTGAGTAATTTTAGTTGAAATTAACTTCGAATTTTTTGATTTTTGTACAGATTTTTGTCAAATTTTAAAAAATTTTGTTTAAACCTACTTCGATTTTTCTGGATTATGTTAGGTTTTTTTGATAGACGAGCTGCATTTGAGTAATTTTAGTTGAAATTAACTTCGAATTTTTGGATTTTTGTACAGATGTTTGTCAAATTTTAAAAAATTTTTGTTGAAACCAACTTCGATTTTTCTGGATTATGTTAGGTTTTTTTGATAGAGGAGCTGCATTTGAGTAATTTTAGTTGAAAATAACTTCGAATTTTTTGATTTTTGTACAGATTTTTGTCAAATTTTAAAAAATTTTGTTGAAACCAACTTCGATTTTTCTGGATTATGTAAAGTTTTTTTGATAGAGGAGCTGCATTTGAGTAATTTTAGTTGAAATTAATTCCGAATTTTTGGATTTTTGTAACAGATTTTTGTCAAATTTTAAAAAATTTTGTTGAAACCAACTTCGATTTTTCTGGATTATGTTAGGTTTTTTTGATAGAGGAGCTGCATTTGAGTAATTTTAGTTGAAAATAACTTCGAATTTTTGGATTTTTGTACAGATTTTTGTCAAATTTTAAAAAATTTTGTTTAAACCTACTTCGATTTTTCTGGATTATGTCAGGTTTTTTTGATAGAGGAGCTGCATTTGAGTAATTTTAGTTGAAATTAACTTCGAATTTTTGGATTTTTGTACAGATTTTTGTCAAATTTAAAAAAATTTTGTTGAAACCAACTTCGATTTTTCTGGATTATGTAAAGTTTTTTTGATAGAGGAGCTGCATTTGAGTAATTTTAGTTGTAATTAACTTCGAATTTTTGGATCTTTGTACAGATTTGTGTCAAATTTTAAAAAATTTTGTTGAAACCAACTTCGATTTTTCTGGATTATGTTAGGTTTTTTTGATAGAGGAGCTGCATTTGAGTAATTTTAGTTGAAATTAACTTCGAATTTTTTGATTTTTGTACAGATTTTTGTCAAATTTTAAAAAATTTTGTTTAAACCTACTTCGATTTTTCTGGATTATGTTAGGTTTTTTTGATAGACGAGCTGCATTTGAGTAATTTTAGTTGAAATTAACTTCGAATTTTTGGATTTTTGTACAGATGTTTGTCAAATTTTAAAAAATTTTTGTTGAAACCAACTTCGATTTTTCTGGATTATGTTAGGTTTTTTTGATAGAGGAGCTGCATTTGAGTAATTTTAGTTGAAAATAACTTCGAATTTTTTGATTTTTGTACAGATTTTTGTCAAATTTTAAAAAATTTTGTTGAAACCAACTTCGATTTTTCTGGATTATGTAAAGTTTTTTTGATAGAGGAGCTGCATTTGAGTAATTTTAGTTGAAATTAATTCCGAATTTTTGGATTTTTGTAACAGATTTTTGTCAAATTTTAAAAAATTTTGTTGAAACCAACTTCGATTTTTCTGGATTATGTTAGGTTTTTTTGATAGAGGAGCTGCATTTGAGTAATTTTAGTTGAAAATAACTTCGAATTTTTGGATTTTTGTACAGATTTTTGTCAAATTTTAAAAAATTTTGTTTAAACCTACTTCGATTTTTCTGGATTATGTCAGGTTTTTTTTGATAGAGGAGCTGCATTTGAGTAATTTTAGTTGAAATTAACTTCGAATTTTTGGATTTTTGTACAGATTTTTGTCAAATTTTAAAAAATTTTGTTGAAACCAACTTCGATTTTTCTGGATTACGTTAGGTTTTTTTGATAGAGGAGCTGCATTTGAGTAATGTTAGTTGAAATTAACTTCGAATTTTTGTTTTTTGTACAGATTTTTGTCAAATTTTAAAAAATTTTGTTTAAACCTACTTCGATTTTTCTGGATTATGTTAGATTTTTTTTGATAGAGGAGCAGCATTTGAGTAATTTTAGTTGAAATTAACTTCGAATTTTTGGATTTTTGTACCGATTTTGTCAAATTGTAAAAAATTTTGATGAAACCAACTTCGATTTTTCTGGATTATGTAAAGTTTTTTTGATAGAGTAGCTGCATTTGAGTAATTTTAGTTGTAATTAACTTTCGAATTTTTGGATCTTTGTACAGATTTTTGTCAAATTTTAAAAAATTTTGTTGAAACCAACTTCGATTTTTCTGGATTATGTTAGGTTTTTTTGATAGAGGAGCTGCATTTGAGTAATTCTAGTTGAAATTATCTTCGAATTTTTGGATTTTTGTTCAGATTTTTGTCAAATTTTAAAAAATTTTGTTGAACCCAACTTCGATTTTTCTGGATTATGTTAGGTTTTTTTGATAGAGGAGCTGCATTTGAGTAATTTTAGTTGAAAATAACTTCGAATTTTTGGATTTTTGTACAGATTTTTGTCAAATTTTAAAAAATTTTGTTTAAACCAACTTCGATTTTTCTGGATTATGTTAGAATTTTTTTTTAATAGAGGAGCTGCATTTGAGTAATTTTAGTTGAAATTTACTTGGAATTATTGGATTTTTGTACAGATTTTTGTCAAATTTTAAAAAATTTTGTTGAAACCAACTTCGATTTTTCTGGATTATGTAAAGTTTTTTTGATAGAGAAGCTGCATTTGAGTAATTTTAGTTGAAAATAACTTCGAATTTTTGGATTTTTGTACAGATTTTTGTCAAATTTTAAAAAATTTTGTTTAAACCAACTTCGATTTTTCTGGATTATGTTAGGTTTTTTTTGATAGAGGAGCTGCATTTGAGTAATTTTAGTTGAAATTAACTTCGAATTTTTGGATTTTTGTACAGATTTTTGTCAAATTTTAAAAAATTTTGTTGAAACCAACTTCGATTTTTCTGGATTATGTAAAGTTTTTTTGATAGAGAAGCTGCATTTGAGTAATTTTAGTTGAAAATAACTTCGAATTTTTGGATTTTTGTACAGATTTTTGTCAAATTTTAAAAAATTTTGTTTAAACCAACTTCGATTTTTCTGGATTATGTTAGGTTTTTTTTGATAGAGGAGCTGCATTTGAGTAATTTTAGTTGAAATTAACTTCGAATTTTTGGATTTTTGTACAGATTTTTGTCAAATTTTAAAAAATTTTGTTGAAACCAACTTCGATTTTTCTGGATTATGTAAAGTTTTTTTGATAGAGGAGCTGCATTTGAGTAATTTTAGTTGTAATTAACTTCGAATTTTTTGATTTTTGTACAGATTTTTGTCAAATTTTAAAAAATTTTGTTTAAACCTACTTCGATTTCTCTGGATTATGTTAGGTTTTTTTGATAGACGAGCTGCATTTGAGTAATTCTAGTTGAAATTAACTTCGATTTTTTGGATTTTTGTACAGATTTTTGTCAAATTTTAAAAAATTTTGTTGAAACCAACATCGATTTTTCTGGATTATGTAAAGTTTTTTTGATAGAGGAGCTGCATTTGAGTAATTTTAGTTGAAATTAACTTCGAATTTTTGGATTCTTGTACAGATTTTTGTCAAATTTTAAAAAATTTTGTTGAAACCAACTTCGATTTTTCTGGATTATGTTAGGTTTTTTTGATAGACGAGCTGCATTTGAGTAATTCTAGTTGAAATTAACTTCGATTTTTTGGATTTTTGTACAAATTTTTGTCAAATTTTAAAAAATTTTGTTGAAACCAACTTCGATTTTTCTGGATTACGTTAGGTTTTTTGATGGAGGAGCTGCATTTGAGTAATTTTAGTTGAAATTAACTTCGAATTTTTGGATTTTTGTACAGATTTTTGCCAAATTTTAAAAAATTTTGTTGAAACCAACTTCGATTACTCTGGATTACGATAGGTTTTTTTGGTAGCGGAGCTGCATTTGAGTAATTTTAGTTGAAATTAACTTCGAATTTTGAGATTTTTGTACAGATGTTTGTCAAATTTTAAAAAATTTTTGTTGAAACCAACTTCGATTTTTCTGGATTACGTTAGGTTTTTTTTGATAGAGGAGCTGTATTTGAGTAATTTTAGTTGAAATTAACTTCGATTTTTTGGATTTTTGTACAGATGTTTGTCAAATTTTAAAAAATTTTTGTTGAAACCAACTTCGATTTTTCTGGATTATGTTAGGTTTTTTGGATAGAGGAGCTGCATTTGAGTAATTTTAGTTGAAAATAACTTCGAATTTTTGGATTTTTGTCAAATTTTAAAAAATTTTGTATAAACCTACTTCGATTTTTCTGGATTATGTTAGGTTTTTTTGATAGAGGAGTTGCATTTGAGTAATTGTAGTTGAAATTAACTTCGAATTTTTGGATTTTTGTACAGATTTTTGTCGAATTTTAAAAAATTTTGTTGAAACCAACTTCGATTACTCTGGATTATGTTAGGGTTTTTTGATAGAGGAGCTGCATTTGAGTAATTTTAGTTGAAATTAACTTCGAATTTTTGGATTTTTGTACAGATTTTTGTCAAATTTTAAAAAATTTTGTTGAAACCAACTTCGATTTTTCTGGATTATGTTAGGTTTTTTTGATAGAGGAGCTGCATTTGAGTAATTTTAATTGAAATTAACTTCGAATTGTTGGATTTTTGTACAGATTTTTGTCCAATTTTAAAAAATTATGTTGAAACCTACTTCGATTTTTCTGGATTATGTTAGGTTTTTTAATAGAGGAGCTGCATTTGAGTAATTTTAGTTGAAATTAACTTGGAATTGTTGGATTTTTGTACAGATTTTTGTCCAATTTTCATAAATTTTGCTGAAACCAACTTCGATTTTTCTGGATTATGTTAGGTTTTTTTGATAGAGGAGCTGTATTTGAATAATTTTAGTAGAAATTAACTTCGAATTTTTGGATTCTTGTACAGATTTTTGTCAAATTTTAAAAAATTTTGTTTAAACCTACTTCGATTTTTCTGGATTATGTTAGGTTTTTTGATAGACGAGCTGCATTTGAGTAATTTTAGTTGAAATTAACTTCGATTTTTTGGATTTTTGTACAGATGTTTGTCAAATTTTAAAAAATTTTTGTTGAAACCAACTTCGATTTTTCTGGATTATGTTAGGTTTTTTTGATAGAGGAGCTGCATTTGAGTAATTTTAGTTGAAATTAACTTCGAATTTTTGATCAGATTTTTGTCAAATTTTAAAAAATTTTGTTGAAACCAACTTCGATCTCTCTGGATTATGTAAAGTTTTTTTGATAGAGGCGCTGCATTTGAGTAATTTTAGTTGAAATTAACTTCGAATTTTTGGATTTTTGTACAGATTTTTGTCAAATTATAAAAAATTTTGTTGTAACCAACTTCGATTATTCTGGATTACGTTAGGTTTTTTTGGTAGCGGAGCTGCATTTGAGTAATTTTAGTTGAAATTAACTTCGAATTTTGGGATTTTTGTACAGACGTTTGTCAAATTTTAAAAAATTTTGTTGAAACCAGCTTCGATTTTTCTGGATTATGTTAGGTTTTTTTTGATAGAGGAGCTGCATTTGAGTAATTTTAGTTGAAATTATCTTCGAATTTTTGGATTTTTGTACAGATTTTGTCAAATTTTAAAAAATTTTGTTGAAACCAACTTCGATTTTTCTGGATTATGTTAGGTTTTTTTGATAGAGGAGCTGCATTTGAGTAATTTTAGTTGAAAATAACTTCGAATTTTTGGATTTTTGTACAGATTTTTGTCAAATTTTAAAAAATTTTGTTTAAACCTACTTAGATTTTTCTGGATTATGTCAGGTTTTTTTTGATAGAGGAGCTGCATTTGAGTAATTTTAGTTGAAATTAACTTCGAATTTTTGGATTTTTGTACAGATTTTTGTCAAATTTTAAAAAATTTTGTTGAAACCAACTTCGATTTTTCTGGATTACGTTAGGTTTTTTTGATAGAGGAGCTGCATTTGAGTAATGTTAGTTGAAATTAACTTCGAATTTTTGGATTTTTGTACAGATTTTTGTCAAATTTTAAAAAATTTTGTTTAAACCTACTTCGATTTTTCTGGATTATGTTAGATTTTTTTTGATAGAGGAGCAGCATTTGAGTAATTTTAGTTGAAATTAACTTCGAATTTTTGGATTTTTGTACCGATTTTTGTCAAATTGTAAAAAATTTTGATGAAACCAACTTCGATTTTTCTGGATTATGTAAAGTTTTTTTGATAGAGTAGCTGCATTTGAGTAATTTTAGTTGTAATTAACTTCGAATTTTTGGATCTTTGTACAGATTTTTGTCAAATTTTAAAAAATTTTGTTGAAACCAACTTCGATTTTTCTGGATTATGTTAGGTTTTTTTGATAGAGGAGCTGCATTTGAGTAATTCTAGTTGAAATTATCTTCGAATTTTTGGATTTTTGTTCAGATTTTTGTCAAATTTTAAAAAATTTTGTTGAACCCAACTTCGATTTTTCTGGATTATGTTAGGTTTTTTTGATAGAGGAGCTGCATTTGAGTAATTTTAGTTGAAAATAACTTCGAATTTTTGGATTTTTGTACAGATTTTTGTCAAATTTTAAAAAATTTTGTTTAAACCAACTTCGATTTTTCTGGATTATGTTAGAATTTTTTTTTAATAGAGGAGCTGCATTTGAGTAATTTTAGTTGAAATTTACTTGGAATTATTGGATTTTTGTACAGATTTTTGTCAAATTTTAAAAAATTTTGTTGAAACCAACTTCGATTTTTCTGGATTATGTAAAGTTTTTTTGATAGAGAAGCTGCATTTGAGTAATTTTAGTTGAAAATAACTTCGAATTTTTGGATTTTTGTACAGATTTTTGTCAAATTTTAAAAAATTTTGTTTAAACCAACTTCGATTTTTCTGGATTATGTTAGGTTTTTTTTGATAGAGGAGCTGCATTTGAGTAATTTTAGTTGAAATTAACTTCGAATTTTTGGATTTTTGTACAGATTTTTGTCAAATTTTAAAAAATTTTGTTGAAACCAACTTCGATTTTTCTGGATTATGTAAAGTTTTTTTGATAGAGAAGCTGCATTTGAGTAATTTTAGTTGAAAATAACTTCGAATTTTTGGATTTTTGTACAGATTTTTGTCAAATTTTAAAAAATTTTGTTTAAACCAACTTCGATTTTTCTGGATTATGTTAGGTTTTTTTTGATAGAGGAGCTGCATTTGAGTAATTTTAGTTGAAATTAACTTCGAATTTTTGGATTTTTGTACAGATTTTTGTCAAATTTTAAAAAATTTTGTTGAAACCAACTTCGATTTTTCTGGATTATGTAAAGTTTTTTTGATAGAGGAGCTGCATTTGAGTAATTTTAGTTGTAATTAACTTCGAATTTTTTGATTTTTGTACAGATTTTTGTCAAATTTTAAAAAATTTTGTTTAAACCTACTTCGATTTTTCTGGATTATGTTAGGTTTTTTTGATAGACGAGCTGCATTTGAGTAATTCTAGTTGAAATTAACTTCGATTTTTTGGATTTTTGTACAGATTTTTGTCAAATTTTAAAAAATTTTGTTGAAACCAACATCGATTTTTCTGGATTATGTAAAGTTTTTTTGATAGAGGAGCTGCATTTGAGTAATTTTAGTTGAAATTAACTTCGAATTTTTGGATTCTTGTACAGATTTTTGTCAAATTTTAAAAAATTTTGTTGAAACCAACTTCGATTTTTCTGGATTATGTTAGGTTTTTTTGATAGACGAGCTGCATTTGAGTAATTCTAGTTGAAATTAACTTCGATTTTTTGGATTTTTGTACAAATTTTTGTCAAATTTTAAAAAATTTTGTTGAAACCAACTTCGATTTTTCTGGATTACGTTAGGTTTTTTGATGGAGGAGCTGCATTTGAGTAATTTTAGTTGAAATTAACTTCGAATTTTTGGATTTTTGTACAGATTTTTGCCAAATTTTAAAAAATTTTGTTGAAACCAACTTCGATTACTCTGGATTACGATAGGTTTTTTTGGTAGCGGAGCTGCATTTGAGTAATTTTAGTTGAAATTAACTTCGAATTTTGAGATTTTTGTACAGATGTTTGTCAAATTTTAAAAAATTTTTGTTGAAACCAACTTCGATTTTTCTGGATTACGTTAGGTTTTTTTTGATAGAGGAGCTGTATTTGAGTAATTTTAGTTGAAATTAACTTCGATTTTTTGGATTTTTGTACAGATGTTTGTCAAATTTTAAAAAATTTTTGTTGAAACCAACTTCGATTTTTCTGGATTATGTTAGGTTTTTTGGATAGAGGAGCTGCATTTGAGTAATTTTAGTTGAAAATAACTTCGAATTTTTGGATTTTTGTCAAATTTTAAAAAATTTTGTATAAACCTACTTCGATTTTTCTGGATTATGTTAGGTTTTTTTGATAGAGGAGTTGCATTTGAGTAATTGTAGTTGAAATTAACTTCGAATTTTTGGATTTTTGTACAGATTTTTGTCGAATTTTAAAAAATTTTGTTGAAACCAACTTCGATTACTCTGGATTATGTTAGGGTTTTTTGATAGAGGAGCTGCATTTGAGTAATTTTAGTTGAAATTAACTTCGAATTTTTGGATTTTTGTACAGATTTTTGTCAAATTTTAAAAAATTTTGTTGAAACCAACTTCGATTTTTCTGGATTATGTTAGGTTTTTTTGATAGAGGAGCTGCATTTGAGTAATTTTAATTGAAATTAACTTCGAATTGTTGGATTTTTGTACAGATTTTTGTCCAATTTTAAAAAATTATGTTGAAACCTACTTCGATTTTTCTGGATTATGTTAGGTTTTTTAATAGAGGAGCTGCATTTGAGTAATTTTAGTTGAAATTAACTTCGAATTGTTGGATTTTTGTACAGATTTTTGTCCAATTTTCATAAATTTTGCTGAAACCAACTTCGATTTTTCTGGATTATGTTAGGTTTTTTTGATAGAGGAGCTGTATTTGAATAATTTTAGTAGAAATTAACTTCGAATTTTTGGATTCTTGTACAGATTTTTGTCAAATTTTAAAAAATTTTGTTTAAACCTACTTCGATTTTTCTGGATTATGTTAGGTTTTTTGATAGACGAGCTGCATTTGAGTAATTTTAGTTGAAATTAACTTCGATTTTTTGGATTTTTGTACAGATGTTTGTCAAATTTTAAAAAATTTTTGTTGAAACCAACTTCGATTTTTCTGGATTATGTTAGGTTTTTTTGATAGAGGAGCTGCATTTGAGTAATTTTAGTTGAAATTAACTTCGAATTTTTGATCAGATTTTTGTCAAATTTTAAAAAATTTTGTTGAAACCAACTTCGATCTCTCTGGATTATGTAAAGTTTTTTTGATAGAGGCGCTGCATTTGAGTAATTTTAGTTGAAATTAACTTCGAATTTTTGGATTTTTGTACAGATTTTTGTCAAATTATAAAAAATTTTGTTGTAACCAACTTCGATTATTCTGGATTACGTTAGGTTTTTTTGGTAGCGGAGCTGCATTTGAGTAATTTTAGTTGAAATTAACTTCGAATTTTGGGATTTTTGTACAGACGTTTGTCAAATTTTAAAAAATTTTGTTGAAACCAGCTTCGATTTTTCTGGATTATGTTAGGTTTTTTTTGATAGAGGAGCTGCATTTGAGTAATTTTAGTTGAAATTATCTTCGAATTTTTGGATTTTTGTACAGATTTTGTCAAATTTTAAAAAATTTTGTTGAAACCAACTTCGATTTTTCTGGATTATGTTAGGTTTTTTGGATAGAGGAGCTGCATTTGAGTAATTTTAGTTGTAATTAACTTCGAATTTTTGGATTTTTGTACAGATTTTTGTCCAATTTTAAAAAATTTTGTTTAAACCTACTTCGATTTTTCTGGATTATGTTAGATTTTTTTGATAGAGGAGCTGCATTTGCGTAATTTTAGTTGAAATTAACTTCAAATTTTTGGATTTTTGTACAGATTTTTGTCAAATTTTAAATAATTTTGTTGAAACCAACTTCGATTACTCTGGATTACGTTAGGTTTTTTTGGTAGCGGAGCTGCATTTGAGTAATTTTAGTTGAAATTAACTTCGTATTTTGGGATTTTTGTACAGATGTTTGTCAAATTTTAAAAAATTTTGTTGAAACCAACTTCGATTTTTCTGGTTTATGTTAGGTTTTTTTGATAGAGGAGCTGCATTTGCGTAATTTTAGTTGAAATTAACTTCAAATTTTTGGATTTTTGTACAAATTTTTGTCAAATTTTAAATAATTTTGTTGAAACCAACTTCGATTACTCTGGATTACGTTAGGTTTTTTTGGTAGCGGAGCTGCATTTGAGTAATTTTAGTTGAAATTTACTTCGTATTTTGGGATTTTTGTACAGATGTTTGTCAAATTTTAAAAAATTTTTGTTGAAACCAACTTCGATTTTTCTGGATTATGTTAGGTTTTTTTGATAGAGGAGCTGCAGTTGAGTAATTTTAGTAGAAAATAACTTCGAATTTTTGGATTTTTGTACAGATTTTTGTCAAATTTTAAAAAATTTTGTTGAAATCAACTTCGATTTTTCTGGATTATGTTAGGTTTTTTTGATAGGGGAGCTGCATTTGAGTAATTTTAGTTGAAATTAACTTCGAATTTTTGGATTTTTGTACAGATTTTTGTCGAATTTTAAAAAATTTTGTTGAAACCAACTTCGATTACTCTGGATTATGTTAGGGTTTTTTGATAGAGGAGCTGCATTTGAGTAATTTTAGTTGAAATTAACTTCGAATTTTGGGATTTTTGTACAGACGTTTGTCAAATTTTAAAAAATTTTGTTGAAACCAACTTCGATTACTCTGGATTATGTTAGGTTTTTTTGATAGAGGAGCTGCATTTGAGTAATTTTAGTTGAAATTAACTTCGAATTTTTGGATTTTTGTACAGATTTTTGTCAAATTTTAAAAAATTTTGTTGAAACCAACTTCGATTTTTCTGGATTATGTAAAGTTTTTTTGATAGAGAAGCTGCATTTGAGTAATTTTAGTTGAAAATAACTTCGAATTTTTGGATTTTTGTACAGATTTTTGTCAAATTTTAAAAAATTTTGTTTAAACCAACTTCGATTTTTCTGGATTATGTTAGGTTTTTTTTGATAGAGGAGCTGCATTTGAGTAATTTTAGTTGAAATTAACTTCGAATTTTTGGATTTTTGTACAGATTTTTGTCAAATTTTAAAAAATTTTGTTGAAACCAACTTCGATTTTTCTGGATTATGTAAAGTTTTTTTGATAGAGGAGCTGCATTTGAGTAATTTTAGTTGTAATTAACTTCGAATTTTTGGATCTTTGTACAGATTTGTGTCAAATTTTAAAAAATTTTGTTGAAACCAACTTCGATTTTTCTGGATTATGTTAGGTTTTTTTGATAGAGGAGCTGCATTTGAGTAATTTTAGTTGAAATTAACTTCGAATTTTTTGATTTTTGTACAGATTTTTGTCAAATTTTAAAAAATTTTGTTTAAACCTACTTCGATTTTTCTGGATTATGTTAGGTTTTTTTGATAGACGAGCTGCATTTGAGTAATTTTAGTTGAAATTAACTTCGAATTTTTGGATTTTTGTACAGATGTTTGTCAAATTTTAAAAAATTTTTGTTGAAACCAACTTCGATTTTTCTGGATTATGTTAGGTTTTTTTGATAGAGGAGCTGCATTTGAGTAATTTTAGTTGAAAATAACTTCGAATTTTTTGATTTTTGTACAGATTTTTGTCAAATTTTAAAAAATTTTGTTGAAACCAACTTCGATTTTTCTGGATTATGTAAAGTTTTTTTGATAGAGGAGCTGCATTTGAGTAATTTTAGTTGAAATTAATTCCGAATTTTTGGATTTTTGTAACAGATTTTTGTCAAATTTTAAAAAATTTTGTTGAAACCAACTTCGATTTTTCTGGATTATGTTAGGTTTTTTTGATAGAGGAGCTGCATTTGAGTAATTTTAGTTGAAAATAACTTCGAATTTTTGGATTTTTGTACAGATTTTTGTCAAATTTTAAAAAATTTTGTTTAAACCAACTTCGATTTTTCTGGATTATGTCAGGTTTTTTTTGATAGAGGAGCTGCATTTGAGTAATTTTAGTTGAAATTAACTTCGAATTTTTGGATTTTTGTACAGATTTTTGTCAAATTTTAAAAAATTTTGTTGAAACCAACTTCGATTTTTCTGGATTATGTAAAGTTTTTTTGATAGAGGAGCTGCATTTGAGTAATTTTAGTTGTAATTAACTTCGAATTTTTGGATCTTTGTACAGATTTGTGTCAAATTTTAAAAAATTTTGTTGAAACCAACTTCGATTTTTCTGGATTATGTTAGGTTTTTTTGATAGAGGAGTTGCATTTGAGTAATTTTAGTTGAAATTAACTTCGAATTTTTTGATTTTTGTACAGATTTTTGTCAAATTTTAAAAAATTTTGTTTAAACCTACTTCGATTTTTCTGGATTATGTTAGGTTTTTTTGATAGACGAGCTGCATTTGAGTAATTTTAGTTGAAATTAACTTCGAATTTTTGGATTTTTGTACAGATGTTTGTCAAATTTTAAAAAATTTTTGTTGAAACCAACTTCGATTTTTCTGGATTATGTTAGGTTTTTTTGATAGAGGAGCTGCATTTGAGTAATTTTAGTTGAAAATAACTTCGAATTTTTTGATTTTTGTACAGATTTTTGTCAAATTTTAAAAAATTTTGTTGAAACCAACTTCGATTTTTCTGGATCATGTAAAGTTTTTTTGATAGAGGAGCTGCATTTGAGTAATTTTAGTTGAAATTAATTCCGAATTTTTGGATTTTTGTAACAGATTTTTGTCAAATTTTAAAAAATTTTGTTGAAACCAACTTCGATTTTTCTGGATTATGTTAGGTTTTTTTGATAGAGGAGCTGCATTTGAGTAATTTTAGTTGAAAATAACTTCGAATTTTTGGATTTTTGTACAGATTTTTGTCAAATTTTAAAAAATTTTGTTTAAACCTACTTCGATTTTTCTGGATTATGTCAGGTTTTTTTTGATAGAGGAGCTGCATTTGAGTAATTTTAGTTGAAATTAACTTCGAATTTTTGGATTTTTGTACAGATTTTTGTCAAATTTTAAAAAATTTTGTTGAAACCAACTTCGATTTTTCTGGATTACGTTAGGTTTTTTTGATAGAGGAGCTGCATTTGAGTAATGTTAGTTGAAATTAACTTCGAATTTTTGGATTTTTGTACAGATTTTTGTCAAATTTTAAAAAATTTTGTTTAAACCTACTTCGATTTTTCTGGATTATGTTAGATTTTTTTTGATAGAGGAGCAGCATTTGAGTAATTTTAGTTGAAATTAACTTCGAATTTTTGGATTTTTGTACCGATTTTTGTCAAATTGTAAAAAATTTTGATGAAACCAACTTCGATTTTTCTGGATTATGTAAAGTTTTTTTGATAGAGTAGCTGCATTTGAGCAATTTTAGTTGTAATTAACTTCGAATTTTTGGATCTTTGTACAGATTTTTGTCAAATTTTAAAAAATTTTGTTGAAACCAACTTCGATTTTTCTGGATTATGTTAGGTTTTTTTGATAGAGGAGCTGCATTTGAGTAATTCTAGTTGAAATTATCTTCGAATTTTTGGATTTTTGTTCAGATTTTTGTCAAATTTTAAAAAATTTTGTTGAACCCAACTTCGATTTTTCTGGATTATGTTAGGTTTTTTTGATAGAGGAGCTGCATTTGAGTAATTTTAGTTGAAAATAACTTCGAATTTTTGGATTTTTGTACAGATTTTTGTCAAATTTTAAAAAATTTTGTTTAAACCAACTTCGATTTTTCTGGATTATGTTAGAATTTTTTTTTAATAGAGGAGCTGCATTTGAGTAATTTTAGTTGAAATTTACTTGGAATTATTGGATTTTTGTACAGATTTTTGTCAAATTTTAAAAAATTTTGTTGAAACCAACTTCGATTTTTCTGGATTATGTAAAGTTTTTTTGATAGAGAAGCTGCATTTGAGTAATTTTAGTTGAAAATAACTTCGAATTTTTGGATTTTTGTACAGATTTTTGTCAAATTTTAAAAAATTTTGTTTAAACCAACTTCGATTTTTCTGGATTATGTTAGGTTTTTTTTGATAGAGGAGCTGCATTTGAGTAATTTTAGTTGAAATTAACTTCGAATTTTTGGATTTTTGTACAGATTTTTGTCAAATTTTAAAAAATTTTGTTGAAACCAACTTCGATTTTTCTGGATTATGTAAAGTTTTTTTGATAGAGAAGCTGCATTTGAGTAATTTTAGTTGAAAATAACTTCGAATTTTTGGATTTTTGTACAGATTTTTGTCAAATTTTAAAAAATTTTGTTTAAACCAACTTCGATTTTTCTGGATTATGTTAGGTTTTTTTTGATAGAGGAGCTGCATTTGAGTAATTTTAGTTGAAATTAACTTCGAATTTTTGGATTTTTGTACAGATTTTTGTCAAATTTTAAAAAATTTTGTTGAAACCAACTTCGATTTTTCTGGATTATGTAAAGTTTTTTTGATAGAGGAGCTGCATTTGAGTAATTTTAGTTGTAATTAACTTCGAATTTTTGGATCTTTGTACAGATTTGTGTCAAATTTTAAAAAATTTTGTTGAAACCAACTTCGATTTTTCTGGATTATGTTAGGTTTTTTTGATAGAGGAGCTGCATTTGAGTAATTTTAGTTGAAATTAACTTCGAATTTTTTTATTTTTGTACAGATTTTTGTCAAATTTTAAAAAATTTTGTTTAAACCTACTTCGATTTTTCTGGATTATGTTAGGTTTTTTTGATAGACGAGCTGCATTTGAGTAATTCTAGTTGAAATTAACTTCGATTTTTTGGATTTTTGTACAGATTTTTGTCAAATTTTAAAAAATTTTGTTGAAACCAACATCGATTTTTCTGGATTATGTAAAGTTTTTTTGATAGAGGAGCTGCATTTGAGTAATTTTAGTTGAAATTAACTTCGAATTTTTGGATTCTTGTACAGATTTTTGTCAAATTTTAAAAAATTTTGTTGAAACCAACTTCGATTTTTCTGGATTATGTTAGGTTTTTTTGATAGACGAGCTGCATTTGAGTAATTCTAGTTGAAATTAACTTCGATTTTTTGGATTTTTGTACAAATTTTTGTCAAATTTTAAAAAATTTTGTTGAAACCAACTTCGATTTTTCTGGATTACGTTAGGTTTTTTGATGGAGGAGCTGCATTTGAGTAATTTTAGTTGAAATTAACTTCGAATTTTTGGATTTTTGTACAGATTTTTGCCAAATTTTAAAAAATTTTGTTGAAACCAACTTCGATTACTCTGGATTACGATAGGTTTTTTTGGTAGCGGAGCTGCATTTGAGTAATTTTAGTTGAAATTAACTTCGAATTTTGAGATTTTTGTACAGATGTTTGTCAAATTTTAAAAAATTTTTGTTGAAACCAACTTCGATTTTTCTGGATTACGTTAGGTTTTTTTTGATAGAGGAGCTGTATTTGAGTAATTTTAGTTGAAATTAACTTCGATTTTTTGGATTTTTGTACAGATGTTTGTCAAATTTTAAAAAATTTTTGTTGAAACCAACTTCGATTTTTCTGGATTATGTTAGGTTTTTTAATAGAGGAGCTGCATTTGAGTAATTTTAGTTGAAATTAACTTCGAATTGTTGGATTTTTGTACAGATTTTTGTCCAATTTTAAAAAATTATGTTGAAACCTACTTCGATTTTTCTGGATTATGTTAGGTTTTTTAATAGAGGAGCTGCATTTGAGTAATTTTAGTTGAAATTAACTTCGAATTTTTGGATTTTTGTACAGATTTTTTTAAAATTTTAAAAAATTTTGTTGAAACCAACTTCGATTTCTCTGGATTATGTTAGGTTTTTTTGATAGAGGAGCAGCATTTGAGTAATTTTAGTTGAAATTAACTCCGAATTTTTGGGTTTTTGTTTAGATTTTTGTCAAATTTTCATAAATTTTGCTGAAACCAACTTCGATTTTTCTGGATTATGTTAGGTTTTTTTGATAGAGGAGCTGTATTTGAATAATTTTAGTAGAAATTAACTTCGAATTTTTGGATTCTTGTACAGATTTTTGTCAAATTTTAAAAAATTTTGTTTAAACCTACTTCGATTTTTCTGGATTATGTTAGGTTTTTTGATAGACGAGCTGCATTTGAGTAATTTTAGTTGAAATTAACTTCGATTTTTTGGATTTTTGTACAGATGTTTGTCAAATTTTAAAAAATTTTTGTTGAAACCAACTTCGATTTTTCTGGATTATGTTAGGTTTTTTTGATAGAGGAGCTGCATTTGAGTAATTTTAGTTGAAATTAACTTCGAATTATTGATCAGATTTTTGTCAAATTTTAAAAAATTTTGTTGAAACCAACTTCGATCTCTCTGGATTATGTAAAGTTTTTTTGATAGAGGCGCTGCATTTGAGTAATTTTAGTTGAAATTAACTTCGAATTTTTGGATTTTTGTACAGATTTTTGTCAAATTATAAAAAATTTTGTTGTAACCAACTTCGATTATTCTGGATTACGTTAGGTTTTTTTGGTAGCGGAGCTGCATTTGAGTAATTTTAGTTGAAATTAACTTCGAATTTTGGGATTTTTGTACAGACGTTTGTCAAATTTTAAAAAATTTTGTTGAAACCAGCTTCGATTTTTCTGGATTATGTTAGGTTTTTTTTGATAGAGGAGCTGCATTTGAGTAATTTTAGTTGAAATTATCTTCGAATTTTTGGATTTTTGTACAGATTTTGTCAAATTTTAAAAAATTTTGTTGAAACCAACTTCGATTTTTCTGGATTATGTTAGGTTTTTTGGATAGAGGAGCTGCATTTGAGTAATTTTAGTTGTAATTAACTTCGAATTTTTGGATTTTTGTACAGATTTTTGTCCAATTTTAAAAAATTTTGTTTAAACCTACTTCGATTTTTCTGGATTATGTTAGATTTTTTTGATAGAGGAGCTGCATTTGCGTAATTTTAGTTGAAAATAACTTCAAATTTTTGGATTTTTGTACAGATTTTTGTCAAATTTTAAATAATTTTGTTGAAACCAACTTCGATTACTCTGGATTACGTTAGGTTTTTTTGGTAGCGGAGCTGCATTTGAGTAATTTTAGTTGAAATTAACTTCGTATTTTGGGATTTTTGTACAGATGTTTGTCAAATTTTAAAAAATTTTGTTGAAACCAACTTCGATTTTTCTGGTTTATGTTAGGTTTTTTTGATAGAGGAGCTGCATTTGCGTAATTTTAGTTGAAATTAACTTCAAATTTTTGGATTTTTGTACAAATTTTTGTCAAATTTTAAATAATTTTGTTGAAACCAACTTCGATTACTCTGGATTACGTTAGGTTTTTTTGGTAGCGGAGCTGCATTTGAGTAATTTTAGTTGAAATTTACTTCGTATTTTGGGATTTTTGTACAGATGTTTGTCAAATTTTAAAAAATTTTTGTTGAAACCAACTTCGATTTTTCTGGATTATGTTAGGTTTTTTTGATAGAGGAGCTGCAGTTGAGTAATTTTAGTTGAAAATAACTTCGAATTTTTGGATTTTTGTACAGATTTTTGTCAAATTTTAAAAAATTTTGTTGAAATCAACTTCGATTTTTCTGGATTATGTTAGGTTTTTTTGATAGGGGAGCTGCATTTGAGTAATTTTAGTTGAAATTAACTTCGAATTTTTGGATTTTTGTACAGATTTTTGTCGAATTTTAAAAAATTTTGTTGAAACCAACTTCGATTACTCTGGATTATGTTAGGGTTTTTTGATAGAGGAGCTGCATTTGAGTAATTTTAGTTGAAATTAACTTCGAATTTTGGGATTTTTGTACAGACGTTTGTCAAATTTTAAAAAATTTTGTTGAAACCAACTTCGATTACTCTGGATTATGTTAGGTTTTTTTGATAGAGGAGCTGCATTTGAGTAATTTTAGTTGAAATTAACTTCGAATTTTTGGATTTTTGTACAGATTTTTGTAAAATTTTAAAAAATTTTGTTGAAACCAACTTCGATTTCTCTGGATTATGTAAAGTTTTTTTGATAGAGGAGCTGCATTTGAGTAATTTTAGTTGAAATTAACTTCGAATTTTTGGATTCTTGTACAGATTTTTGTCAAATTTTAAAAAATTTTGTTGAAACCAACTTCGATTTTTCTGGATTATGTTAGGTTTTTTGGATAGAGGAGCTGCATTTGAGTAATTTTTGTTGAAATTAACTTCGAATTTTTGGATTTTTGTGCAGATTTTTTTCAAATTTTATAAAATTTTGTTGAACCCAACTTCGATTTTTCTGGATTATGTTAGGTTTTTTTGATAGAGGAGCTGCATTTGAGTAATTCTAGTTGAAATTAACTTCGAATTTTTGGATTTTTGTACAGATTTTTGTCAAATTTTAAAAAATTTTGTTGAAACCAACTTCGATTTTTCTGGATTATGTTAGGTTTTTTGGATAGAGGAGCTGCATTTGAGTAATTCTAGTTGTAATTAACTTCGAATTTTTGGATTTTTGTACAGATTTTTGTCAAATTTTAAAAAATTTTGTTGAAACCAACTTCGATTTTTCTGGATTATGTAAAGTTTTTTTGATAGAGGAGCTGCATTTGAGTAATTCTAGTTGAAATTAACTTCGAATTTTTGGATTTTTGTACAGATTTTTGTCAAATTTTAAAAAGTTTTGATGAAACCAACTTCGAATTTTTGGATTTTTGTACAGATTTTTGTCAAATTTTAAAAAATTTTGTTGAAACCAACTTCGATTTTTCTGGAATATGTTAGGTTTTTTGATAGAGGAGCTGCATTTGAGTAATTTTAGTTGAAATTAACTTCGAATTTTTGTCAAATTTTATAAAGTTTTGTTGAAACCAACTTCGATTTTTCTGGATTATGTTAGGTTTTTTTGATAGAGGAGCTGCATTTGAGTAATTTTAGTTGAAAATAACTTCGAATTTTTGGATTTTTGTACAGATTTTTGTCAAATTTTAAAAAATTTTGTTTAAACCTACTTCGATTTTTCTGGATTATGTTAGGTTTTTTTGATAGAGGAGCTGCATTTGAGTAATTTTAGTTGAAATTAACTTCGAATTTTTGGATTTTTGCACAGATATTTGTAAAATTGTAAAAAATTTTGTTGAAACCAACATCGATTTCTCTGGATTATGTTAGGTTTTTTTGATAGAGGAGCTGCATTTGACTAATTCTAGTTGAAATTAACTTCGAATTTTTGGATTTTTGTACAGATTTTTGTCAAATTTTAAAAAATTTTGTTGAAACCAACTTCGATTTTTCGGGATTATGTAAAGTTTTTTTGTTAGAGGAGCTGCATTTGAGTAATTTTAGTTGAAAATAACTTCGAATTTTTGGATTTTTGTACAGATTTTTGTCAAATTTTATTTGAAATTAACTTCGAATTTTTGGATTTTTGTACAGATATTTGTCAAATTTTAAAAAAATTTGTTGAAACCAACTTCGATTTTTCTGGATTATGTTAGGTTTTTTGGATAGAGGAGCTGCATTTGAGTAATTTTAGTTGTAATTAACTTCGAATTTTTGGATTTTTGTGCAGATTTTTGTCAAATTTTATAAAATTTTGTTGAACCCAACTTCGATTTTTCTGGATTATGTTAGGTTTTTTGGATAGAGGAGCTGCATTTGAGTAATTCTAGTTGTAATTAACTTCGAATTTTTGGATTTTTGTACAGATTTTTGTCAAATTTTAAAAAATTTTGTTGAAACCAACTTCGATTTTTCTGGATTATGTAATTTTTTTTTGATAGAGGAGCTGCATTTGAGTAATTCTAGTTGAAATTAACTTCGAATTTTTGGATTTTTGTACAGATTTTTGTCAAATTTTAAAAAGTTTTGATGAAACCAACTTCGAATTTTTGGATTTTTGTACAGATTTTTGTCAAATTTTAAAAAATTTTGTTGAAACCAACTTCGATTTTTCTGGAATATGTTAGGTTTTTTGATAGAGGAGCTGCATTTGAGTAATTTTAGTTGAAATTAACTTCGAATTTTTGGATTTTTGTACAGATTTTTGTCAAATTTTAAAAAATTTTGTTGAAACCAACTTCGATTACTCTGGATTACGTTAGGTTTTTTCGGTAGCGGAGCTGCATTTGAGTAATTTTAGTTGAAATTAACTTCGAATTTTGGGATTTTTGTACAGACGTTTGTCAAATTTTAAAAAATTTTGTTGAAACCAACTTCGATTTTTCTGGATTATGTTAGGTTTTTTGGATAGAGGAGCTGCATTTGAGTAATTTTAGTTGTAATTAACTTCGAATTTTTGGATTTTTGTGCAGATTTTTTTCAAATTTTATAAAATTTTGTTGAACCCAACTTCGATTTTTCTGGATTATGTTAGGTTTTTTTGATAGAGGAGCTGCATTTGAGTAATTCTAGTTGAAATTAACTTCGAATTTTTGGATTTTTGTACAGATTTTTGTCAAATTTTAAAAAATTTTGTTGAAACCAACTTCGATTTTTCTGGATTATGTTAGGTTTTTTGGATAGAGGAGCTGCATTTGAGTAATTCTAGTTGTAATTAACTTCGAATTTTTGGATTTTTGTACAGATTTTTGTCAAATTATAAAAAAATTTTGTTGAAACCAACTTCGATTACTCTGGATTACGTTAGGTTTTTTTGGTAGCGGAGCTGCATTTGAGTAATTTTAGTTGAAATTAACTTCGAATTTTGGGATTTTTGTACAGACGTTTGTCAAATTTTAAAAAATTTTGTTGAAACCAACTTCGATTTTTCTGGATTATGTTAGGTTTTTTGGATAGAGGAGCTGCATTTGAGTAATTTTAGTTGTAATTAACTTCGAATTTTTGGATTTTTGTGCAGATTTTTTTCAAATTTTATAAAATTTTGTTGAACCCAACTTCGATTTTTCTGGATTATGTTAGGTTTTTTTGATAGAGGAGCTGCATTTGAGTAATTCTAGTTGAAATTAACTTCGAATTTTTGGATTTTTGTGCAGATTTTTTTCAAATTTTATAAAATTTTGTTGAACCCAACCTCGATTTTTCTGGATTATGTTAGGTTTTTTTGATAGAGGAGCTGCATTTGAGTAATTCTAGTTGAAATTAACTTCGAATTTTTGGATTTTTGTACAGATTTTTGTCAAATTTTAAAAAATTTTGTTGAAACCAACTTCGATTTTTCTGGATTATGTTAGGTTTTTTGGATAGAGGAGCTGCATTTGAGTAATTCTAGTTGTAATTAACTTCGAATTTTTGGATTTTTGTACAGATTTTGGTCAAATTTTAAAAAATTTTGTTGAAACCAACTTCGATTTTTCTGGATTATGTAAAGTTTTTTTGATAGAGGAGCTGCATTTGAGTAATTTTAGTTGAAATTAACTTCGAATTTTGGGATTTTTGTACAGACGTTTGTCAAATTTTAAAAAATTTTGTTGAAACCAACTTCGATTACTCTGGATTATGTTAGGTTTTTTTGATAGAGGAGCTGCATTTGAGTAATTTTAGTTGAAATTAACTTCGAATTTTTGGATTTTTGTACAGATTTTTGTAAAATTTTAAAAAATTTTGTTGAAACCAACTTCGATTTCTCTGGATTATGTAAAGTTTTTTTGATAGAGGAGCTGCATTTGAGTAATTTTAGTTGAAATTAACTTCGAATTTTTGGATTCTTGTACAGATTTTTGTCAAATTTTAAAAAATTTTGTTGAAACCAACTTCGATTTTTCTGGATTATGTTAGGTTTTTTGGATAGAGGAGCTGCATTTGAGTAATTTTTGTTGAAATTAACTTCGAATTTTTGGATTTTTGTGCAGATTTTTTTCAAATTTTATAAAATTTTGTTGAACCCAACTTCGATTTTTCTGGATTATGTTAGGTTTTTTTGATAGAGGAGCTGCATTTGAGTAATTCTAGTTGAAATTAACTTCGAATTTTTGGATTTTTGTACAGATTTTTGTCAAATTTTAAAAAATTTTGTTGAAACCAACTTCGATTTTTCTGGATTATGTTAGGTTTTTTGGATAGAGGAGCTGCATTTGAGTAATTCTAGTTGTAATTAACTTCGAATTTTTGGATTTTTGTACAGATTTTTGTCAAATTTTAAAAAATTTTGTTGAAACCAACTTCGATTTTTCTGGATTATGTAAAGTTTTTTTGATAGAGGAGCTGCATTTGAGTAATTCTAGTTGAAATTAACTTCGAATTTTTGGATTTTTGTACAGATTTTTGTCAAATTTTAAAAAGTTTTGATGAAACCAACTTCGAATTTTTGGATTTTTGTACAGATTTTTGTCAAATTTTAAAAAATTTTGTTGAAACCAACTTCGATTTTTCTGGAATATGTTAGGTTTTTTGATAGAGGAGCTGCATTTGAGTAATTTTAGTTGAAATTAACTTCGAATTTTTGTCAAATTTTATAAAGTTTTGTTGAAACCAACTTCGATTTTTCTGGATTATGTTAGGTTTTTTTGATAGAGGAGCTGCATTTGAGTAATTTTAGTTGAAAATAACTTCGAATTTTTGGATTTTTGTACAGATTTTTGTCAAATTTTAAAAAATTTTGTTTAAACCTACTTCGATTTTTCTGGATTATGTTAGGTTTTTTTGATAGAGGAGCTGCATTTGAGTAATTTTAGTTGAAATTAACTTCGAATTTTTGGATTTTTGCACAGATATTTGTAAAATTGTAAAAAATTTTGTTGAAACCAACATCGATTTCTCTGGATTATGTTAGGTTTTTTTGATAGAGGAGCTGCATTTGACTAATTCTAGTTGAAATTAACTTCGAATTTTTGGATTTTTGTACAGATTTTTGTCAAATTTTAAAAAATTTTGTTGAAACCAACTTCGATTTTTCGGGATTATGTAAAGTTTTTTTGTTAGAGGAGCTGCATTTGAGTAATTTTAGTTGAAAATAACTTCGAATTTTTGGATTTTTGTACAGATTTTTGTCAAATTTTATTTGAAATTAACTTCGAATTTTTGGATTTTTGTACAGATATTTGTCAAATTTTAAAAAAATTTGTTGAAACCAACTTCGATTTTTCTGGATTATGTTAGGTTTTTTGGATAGAGGAGCTGCATTTGAGTAATTTTAGTTGTAATTAACTTCGAATTTTTGGATTTTTGTGCAGATTTTTGTCAAATTTTATAAAATTTTGTTGAACCCAACTTCGATTTTTCTGGATTATGTTAGGTTTTTTGGATAGAGGAGCTGCATTTGAGTAATTCTAGTTGTAATTAACTTCGAATTTTTGGATTTTTGTACAGATTTTTGTCAAATTTTAAAAAATTTTGTTGAAACCAACTTCGATTTTTCTGGATTATGTAATTTTTTTTTGATAGAGGAGCTGCATTTGAGTAATTCTAGTTGAAATTAACTTCGAATTTTTGGATTTTTGTACAGATTTTTGTCAAATTTTAAAAAGTTTTGATGAAACCAACTTCGAATTTTTGGATTTTTGTACAGATTTTTGTCAAATTTTAAAAAATTTTGTTGAAACCAACTTCGATTTTTCTGGAATATGTTAGGTTTTTTGATAGAGGAGCTGCATTTGAGTAATTTTAGTTGAAATTAACTTCGAATTTTTGGATTTTTGTACAGATTTTTGTCAAATTTTAAAAAATTTTGTTGAAACCAACTTCGATTACTCTGGATTACGTTAGGTTTTTTCGGTAGCGGAGCTGCATTTGAGTAATTTTAGTTGAAATTAACTTCGAATTTTGGGATTTTTGTACAGACGTTTGTCAAATTTTAAAAAATTTTGTTGAAACCAACTTCGATTTTTCTGGATTATGTTAGGTTTTTTGGATAGAGGAGCTGCATTTGAGTAATTTTAGTTGTAATTAACTTCGAATTTTTGGATTTTTGTGCAGATTTTTTTCAAATTTTATAAAATTTTGTTGAACCCAACTTCGATTTTTCTGGATTATGTTAGGTTTTTTTGATAGAGGAGCTGCATTTGAGTAATTCTAGTTGAAATTAACTTCGAATTTTTGGATTTTTGTACAGATTTTTGTCAAATTTTAAAAAATTTTGTTGAAACCAACTTCGATTTTTCTGGATTATGTTAGGTTTTTTGGATAGAGGAGCTGCATTTGAGTAATTCTAGTTGTAATTAACTTCGAATTTTTGGATTTTTGTACAGATTTTTGTCAAATTATAAAAAAATTTTGTTGAAACCAACTTCGATTACTCTGGATTACGTTAGGTTTTTTTGGTAGCGGAGCTGCATTTGAGTAATTTTAGTTGAAATTAACTTCGAATTTTGGGATTTTTGTACAGACGTTTGTCAAATTTTAAAAAATTTTGTTGAAACCAACTTCGATTTTTCTGGATTATGTTAGGTTTTTTGGATAGAGGAGCTGCATTTGAGTAATTTTAGTTGTAATTAACTTCGAATTTTTGGATTTTTGTGCAGATTTTTTTCAAATTTTATAAAATTTTGTTGAACCCAACTTCGATTTTTCTGGATTATGTTAGGTTTTTTTGATAGAGGAGCTGCATTTGAGTAATTCTAGTTGAAATTAACTTCGAATTTTTGGATTTTTGTGCAGATTTTTTTCAAATTTTATAAAATTTTGTTGAACCCAACCTCGATTTTTCTGGATTATGTTAGGTTTTTTTGATAGAGGAGCTGCATTTGAGTAATTCTAGTTGAAATTAACTTCGAATTTTTGGATTTTTGTACAGATTTTTGTCAAATTTTAAAAAATTTTGTTGAAACCAACTTCGATTTTTCTGGATTATGTTAGGTTTTTTTGGTAGCGGAGCTGCATTTGAGTAATTTTAGTTGAAATTAACTTCGAATTTTGGGATTTTTGTACAGACGTTTGTCAAATTTTAAAAAATTTTGTTGAAACCAACTTCGATTTTTCTGGATTATGTTAGGTTTTTTGGATAGAGGAGCTGCATTTGAGTAATTTTAGTTGTAATTAACTTCGAATTTTTGGATTTTTGTGCAGATTTTTTTCAAATTTTAAAAAGTTTTGATGAAACCAACTTCGAATTTTTGGATTTTTGTACAGATTTTTGTCAAATTTTAAAAAATTTTGTTGAAACCAACTTCGATTTTTCTGGAATATGTTAGGTTTTTTGATAGAGGAGCTGCATTTGAGTAATTTTAGTTGAAATTAACTTCGAATTTTTGTCAAATTTTAAAAAATTTTGTTGAAACCAACTTCGATTTTTCTGGAATATGTTAGGTTTTTTTGATAGGGGAGCTGCATTTGAGTAATTTTAGTTGAAATTAACTTCGAATTTTTGCATTTTTGTACAGATATTTGTCAAATTTTTAAAAATTTTGTTGTAACCAACTTCGATTACTCTGGATTACGTTAGGTTTTTTTGGTAGCGGAGCTGCATTTGAGTAATTTTAGTTGAAATTAACTTCGAATTTTTGGATTTTTGTACAGATTTTTGTCAAATTTTAAAAAATTTTGTTGAAACCAACTTCGATTTTTCTGGATTATATTAGGTTTTTTTGATAGAGGAGCTGCATTTGAGTAACTCTAGTTGAAATTAACTTCGAATTTTTGGATTTTTGTTCAGATTTTCGTCAAATTTTAAAAATTTTTTTTGAAACCAACTTCGATTTTTCTGGATTATGTAAAGTTTTTTTGATAGAGGAGCTGCATTTGAGTAATTTTAGTTGAAAATAACTTCGAATTTTTGGATTTTTGTACAGATTTTTGTCAAATTTTATAAAATTTTGTTGAAACCAACTTCGATTTTTCTGGATTATGTTAGGTTTTTGGGATAGAGGAGCTGCATTTGAGTAATTTTAGTTGTAATTAACTTCGAATTTTTGGATTTTTGTACAGATTTTTGTCAAATTTTATAAAATTTTGTTGAAACCGACTTCGATTTTTCTGGAATATGTTAGGTTTTTTTGTTAAAGGAGCTGCATTTGAGTAATTTTAGTTGAAATTAACTTCGAATTTTTGGATTCTTGTACAGATTTTTGTCAAATTTTAAAAAATTTTGTTGAAACCAACTTCGATTTTTCTGGATTATGTAAAGTTTTTTTGATAGAGGAGCTGCATTTGAGTAATTTTAGTTGAAAATAACTTCGAATTTTTGGATGTTTGTACAGATTTTTTACAAATTATAAAAAATTTTGTTGAAACCAACTTCGATTTTTCTGGATTATGTTAGGTCTTTTGGATAGAGGAGCTGCATTTGAGTAATTTTAGTTGAAATTATCTTCGAATTTTTGGATTTTTGTACAGATTCTTGTCAAATTTTAAAAAATTTTGTTGAAACCAACTTCGATTTTTCTGGATTATGTTAGGTTTTTTGGATAGAGGAGCTGCATTTGAGTAATTTTAGTTGAAATTATCTTCGAATTTTTGGATTTTTGTACAGATTTTTGTCAAATTTTAGTTGAAATTAACTTCGAATTTTTGGATTTTTGTACAGATATATGTCAAATTTTAAAAAAATTTGTTGAAACCAACTTCGATTTTTCTGGATTATGTTAGGTTTTTTGGATAGAGGAGCTGCATTTGAGTAATTTTAGTTGTAATTAACTTCGAATTTTTGGATTTTTGTGCAGATTTTTGTCAAATTTTATAAAATTTTGTTGAACCCAACTTCGATTTTTCTGGATTATGTTAGGTTTTTTCGATAGAGGAGCTGCATTTGAGTAATTCTAGTTGAAATTAACATCGAATTTTTTGATTTTTGTATAGATTTTTGTCAAATATTAAAAAATTTTGTTGAAACCAACTTCGATTTTTCTGGATTATGTAAAGTTTTTTTGATAGGGGAGCTGCATTTGAGTAATTTTAGTTGAAAATAACTTCGAATTTTGGGATTTTTGTACAGACGTTTGTCAAATTTTAAAAAATTTTGTTGAAACCAACTTCGATTTTTCTGGATTATGTTAGGTTTTTTGGATAGAGGAGCTGCATTTGAGTAATTTTAGTTGTAATTAACTTCGAATTTTTGGATTTTTGTGCAGATTTTTTTCAAATTTTATAAAATTTTGTTGAACCCAACTTCGATTTTTCTGGATTATGTTAGGTTTTTTTGATAGAGGAGCTGCATTTGAGTAATTCTAGTTGAAATTAACTTCGAATTTTTGGATTTTTGTACAGATTTTTGTCAAATTTTAAAAAATTTTGTTGAAACCAACTTCGATTTTTCTGGATTATGTTAGGTTTTTTGGATAGAGGAGCTGCATTTGAGTAATTCTAGTTGTAATTAACTTCGAATTTTTGGATTTTTGTACAGATTTTTGTCAAATTTTAAAAAATTTTGTTGAAACCAACTTCGATTTTTCTGGATTATGTAAAGTTTTTTTGATAGAGGAGCTGCATTTGAGTAATTCTAGTTGAAATTAACTTCGAATTTTTGGATTTTTGTACAGATTTTTGTCAAATTTTAAAAAGTTTTGATGAAACCAACTTCGAATTTTTGGATTTTTGTACAGATTTTTGACAAATTTTAAAAAATTTTGTTGAAACCAACTTCGATTTTTCTGGAATATGTTAGGTTTTTTGATAGAGGAGCTGCATTTGAGTAATTTTAGTTGAAATTAACTTCGAATTTTTGTCAAATTTTATAAAGTTTTGTTGAAACCAACTTCGATTTTTCTGGATTATGTTAGGTTTTTTTGATAGAGGAGCTGCATTTGAGTAATTTTAGTTGAAATTAACTTCGAATTTTTGGATTTTTGCACAGATATTTGTAAAATTGTAAAAAATTTTGTTGAAACCAACATCGATTTCTCTGGATTATGTTAGGTTTTTTTGATAGAGGAGCTGCATTTGACTAATTCTAGTTGAAATTAACTTCGAATTTTTGGATTTTTGTACAGATTTTTGTCAAATTTTAAAAAATTTTTTTGAAACCAACTTCGATTTTTCGGGATTATGTAAAGTTTTTTTGTTAGAGGAGCTGCATTTGAGTAATTTTAGTTGAAAATAACTTCGAATTTTTTGATTTTTGTACAGATTTTTGTCAAATTTTAGTTGAAATTAACTTCGAATTTTTGGATTTTTGTACAGATATTTGTCAAATTTTAAAAAAATTTGTTGAAACCAACTTCGATTTTTCTGGATTATGTTAGGTTTTTTGGATAGAGGAGCTGCATTTGAGTAATTTTAGTTGTAATTAACTTCGAATTTTTGGATTTTTGTGCAGATTTTTGTCAAATTTTATAAAATTTTGTTGAACCCAACTTCGATTTTTCTGGATTATGTAAAGTATTTTTGTTAGAGGAGCTGCATTTGAGTAATTTTAGTTGAAAATAACTTCGAATTTTTGGATTTTTGTACAGATTTTTGTCAAATTTTAAAAAATTTTGTTGAAACCAACTTCGATTTTTCTGGAATATGTTAGGTTTTTTTGATAGGGGAGCTGCATTTGAGTAATTTTAGTTGAAATTAACTTCGAATTTTTGCATTTTTGTACAGATATTTGTCAAATTTTTAAAAATTTGGTTGTAACCAACTTCGATTACTCTGGATTACGTTAGGTTTTTTTGGTAGCGGAGCTGCATTTGAGTAATTTTAGTTGAAATTAACTTCGAATTTTGGGATTTTTGTACAGATGTTTATCAAATTTTAAAAAACATTGTTGAAACCAACTTCGATTTTTCTGGATTATATTAGGTTTTTTTGATAGAGGAGCTGCATTTGAGTAATTTTAGTTGAAAATAACTTCGAATTTTTGGATTTTTGTACAGATTTTTGTCAAATTTTAAAAAATTTTGTTGAAACCAACTTCGATTTTTCTGGATTATGTAAAGTTTTTTTGATAGAGGAGCTGCATTTGAGTAATTTTAGTTGAAAATAACTTCGAATTTTTGGATTTTTGTACAGATTTTTTCAAATTTTAAAAAATTTTGTTGAAATCAACTTCGATTTTTCTGGAATATGTTAGGTTTTTTTGATAGAGGAGCTGCATTTGAGTAATTTTAGTTGAAATTATCTTCGAATTTTTGGATTTTTGTACAGATTTTTGTCAAATTTTAAAAACTTTTGTTGAAACCAACTTCGATTTTTCTGGATTATGTTAGGTTTTTTGGATAGAGGAGCTGCATTTGAGTAATTTTTGTTGAAATTATCTTCGAATTTTTGGATTTTTGTTCAGATATTTGTCAAATTTTAAAAAATTTTGTTGAAACCAACTTCGATTACTCTGGATTACGTTAGGTTTTCTTGATAGAGGAGCTGCATTTGAGTAATTTTAGTTGAAATTAACTTCGAATTTTTGGATTTTTGTACAGATTTTTGTCAAATTTTAAAAAATTTTGTTGAAACCAACTTCGATTTTTCTGGATTATGTTAGGTTTTTTTGATAGAGGAGCTGCATTTGAGTAATTTTAGTTGAAATTAACTTCGAATTTTTGGATTTTTGTACAGATTTTTGTCAAATTTTAAAAAATTTTGTTGAAACCAACTTCGATTACTCTGGATTACGTTAGGTTTTTTTGGTAGCGGAGCTGCATTTGAGTAATTTTAGTTGAAATTAACTTCGAATTTTGGGATTTTTGTACAGACGTTTGTCAAATTTTAAAAAATTTTGTTGAAACCAACTTCGATTTTTCTGGATTATGTTAGGTTTTTTTGATAGAGGAGCTGCATTTGAGTAATTTTAGTTGAAAATAACTTCGAATTTTTGGATTTTTGTACAGATTTTTGTCAAATTTTAAAAAATTTTGTTTAAACCTAATTCGATTTTCTGGATTATGTTAGGTTTTTTTGATAGAGGAGCTGCATTTGAGTAATTTTAGTTGAAATTAACTTCGAATTTTTGTCAAATTTTAAAAAGTTTTGTTGAAACCAACTTCGATTTTTCTGGAATATGTTAGGTTTTTTGATAGAGGAGCTGCATTTGAGTAATTTTAGTTGAAATTAACTTCGAATTTTTGTCAAATTTTATAAAGTTTTGTTGAAACCAACTTCGATTTTTCTGGATTATGTTAGGTTTTTTTGATAGAGGAGCTGCATTTGAGTAATTTTAGTTGAAATTAACTTCGAATTTTTGGATTTTTGTACAGATTTTTGTCAAATTTTAAAAAATTTTGTTGAAACCAACTTCGATTACTCTGGATTACGTTAGGTTTTTTTGGTAGCGGAGCTGCATTTGAGTAATTTTAGTTGAAATTAACTTCGAATTTTGGGATTTTTGTACAGACGTTTGTCAAATTTTAAAAAATTTTGTTGAAACCAACTTCGATTTTTCTGGATTATGTTAGGTTTTTTTGATAGAGGAGCTGCATTTGAGTAATTTTAGTTGAAAATAACTTCGAATTTTTGGATTTTTGTACAGATTTTTGTCAAATTTTAAAAAATTTTGTTTAAACCTAATTCGATTTTCTGGATTATGTTAGGTTTTTTTGATAGAGGAGCTGCATTTGAGTAATTTTAGTTGAAATTAACTTCGAATTTTTGTCAAATTTTAAAAAGTTTTGTTGAAACCAACTTCGATTTTTCTGGAATATGTTAGGTTTTTTGATAGAGGAGCTGCATTTGAGTAATTTTAGTTGAAATTAACTTCGAATTTTTGTCAAATTTTATAAAGTTTTGTTGAAACCAACTTCGATTTTTCTGGATTATGTTAGGTTTTTTTGATAGAGGAGCTGCATTTGAGTAATTTTAGTTGAAAATAACTTCGAATTTTTGGATTTTTGTACAGATTTTTGTCAAATTTTAAAAAATTTTGTTTAAACCTACTTCGATTTTTCTGGATTATGTTAGGTTTTTTTGATAGAGGAGCTGCATTTGAGTAATTTTAGTTGAAATTAACTTCGAATTTTTGGATTTTTGCACAGATATTTGTAAAATTGTAAAAAATTTTGTTGAAACCAACATCGATTTCTCTGGATTATGTTAGGTTTTTTTGATAGAGGAGCTGCATTTGACTAATTCTAGTTGAAATTAACTTCGAATTTTTGGATTTTTGCACAGATATTTGTAA
Organism: Andrena trimmerana; assembly: GCA_951215215.1. Lineage (NCBI taxonomy): Eukaryota > Metazoa > Arthropoda > Insecta > Hymenoptera > Andrenidae > Andrena > Andrena trimmerana. The sequence continues at coordinate 75,348 of CATNUO010000204.1, read as the reverse complement.
AATTGTAAAAAAATTTGTTGAAACCAACATCGATTTCTCTGGATTATGTTAGGTTTTTTTGATAGAGGAGCTGCATTTGACTAATTCTAGTTGAAATTAACTTCGAATTTTTGGATTTTTGTACAGATTTTTGTCAAATTTTAAAAAATTTTGTTGAAACCAACTTCGATTTTTCGGGATTATGTAAAGTTTTTTTGTTAGAGGAGCTGCATTTGAGTAATTTTAGTTGAAAATAACTTCGAATTTTTGGATTTTTGTACAGATTTTTGTCAAATTTTATTTGAAATTAACTTCGAATTTTTGGATTTTTGTACAGATATTTGTCAAATTTTAAAAAAATTTGTTGAAACCAACTTCGATTTTTCTGGATTATGTTAGGTTTTTTGGATAGAGGAGCTGCATTTGAGTAATTTTAGTTGTAATTAACTTCGAATTTTTGGATTTTTGTGCAGATTTTTGTCAAATTTTATAAAATTTTGTTGAACCCAACTTCGATTTTTCTGGATTATGTTAGGTTTTTTGGATAGAGGAGCTGCATTTGAGTAATTCTAGTTGTAATTAACTTCGAATTTTTGGATTTTTGTACAGATTTTTGTCAAATTTTAAAAAATTTTGTTGAAACCAACTTCGATTTTTCTGGATTATGTAATTTTTTTTTGATAGAGGAGCTGCATTTGAGTAATTCTAGTTGAAATTAACTTCGAATTTTTGGATTTTTGTACAGATTTTTGTCAAATTTTAAAAAGTTTTGATGAAACCAACTTCGAATTTTTGGATTTTTGTACAGATTTTTGTCAAATTTTAAAAAATTTTGTTGAAACCAACTTCGATTTTTCTGGAATATGTTAGGTTTTTTGATAGAGGAGCTGCATTTGAGTAATTTTAGTTGAAATTAACTTCGAATTTTTGGATTTTTGTACAGATTTTTGTCAAATTTTAAAAAATTTTGTTGAAACCAACTTCGATTACTCTGGATTACGTTAGGTTTTTTCGGTAGCGGAGCTGCATTTGAGTAATTTTAGTTGAAATTAACTTCGAATTTTGGGATTTTTGTACAGACGTTTGTCAAATTTTAAAAAATTTTGTTGAAACCAACTTCGATTTTTCTGGATTATGTTAGGTTTTTTGGATAGAGGAGCTGCATTTGAGTAATTTTAGTTGTAATTAACTTCGAATTTTTGGATTTTTGTGCAGATTTTTTTCAAATTTTATAAAATTTTGTTGAACCCAACTTCGATTTTTCTGGATTATGTTAGGTTTTTTTGATAGAGGAGCTGCATTTGAGTAATTCTAGTTGAAATTAACTTCGAATTTTTGGATTTTTGTACAGATTTTTGTCAAATTTTAAAAAATTTTGTTGAAACCAACTTCGATTTTTCTGGATTATGTTAGGTTTTTTGGATAGAGGAGCTGCATTTGAGTAATTCTAGTTGTAATTAACTTCGAATTTTTGGATTTTTGTACAGATTTTTGTCAAATTATAAAAAAATTTTGTTGAAACCAACTTCGATTACTCTGGATTACGTTAGGTTTTTTTGGTAGCGGAGCTGCATTTGAGTAATTTTAGTTGAAATTAACTTCGAATTTTGGGATTTTTGTACAGACGTTTGTCAAATTTTAAAAAATTTTGTTGAAACCAACTTCGATTTTTCTGGATTATGTTAGGTTTTTTGGATAGAGGAGCTGCATTTGAGTAATTTTAGTTGTAATTAACTTCGAATTTTTGGATTTTTGTGCAGATTTTTTTCAAATTTTATAAAATTTTGTTGAACCCAACTTCGATTTTTCTGGATTATGTTAGGTTTTTTTGATAGAGGAGCTGCATTTGAGTAATTCTAGTTGAAATTAACTTCGAATTTTTGGATTTTTGTGCAGATTTTTTTCAAATTTTATAAAATTTTGTTGAACCCAACCTCGATTTTTCTGGATTATGTTAGGTTTTTTTGATAGAGGAGCTGCATTTGAGTAATTCTAGTTGAAATTAACTTCGAATTTTTGGATTTTTGTACAGATTTTTGTCAAATTTTAAAAAATTTTGTTGAAACCAACTTCGATTTTTCTGGATTATGTTAGGTTTTTTGGATAGAGGAGCTGCATTTGAGTAATTCTAGTTGTAATTAACTTCGAATTTTTGGATTTTTGTACAGATTTTGGTCAAATTTTAAAAAATTTTGTTGAAACCAACTTCGATTTTTCTGGATTATGTAAAGTTTTTTTGATAGAGGAGCTGCATTTGAGTAATTCTAGTTGAAATTAACTTCGAATTTTTGGATTTTTGTACAGATTTTTGTCAAATTTTAAAAAGTTTTGATGAAACCAACTTCGAATTTTTGGATTTTTGTACAGATTTTTGTCAAATTTTAAAAAATTTTGTTGAAACCAACTTCGATTTTTCTGGAATATGTTAGGTTTTTTGATAGAGGAGCTGCATTTGAGTAATTTTAGTTGAAATTAACTTCGAATTTTTGTCAAATTTTATAAAGTTTTGTTGAAACCAACTTCGATTTTTCTGGATTATGTTAGGTTTTTTTGATAGAGGAGCTGCATTTGAGTAATTTTAGTTGAAAATAACTTCGAATTTTTGGATTTTTGTACAGATTTTTGTCAAATTTTAAAAAATTTTGTTTAAACCTACTTCGATTTTTCTGGATTATGTTAGGTTTTTTTGATAGAGGAGCTGCATTCGAGTAATTTTAGTTGAAATTAACTTCGAATTTTTGGATTTTTGCACAGATATTTGTAAAATTGTAAAAAATTTTGTTGAAACCAACATCGATTTCTCTGGATTATGTTAGGTTTTTTTGATAGAGGAGCTGCATTTGACTAATTCTAGTTGAAATTAACTTCGAATTTTTGGATTTTTGTACAGATTTTTGTCAAATTTTAAAAAATTTTGTTGAAACCAACTTCGATTACTCTGGATTACGTTAGGTTTTCTTGATAGAGGAGCTGCATTTGAGTAATTTTAGTTGAAATTAACTTCGAATTTTTGGATTTTTGTACAGATTTTTGTCAAATTTTAAAAAATTTTGTTGAAACCAACTTCGATTTTTCTGGATTATGTTAGGTTTTTTTGGTAGCGGAGCTGCATTTGAGTAATTTTAGTTGAAATTAACTTCGAATTTTGGGATTTTTGTACAGACGTTTGTCAAATTTTAAAAAATTTTGTTGAAACCAACTTCGATTTTTCTGGATTATGTTAGGTTTTTTGGATAGAGGAGCTGCATTTGAGTAATTTTAGTTGTAATTAACTTCGAATTTTTGGATTTTTGTGCAGATTTTTTTCAAATTTTAAAAAGTTTTGATGAAACCAACTTCGAATTTTTGGATTTTTGTACAGATTTTTGTCAAATTTTAAAAAATTTTGTTGAAACCAACTTCGATTTTTCTGGAATATGTTAGGTTTTTTGATAGAGGAGCTGCATTTGAGTAATTTTAGTTGAAATTAACTTCGAATTTTTGTCAAATTTTAAAAAATTTTGTTGAAACCAACTTCGATTTTTCTGGAATATGTTAGGTTTTTTTGATAGGGGAGCTGCATTTGAGTAATTTTAGTTGAAATTAACTTCGAATTTTTGCATTTTTGTACAGATATTTGTCAAATTTTTAAAAATTTTGTTGTAACCAACTTCGATTACTCTGGATTACGTTAGGTTTTTTTGGTAGCGGAGCTGCATTTGAGTAATTTTAGTTGAAATTAACTTCGAATTTTTGGATTTTTGTACAGATTTTTGTCAAATTTTAAAAAATTTTGTTGAAACCAACTTCGATTTTTCTGGATTATATTAGGTTTTTTTGATAGAGGAGCTGCATTTGAGTAACTCTAGTTGAAATTAACTTCGAATTTTTGGATTTTTGTTCAGATTTTCGTCAAATTTTAAAAATTTTTTTTGAAACCAACTTCGATTTTTCTGGATTATGTAAAGTTTTTTTGATAGAGGAGCTGCATTTGAGTAATTTTAGTTGAAAATAACTTCGAATTTTTGGATTTTTGTACAGATTTTTGTCAAATTTTATAAAATTTTGTTGAAACCAACTTCGATTTTTCTGGATTATGTTAGGTTTTTGGGATAGAGGAGCTGCATTTGAGTAATTTTAGTTGTAATTAACTTCGAATTTTTGGATTTTTGTACAGATTTTTGTCAAATTTTATAAAATTTTGTTGAAACCGACTTCGATTTTTCTGGAATATGTTAGGTTTTTTTGTTAAAGGAGCTGCATTTGAGTAATTTTAGTTGAAATTAACTTCGAATTTTTGGATTCTTGTACAGATTTTTGTCAAATTTTAAAAAATTTTGTTGAAACCAACTTCGATTTTTCTGGATTATGTAAAGTTTTTTTGATAGAGGAGCTGCATTTGAGTAATTTTAGTTGAAAATAACTTCGAATTTTTGGATGTTTGTACAGATTTTTTACAAATTATAAAAAATTTTGTTGAAACCAACTTCGATTTTTCTGGATTATGTTAGGTCTTTTGGATAGAGGAGCTGCATTTGAGTAATTTTAGTTGAAATTATCTTCGAATTTTTGGATTTTTGTACAGATTCTTGTCAAATTTTAAAAAATTTTGTTGAAACCAACTTCGATTTTTCTGGATTATGTTAGGTTTTTTGGATAGAGGAGCTGCATTTGAGTAATTTTAGTTGAAATTATCTTCGAATTTTTGGATTTTTGTACAGATTTTTGTCAAATTTTAGTTGAAATTAACTTCGAATTTTTGGATTTTTGTACAGATATATGTCAAATTTTAAAAAAATTTGTTGAAACCAACTTCGATTTTTCTGGATTATGTTAGGTTTTTTGGATAGAGGAGCTGCATTTGAGTAATTTTAGTTGTAATTAACTTCGAATTTTTGGATTTTTGTGCAGATTTTTGTCAAATTTTATAAAATTTTGTTGAACCCAACTTCGATTTTTCTGGATTATGTTAGGTTTTTTCGATAGAGGAGCTGCATTTGAGTAATTCTAGTTGAAATTAACATCGAATTTTTTGATTTTTGTATAGATTTTTGTCAAATATTAAAAAATTTTGTTGAAACCAACTTCGATTTTTCTGGATTATGTAAAGTTTTTTTGATAGGGGAGCTGCATTTGAGTAATTTTAGTTGAAAATAACTTCGAATTTTGGGATTTTTGTACAGACGTTTGTCAAATTTTAAAAAATTTTGTTGAAACCAACTTCGATTTTTCTGGATTATGTTAGGTTTTTTGGATAGAGGAGCTGCATTTGAGTAATTTTAGTTGTAATTAACTTCGAATTTTTGGATTTTTGTGCAGATTTTTTTCAAATTTTATAAAATTTTGTTGAACCCAACTTCGATTTTTCTGGATTATGTTAGGTTTTTTTGATAGAGGAGCTGCATTTGAGTAATTCTAGTTGAAATTAACTTCGAATTTTTGGATTTTTGTACAGATTTTTGTCAAATTTTAAAAAATTTTGTTGAAACCAACTTCGATTTTTCTGGATTATGTTAGGTTTTTTGGATAGAGGAGCTGCATTTGAGTAATTCTAGTTGTAATTAACTTCGAATTTTTGGATTTTTGTACAGATTTTTGTCAAATTTTAAAAAATTTTGTTGAAACCAACTTCGATTTTTCTGGATTATGTAAAGTTTTTTTGATAGAGGAGCTGCATTTGAGTAATTCTAGTTGAAATTAACTTCGAATTTTTGGATTTTTGTACAGATTTTTGTCAAATTTTAAAAAGTTTTGATGAAACCAACTTCGAATTTTTGGATTTTTGTACAGATTTTTGACAAATTTTAAAAAATTTTGTTGAAACCAACTTCGATTTTTCTGGAATATGTTAGGTTTTTTGATAGAGGAGCTGCATTTGAGTAATTTTAGTTGAAATTAACTTCGAATTTTTGTCAAATTTTATAAAGTTTTGTTGAAACCAACTTCGATTTTTCTGGATTATGTTAGGTTTTTTTGATAGAGGAGCTGCATTTGAGTAATTTTAGTTGAAATTAACTTCGAATTTTTGGATTTTTGCACAGATATTTGTAAAATTGTAAAAAATTTTGTTGAAACCAACATCGATTTCTCTGGATTATGTTAGGTTTTTTTGATAGAGGAGCTGCATTTGACTAATTCTAGTTGAAATTAACTTCGAATTTTTGGATTTTTGTACAGATTTTTGTCAAATTTTAAAAAATTTTGTTGAAACCAACTTCGATTTTTCGGGATTATGTAAAGTTTTTTTGTTAGAGGAGCTGCATTTGAGTAATTTTAGTTGAAAATAACTTCGAATTTTTTGATTTTTGTACAGATTTTTGTCAAATTTTAGTTGAAATTAACTTCGAATTTTTGGATTTTTGTACAGATATTTGTCAAATTTTAAAAAAATTTGTTGAAACCAACTTCGATTTTTCTGGATTATGTTAGGTTTTTTGGATAGAGGAGCTGCATTTGAGTAATTTTAGTTGTAATTAACTTCGAATTTTTGGATTTTTGTGCAGATTTTTGTCAAATTTTATAAAATTTTGTTGAACCCAACTTCGATTTTTCTGGATTATGTAAAGTATTTTTGTTAGAGGAGCTGCATTTGAGTAATTTTAGTTGAAAATAACTTCGAATTTTTGGATTTTTGTACAGATTTTTGTCAAATTTTAAAAAATTTTGTTGAAACCAACTTCGATTTTTCTGGAATATGTTAGGTTTTTTTGATAGGGGAGCTGCATTTGAGTAATTTTAGTTGAAATTAACTTCGAATTTTTGCATTTTTGTACAGATATTTGTCAAATTTTTAAAAATTTGGTTGTAACCAACTTCGATTACTCTGGATTACGTTAGGTTTTTTTGGTAGCGGAGCTGCATTTGAGTAATTTTAGTTGAAATTAACTTCGAATTTTGGGATTTTTGTACAGATGTTTATCAAATTTTAAAAAACATTGTTGAAACCAACTTCGATTTTTCTGGATTATATTAGGTTTTTTTGATAGAGGAGCTGCATTTGAGTAATTTTAGTTGAAAATAACTTCGAATTTTTGGATTTTTGTACAGATTTTTGTCAAATTTTAAAAAATTTTGTTGAAACCAACTTCGATTTTTCTGGATTATGTAAAGTTTTTTTGATAGAGGAGCTGCATTTGAGTAATTTTAGTTGAAAATAACTTCGAATTTTTGGATTTTTGTACAGATTTTTTCAAATTTTAAAAAATTTTGTTGAAATCAACTTCGATTTTTCTGGAATATGTTAGGTTTTTTTGATAGAGGAGCTGCATTTGAGTAATTTTAGTTGAAATTATCTTCGAATTTTTGGATTTTTGTACAGATTTTTGTCAAATTTTAAAAACTTTTGTTGAAACCAACTTCGATTTTTCTGGATTATGTTAGGTTTTTTGGATAGAGGAGCTGCATTTGAGTAATTTTTGTTGAAATTATCTTCGAATTTTTGGATTTTTGTTCAGATATTTGTCAAATTTTAAAAAATTTTGTTGAAACCAACTTCGATTACTCTGGATTACGTTAGGTTTTCTTGATAGAGGAGCTGCATTTGAGTAATTTTAGTTGAAATTAACTTCGAATTTTTGGATTTTTGTACAGATTTTTGTCAAATTTTAAAAAATTTTGTTGAAACCAACTTCGATTTTTCTGGATTATGTTAGGTTTTTTTGATAGAGGAGCTGCATTTGAGTAATTTTAGTTGAAATTAACTTCGAATTTTTGGATTTTTGTACAGATTTTTGTCAAATTTTAAAAAATTTTGTTGAAACCAACTTCGATTACTCTGGATTACGTTAGGTTTTTTTGGTAGCGGAGCTGCATTTGAGTAATTTTAGTTGAAATTAACTTCGAATTTTGGGATTTTTGTACAGACGTTTGTCAAATTTTAAAAAATTTTGTTGAAACCAACTTCGATTTTTCTGGATTATGTTAGGTTTTTTTGGTAGCGGAGCTGCATTTGAGTAATTTTAGTTGAAATTAACTTCGAATTTTGGGATTTTTGTACAGACGTTTGTCAAATTTTAAAAAATTTTGTTGAAACCAACTTCGATTTTTCTGGATTATGTTAGGTTTTTTGGATAGAGGAGCTGCATTTGAGTAATTTTAGTTGTAATTAACTTCGAATTTTTGGATTTTTGTGCAGATTTTTTTCAAATTTTAAAAAGTTTTGATGAAACCAACTTCGAATTTTTGGATTTTTGTACAGATTTTTGTCAAATTTTAAAAAATTTTGTTGAAACCAACTTCGATTTTTCTGGAATATGTTAGGTTTTTTGATAGAGGAGCTGCATTTGAGTAATTTTAGTTGAAATTAACTTCGAATTTTTGTCAAATTTTAAAAAATTTTGTTGAAACCAACTTCGATTTTTCTGGAATATGTTAGGTTTTTTTGATAGGGGAGCTGCATTTGAGTAATTTTAGTTGAAATTAACTTCGAATTTTTGCATTTTTGTACAGATATTTGTCAAATTTTTAAAAATTTTGTTGTAACCAACTTCGATTACTCTGGATTACGTTAGGTTTTTTTGGTAGCGGAGCTGCATTTGAGTAATTTTAGTTGAAATTAACTTCGAATTTTTGGATTTTTGTACAGATTTTTGTCAAATTTTAAAAAATTTTGTTGAAACCAACTTCGATTTTTCTGGATTATATTAGGTTTTTTTGATAGAGGAGCTGCATTTGAGTAACTCTAGTTGAAATTAACTTCGAATTTTTGGATTTTTGTTCAGATTTTCGTCAAATTTTAAAAATTTTTTTTGAAACCAACTTCGATTTTTCTGGATTATGTAAAGTTTTTTTGATAGAGGAGCTGCATTTGAGTAATTTTAGTTGAAAATAACTTCGAATTTTTGGATTTTTGTACAGATTTTTGTCAAATTTTATAAAATTTTGTTGAAACCAACTTCGATTTTTCTGGATTATGTTAGGTTTTTGGGATAGAGGAGCTGCATTTGAGTAATTTTAGTTGTAATTAACTTCGAATTTTTGGATTTTTGTACAGATTTTTGTCAAATTTTATAAAATTTTGTTGAAACCGACTTCGATTTTTCTGGAATATGTTAGGTTTTTTTGTTAAAGGAGCTGCATTTGAGTAATTTTAGTTGAAATTAACTTCGAATTTTTGGATTCTTGTACAGATTTTTGTCAAATTTTAAAAAATTTTGTTGAAACCAACTTCGATTTTTCTGGATTATGTAAAGTTTTTTTGATAGAGGAGCTGCATTTGAGTAATTTTAGTTGAAAATAACTTCGAATTTTTGGATGTTTGTACAGATTTTTTACAAATTATAAAAAATTTTGTTGAAACCAACTTCGATTTTTCTGGATTATGTTAGGTCTTTTGGATAGAGGAGCTGCATTTGAGTAATTTTAGTTGAAATTATCTTCGAATTTTTGGATTTTTGTACAGATTCTTGTCAAATTTTAAAAAATTTTGTTGAAACCAACTTCGATTTTTCTGGATTATGTTAGGTTTTTTGGATAGAGGAGCTGCATTTGAGTAATTTTAGTTGAAATTATCTTCGAATTTTTGGATTTTTGTACAGATTTTTGTCAAATTTTAGTTGAAATTAACTTCGAATTTTTGGATTTTTGTACAGATATATGTCAAATTTTAAAAAAATTTGTTGAAACCAACTTCGATTTTTCTGGATTATGTTAGGTTTTTTGGATAGAGGAGCTGCATTTGAGTAATTTTAGTTGTAATTAACTTCGAATTTTTGGATTTTTGTGCAGATTTTTGTCAAATTTTATAAAATTTTGTTGAACCCAACTTCGATTTTTCTGGATTATGTTAGGTTTTTTCGATAGAGGAGCTGCATTTGAGTAATTCTAGTTGAAATTAACATCGAATTTTTTGATTTTTGTATAGATTTTTGTCAAATATTAAAAAATTTTGTTGAAACCAACTTCGATTTTTCTGGATTATGTAAAGTTTTTTTGATAGGGGAGCTGCATTTGAGTAATTTTAGTTGAAAATAACTTCGAATTTTGGGATTTTTGTACAGACGTTTGTCAAATTTTAAAAAATTTTGTTGAAACCAACTTCGATTTTTCTGGATTATGTTAGGTTTTTTGGATAGAGGAGCTGCATTTGAGTAATTTTAGTTGTAATTAACTTCGAATTTTTGGATTTTTGTGCAGATTTTTTTCAAATTTTATAAAATTTTGTTGAACCCAACTTCGATTTTTCTGGATTATGTTAGGTTTTTTTGATAGAGGAGCTGCATTTGAGTAATTCTAGTTGAAATTAACTTCGAATTTTTGGATTTTTGTACAGATTTTTGTCAAATTTTAAAAAATTTTGTTGAAACCAACTTCGATTTTTCTGGATTATGTTAGGTTTTTTGGATAGAGGAGCTGCATTTGAGTAATTCTAGTTGTAATTAACTTCGAATTTTTGGATTTTTGTACAGATTTTTGTCAAATTTTAAAAAATTTTGTTGAAACCAACTTCGATTTTTCTGGATTATGTAAAGTTTTTTTGATAGAGGAGCTGCATTTGAGTAATTCTAGTTGAAATTAACTTCGAATTTTTGGATTTTTGTACAGATTTTTGTCAAATTTTAAAAAGTTTTGATGAAACCAACTTCGAATTTTTGGATTTTTGTACAGATTTTTGACAAATTTTAAAAAATTTTGTTGAAACCAACTTCGATTTTTCTGGAATATGTTAGGTTTTTTGATAGAGGAGCTGCATTTGAGTAATTTTAGTTGAAATTAACTTCGAATTTTTGTCAAATTTTATAAAGTTTTGTTGAAACCAACTTCGATTTTTCTGGATTATGTTAGGTTTTTTTGATAGAGGAGCTGCATTTGAGTAATTTTAGTTGAAATTAACTTCGAATTTTTGGATTTTTGCACAGATATTTGTAAAATTGTAAAAAATTTTGTTGAAACCAACATCGATTTCTCTGGATTATGTTAGGTTTTTTTGATAGAGGAGCTGCATTTGACTAATTCTAGTTGAAATTAACTTCGAATTTTTGGATTTTTGTACAGATTTTTGTCAAATTTTAAAAAATTTTGTTGAAACCAACTTCGATTTTTCGGGATTATGTAAAGTTTTTTTGTTAGAGGAGCTGCATTTGAGTAATTTTAGTTGAAAATAACTTCGAATTTTTTGATTTTTGTACAGATTTTTGTCAAATTTTAGTTGAAATTAACTTCGAATTTTTGGATTTTTGTACAGATATTTGTCAAATTTTAAAAAAATTTGTTGAAACCAACTTCGATTTTTCTGGATTATGTTAGGTTTTTTGGATAGAGGAGCTGCATTTGAGTAATTTTAGTTGTAATTAACTTCGAATTTTTGGATTTTTGTGCAGATTTTTGTCAAATTTTATAAAATTTTGTTGAACCCAACTTCGATTTTTCTGGATTATGTAAAGTATTTTTGTTAGAGGAGCTGCATTTGAGTAATTTTAGTTGAAAATAACTTCGAATTTTTGGATTTTTGTACAGATTTTTGTCAAATTTTAAAAAATTTTGTTGAAACCAACTTCGATTTTTCTGGAATATGTTAGGTTTTTTTGATAGGGGAGCTGCATTTGAGTAATTTTAGTTGAAATTAACTTCGAATTTTTGCATTTTTGTACAGATATTTGTCAAATTTTTAAAAATTTGGTTGTAACCAACTTCGATTACTCTGGATTACGTTAGGTTTTTTTGGTAGCGGAGCTGCATTTGAGTAATTTTAGTTGAAATTAACTTCGAATTTTGGGATTTTTGTACAGATGTTTATCAAATTTTAAAAAACATTGTTGAAACCAACTTCGATTTTTCTGGATTATATTAGGTTTTTTTGATAGAGGAGCTGCATTTGAGTAATTTTAGTTGAAAATAACTTCGAATTTTTGGATTTTTGTACAGATTTTTGTCAAATTTTAAAAAATTTTGTTGAAACCAACTTCGATTTTTCTGGATTATGTAAAGTTTTTTTGATAGAGGAGCTGCATTTGAGTAATTTTAGTTGAAAATAACTTCGAATTTTTGGATTTTTGTACAGATTTTTTCAAATTTTAAAAAATTTTGTTGAAATCAACTTCGATTTTTCTGGAATATGTTAGGTTTTTTTGATAGAGGAGCTGCATTTGAGTAATTTTAGTTGAAATTATCTTCGAATTTTTGGATTTTTGTACAGATTTTTGTCAAATTTTAAAAACTTTTGTTGAAACCAACTTCGATTTTTCTGGATTATGTTAGGTTTTTTGGATAGAGGAGCTGCATTTGAGTAATTTTTGTTGAAATTATCTTCGAATTTTTGGATTTTTGTTCAGATATTTGTCAAATTTTAAAAAATTTTGTTGAAACCAACTTCGATTACTCTGGATTACGTTAGGTTTTCTTGATAGAGGAGCTGCATTTGAGTAATTTTAGTTGAAATTAACTTCGAATTTTTGGATTTTTGTACAGATTTTTGTCAAATTTTAAAAAATTTTGTTGAAACCAACTTCGATTTTTCTGGATTATGTTAGGTTTTTTTGATAGAGGAGCTGCATTTGAGTAATTTTAGTTGAAATTAACTTCGAATTTTTGGATTTTTGTACAGATTTTTGTCAAATTTTAAAAAATTTTGTTGAAACCAACTTCGATTACTCTGGATTACGTTAGGTTTTTTTGGTAGCGGAGCTGCATTTGAGTAATTTTAGTTGAAATTAACTTCGAATTTTGGGATTTTTGTACAGACGTTTGTCAAATTTTAAAAAATTTTGTTGAAACCAACTTCGATTTTTCTGGATTATGTTAGGTTTTTTTGATAGAGGAGCTGCATTTGAGTAATTTTAGTTGAAAATAACTTCGAATTTTTGGATTTTTGTACAGATTTTTGTCAAATTTTAAAAAATTTTGTTTAAACCTAATTCGATTTTCTGGATTATGTTAGGTTTTTTTGATAGAGGAGCTGCATTTGAGTAATTTTAGTTGAAATTAACTTCGAATTTTTGTCAAATTTTAAAAAGTTTTGTTGAAACCAACTTCGATTTTTCTGGAATATGTTAGGTTTTTTGATAGAGGAGCTGCATTTGAGTAATTTTAGTTGAAATTAACTTCGAATTTTTGTCAAATTTTATAAAGTTTTGTTGAAACCAACTTCGATTACTCTGGATTACGTTAGGTTTTTTTGGTAGCGGAACTGCATTTGAGTAATTTTAGTTGAAATTAACTTCGAATTTTTGGATTTTTGTACAGATTTATGTCAAATTTCAAAAAATTTTGTTGAAACCAACTTCGATTTTTCTGGATTATGTTAGGTTTTTTTGATAGAGGAGCTGCATTTGAGTAATTTTAGTTGAAATTAACTTCGAATTTTTGGATTTTTGTACAGATTTTTGTCAAATTTTAAATAATTTTGTTGAAACCAACTTCGATTTTTCTGGATTATGTTAGGTTTTTTTGATAGAGGAGCTGCATTTGAGTAATTTTAGTTGAAATTAACTTCGAATTTTTGGATTTTTGTACAGATTTTGGTCAAAATTTAAAAAATTTTGTTGAAACCAACTTCGATTACTCTGGTTTACGTTAGGTTTTTTTGGTAGCGGAGCTGCATTTGAGTAATTTTAGTTGAAATTAACTTCGAATTTTGGGATTTTTGTACAGGTGTTTGTCAAATTTAAAAAATTTTTGTTGAAACCAACTTCGATTTTTCTGGATTATGTAAAGTTTTTTTGATAGAGGAGCTGCATTTGAGTAATTTTTGGATTTTTGTACAGATTTTTGTCAAATTTTAAAAAATTTTGTTGAAACCAACTTCGATTACTCTGGATTACGTTAGGTTTTTTTGGTAGCGGAGCTGCATTTGAGTAATTTTAGTTGAAATTAACTTCGAATTTTTGGATTTTTGTACAGATTTTTGTCAAATTTTAAAAAATTTTGTTGAAACCAACTTCGATTACTCTGGTTTACGTTAGGTTTTTTTGGTAGCGGAGCTGCATTTGAGTAATTTTAGTTGAAATTAACTTCGAATTTTGGGATTTTTGTACAGGTGTTTGTCAAATTTTAAAATTTTTTGTTGAAACCAACTTCGATTTTTCTGGATTATGTAAAGTTTTTTTGATAGAGGAGCTGCATTTGAGTAATTTTTGGATTTTTGTACAGATTTTTGTCAAATTTTAAAATATTTTGTTGAAACCAACTTCGATTACTCTGGATTACGTTAGGTTTTTTTGGTAGCGGAGCTGCATTTGAGTAATTTTAGTTGAAATTAACTTCGAATTTTTGGATTTTTGTACAGATTTTTGTCAAATTTTAAAAAATTTTGTTGAAACCAACTTCGATTACTCTGGATTACGTTAGGTTTTTTTGGTAGCGGAACTGCATTTGAGTAATTTTAGTTGAAATTAACTTCGAATTTTTGGATTTTTGTACAGATTTATGTCAAATTTCAAAAAATTTTGTTGAAACCAACTTCGATTTTTCTGGATTATGTTAGGTTTTTTTGATAGAGGAGCTGCATTTGAGTAATTTTAGTTGAAATTAACTTCGAATTTTTGGATTTTTGTACAGATTTTTGTCAAATTTTAAATAATTTTGTTGAAACCAACTTCGATTTTTCTGGATTATGTTAGGTTTTTTTGATAAAGGAGCTGCATTTGAGTAATTTTAGTTGAAATTAACTTCGAATTTTTGGATTTTTGTACAGATTTTGGTCAAAATTTAAAAAATTTTGTTGAAACCAACTTCGATTACTCTGGTTTACGTTAGGTTTTTTTGGTAGCGGAGCTGCATTTGAGTAATTTTAGTTGAAATTAACTTCGAATTTTGGGATTTTTGTACAGGTGTTTGTCAAATTTAAAAAATTTTTGTTGAAACCAACTTCGATTTTTCTGGATTATGTAAAGTTTTTTTGATAGAGGAGCTGCATTTGAGTAATTTTTGGATTTTTGTACAGATTTTTGTCAAATTTTAAAAAATTTTGTTGAAACCAACTTCGATTACTCTGGATTACGTTAGGTTTTTTTGGTAGCGGAGCTGCATTTGAGTAATTTTAGTTGAAATTAACTTCGAATTTTTGGATTTTTGTACAGATTTTTGTCAAATTTTAAAAAATTTTGTTGAAACCAACTTCGATTACTCTGGATTACGTTAGGTTTTTTTGGTAGCGGAGCTGCATTTGAGTAATTTTAGTTGAAATTAACTTCGAATTTTTGGATTTTTGTACAGATTTCTGTCAAATTTCAAATAATTTTGTTGAAACCAACTTCGATTTTTCTGGATTATGTTAGGTTTTTTTGATAGAGGAGCTGCATTTGAGTAATTTTAGTTGAAATTAACTTCGAATTTTTGGATTTTTGTACAGATTTTTGGCAAATTTTAAAAAATTTTGTTGAAACCAACTTCGATTTTTCTGGATTATGTTAGGTTTTTTTGATAGAGGAGCTGCATTTGAGTAATTTTAGTTGAAATTAACTTCGAATTTTTGGATTTTTGTACAGATTTTTGTCAAATTTTAAAAAATTTTGGTGAAACCAACTTCGATTACTCTGGTTTACGTTAGGTTTTTTTGGTAGCGGAGCTGCATTTGAGTAATTTTAGTTGAAATTAACTTCGAATTTTGGGATTTTTGTACAGGTGTTTGTCAAATTTTAAAAAATTTTGTTGAAACCAACTTGGATTTTTCTGGATTATGTTAGGTTTTTTTTATAGAGGGGCTGTATTTGAGTAATTTTAGTTGAAATTAACTTCGAATTTTTGGATTTTTGTACAGATTTTTGTCAAATTTTAAAATTTTTTGTTGAAACCAACTTCGATTTTTCTGGATTATGTAAAGTTTTTTTGATAGAGGAGCTGCATTTGAGTAATTTTTGGATTTTTGTACAGATTTTTGTCAAATTTTAAAATATTTTGTTGAAACCAACTTCGATTACTCTGGATTACGTTAGGTTTTTTTGGGAGCGGAGCTGCATTTGAGTAATTTTAGTTGAAATTAACTTCGAATTTTTGGATTTTTGTACAGATTTTTGTCAAATTTTAAAAAATTTTGTTGAAACCAACTTCGATTACTCTGGATTACGTTAGGTTTTTTTGGTAGCGGAACTGCATTTGAGTAATTTTAGTTGAAATTAACTTCGAATTTTTGGATTTTTGTACAGATTTATGTCAAATTTCAAAAAATTTTGTTGAAACCAACTTCGATTTTTCTGGATTATGTTAGGTTTTTTTGATAGAGGAGCTGCATTTGAGTAATTTTAGTTGAAATTAACTTCGAATTTTTGGATTTTTGTACAGATTTTTGTCAAATTTTAAATAATTTTGTTGAAACCAACTTCGATTTTTCTGGATTATGTTAGGTTTTTTTGATACAGGAGCTGCATTTGAGTAATTTTAGTTGAAATTAACTTCGAATTTTTGGATTTTTGTACAGATTTTGGTCAAAATTTAAAAAATTTTGTTGAAACCAACTTCGATTACTCTGGTTTACGTTAGGTTTTTTTGGTAGCGGAGCTGCATTTGAGTAATTTTAGTTGAAATTAACTTCGAATTTTGGGATTTTTGTACAGGTGTTTGTCAAATTTTAAAAAATTTTGTTGAAACCAACTTGGATTTTTCTGGACTATGTTAGGTTTTTTTTATAGAGGGGCTGTATTTGAGTAATTTTAGTTGAAATTAACTTCGAATTTTTGGATTTTTGTACAGATTTTTGTCAAATTTTAAAATTTTTTGTTGAAACCAACTTCGATTTTTCTGGATTATGTAAAGTTTTTTTGATAGAGGAGCTGCATTTGAGTAATTTTTGGATTTTTGTACAGATTTTTGTCAAATTTTAAAATATTTTGTTGAAACCAACTTCGATTACTCTGGATTACGTTAGGTTTTTTTGGGAGCGGAGCTGCATTTGAGTAATTTTAGTTGAAATTAACTTCGAATTTTGGGATTTTTGTACAGACGTTTGTCAAATTTTAAAAAATTTTGTTGAAACCAACTTCGATTTTTCTGGATTATGTTACGTTTTTTTGATAGAGGAGCTGCATTTGAGTAATTTTAGTTGAAAATAACTTCGAATTTTGGGATTTTTGTACAGACGTTTGTCAAATTTTAAAAAATTTTGTTGAAACCAACTTCGATTTTTCTGGATTATGTTAGGTTTTTTGATAGAGGAGCTGCATTTGAGAAATTTTAGTTGAAATTAACTTCGAATTTTTGGATTTTTGTACAGATTTTTGTCAAATTTTAAAAAATTTTGGTGAAACCAACTTCGATTACTCTGGTTTACGTTAGTTTTTTTGGTAGCGGAGCTGCATTTGAGTAATTTTAGTTGAAATTAACTTCGAATTTTTGGATTTTTGTACAGATTTTTGTCAAATTTTAAAAAATTTTGTTGAAACCAACTTCGATTACTCTGGTTTACGTTAGTTTTTTTTGGTAGCGGAGCTGCATTTGAGTAATTTTAGTTGAAATTAACTTCGAATTTTGGGATTTTTGTACAGGTGTTTGTCAAATTTTAAAAATTTTTGTTGAAACCAACTTCGATTTTTCTGGATTATGTAAAGTTTTTTTGATAGAGGAGCTGCATTTGAGTAATTTTTGGATTTTTGTACAGATTTTTGTCAAATTTTAAAAAATTTTGTTGAAACCAACTTCGATTACTCTGGATTACGTTAGGTTTTTTTGGTAGCGGAGCTGCATTTGAGTAATTTTAGTTGAAATTAACTTCGAATTTTTGGATTTTTGTACAGATATTTGTCAAATTTTAAAAAATTTTGTTGAAACCAACTTCGATTACTCTGGATTACGTTAGGTTTTTTTGGTAGCGGAGCTGCATTTGAGTAATTTTAGTTGAAATTAACTTCGAATTTTTGGATTTTTGTACAGATTTCTGTCAAATTTCAAATAATTTTGTTGAAACCAACTTCGATTTTTCTGGATTATGTTAGGTTTTTTTGATAGAGGAGCTGCATTTGAGTAATTTTAGTTGAAATTAACTTCGAATTTTTGGATTTTTGTACAGATTTTTGGCAAATTTTAAAAAATTTTGTTGAAACCAACTTCGATTACTCTGGATTACGTTAGGTTTTTTTGGTAGCGGAACTGCATTTGAGTAATTTTAGTTGAAATTAACTTCGAATTTTTGGATTTTTGTACAGATTTTTGTCAAATTTTAAAAAATTTTGGTGAAATCAACTTCGATTTTTCTGGATTATGTTAAGTTTTTTTGATAGAGGAGCTGCATTTGAGTAATTTTAGTTGAAATTAACTTCGAATTTTTGGATTTTTGTACAGATTTTTGTCAAATTTTAAAAAATTTTGTTGAAACCAACTTCGATTACTCTGGATTACGTTAGGTTTTTTTGGTAGCGGAGCTGCATTTGAGTAATTTTAGTTGAAATTAACTTCGAATTTTTGGATTTTTGTACAGATTTATGTCAAATTTCAAAAAATTTTGTTGAAACCAACTTCGATTTTTCTGGATTATGTTAGGTTTTTTTGATAGAGGAGCTGCATTTGAGTAATTTTAGTTGAAATTAACTTCGAATTTTTGGATTTTTGTACAGATTTTTGTCAAATTTTAAATAATTTTGTTGAAACCAACTTCGATTTTTCTCGATTATGTTAGGTTTTTTTGATAGAGGAGCTGCATTGGACTAATTCTAGTTGAAATTAACTTCGAATTTTTGGATTTTTGTACAGATTTTTGTCAAATTTTAAAAAATTTTGTTGAAACCAACTTCGATTTTTCTGGATTATGTTAGGTTTTTTTGATAGAGGAGCTGCATTTGAGTAATTTTAGTTGAAATTAACTTCGAATTTTTGGATTTTTGTACAGATTTTTGTCAAATTTTAAATAATTTTGTTGAAACCAACTTCGATTTTTCTGGATTATGTTAGGTTTTTTTGATAGAGGAGCTGCATTTGAGTAATTTTAGTTGAAATTAACTTCGAATTTTTGGATTTTTGTACAGATTTTGGTCAAATTTTAAAAAATTTTGTTGAAACCAACTTCGATTACTCTGGATTACGTTAGGTTTTTTTGGTAGCGGAGCTGCATTTGAGTAATTTTAGTTGAAATTAACTTCGAATTTTTGGATTTTTGTACAGATTTTTGTAAAATTTTAAAAAATTTTGTTGAAACCAACTTCGATTACTCTGGATTACGTTAGGTTTTTTTGGTAGCGGAGCTGCATTTGAGTAATTTTAGTTGAAATTAACTTCGAATTTTTGGATTTTTGTACAGATTTCTGTCAAATTTCAAATAATTTTGTTGAAACCAACTTCGATTTTTCTGGATTATGTTAGGTTTTTTTGATAGAGGAGCTGCATTTGAGTAATTTTAGTTGAAATTAACTTCGAATTTTTGGATTTTTGTACAGATTTTTGGCAAATTTTAAAAAATTTTGTTGAAACCAACTTCGATTTTTCTGGATTATGTTAGGTTTTTTGATAGAGGAGCTGCATTTGAGAAATTTTAGTTGAAATTAACTTCGAATTTTTGGATTTTTGTACAGATTTTTGTCAAATTTTAAAAAATTTTGTTGAAACCAACTTCGATTTTTCTGGATTATGTTAGGTTTTTTGGATAGAGGAGCTGCATTTGAGTATTTTTAGTTGAAAATAATTTCGAATTTTTGGATTTTTGTACAGATTTTTGTCAAATTTTAAAAAATTTTGTTGAAACCAACTTCGATTTTTCTGGATTATGTTAGGTTTTTTTGATAGAGGAGCTGCATTTGAGTAATTTTAGTTGAAATTAACTTCGAATTTTGGGATTTTTGTACAGGTGTTTGTCAAATTTTAAAAATTTTTGTTGAAACCAACTTCGATTTTTCTGGATTATGTAAAGTTTTTTTGATAGAGGAGCTGCATTTGAGTAATTTTTGGATTTTTGTACAGATTTTTGTCAAATTTTAAAAAATTTTGTTGAAACCAACTTCGATTACTCTGGATTACGTTAGGTTTTTTTGGTAGCGGAGCTGCATTTGAGTAATTTTAGTTGAAATTAACTTCGAATTTTTGGATTTTTGTACAGATTTATGTCAAATTTCAAAAAATTTTGTTGAAACCAACTTCGATTTTTCTGGATTATGTTAGGTTTTTTTGATAGAGGAGCTGCATTTGAGTAATTTTAGTTGAAATTAACTTCGAATTTTTGGATTTTTGTACAGATTTTTGTCAAATTTTAAATAATTTTGTTGAAACCAACTTCGATTTTTCTGGATTATGTTAGGTTTTTTTGATAGAGGAGCTGCATTTGAGTAATTTTAGTTGAAATTAACTTCGAATTTTTGGATTTTTGTACAGATTTTTGTCAAATTTTAAAAAATTTTGTTGAAACCAACTTCGATTACTCTGGATTACGTTAGGTTTTTTTGGTAGCGGAGCTGCATTTGAGTAATTTTAGTTGAAATTAACTTCGAATTTTTGGATTTTTGTACAGATTTCTGTCAAATTTCAAATAATTTTGTTGAAACCAACTTCGATTTTTCTGGATTATGTTAGGTTTTTTTGATAGAGGAGCTGCATTTGAGTAATTTTAGTTGAAATTAACTTCGAATTTTTGGATTTTTGTACAGATTTTTGGCAAATTTTAAAAAATTTTGTTGAAACCAACTTCGATTTTTCTGGATTATGTTAGGTTTTTTGATAGAGGAGCTGCATTTGAGAAATTTTAGTTGAAATTAACTTCGAATTTTTGGATTTTTGTACAGATTTTTGTCAAATTTTAAAAAATTTTGTTGAAACCAACTTCGATTTTTCTGGATTATGTTAGGTTTTTTGGATAGAGGAGCTGCATTTGAGTATTTTTAGTTGAAAATAATTTCGAATTTTTGGATTTTTGTACAGATTTTTGTCAAATTTTAAAAAATTTTGTTGAAACCAACTTCGATTTTTCTGGATTATGTTAGGTTTTTTTGATAGAGGAGCTGCATTTGAGTAATTTTAGTTGAAATTAACTTCGAATTTTGGGATTTTTGTACAGGTGTTTGTCAAATTTTAAAAATTTTT
Organism: Andrena trimmerana; assembly: GCA_951215215.1. Lineage (NCBI taxonomy): Eukaryota > Metazoa > Arthropoda > Insecta > Hymenoptera > Andrenidae > Andrena > Andrena trimmerana. The sequence continues at coordinate 54,462 of CATNUO010000204.1, read as the reverse complement.
GTTGAAACCAACTTCGATTTTTCTGGATTATGTAAAGTTTTTTTGATAGAGGAGCTGCATTTGAGTAATTTTTGGATTTTTGTACAGATTTTTGTCAAATTTTAAAAAATTTTGTTGAAACCAACTTCGATTACTCTGGATTACGTTAGGTTTTTTTGGTAGCGGAGCTGCATTTGAGTAATTTTAGTTGAAATTAACTTCGAATTTTTGGATTTTTGTACAGATTTATGTCAAATTTCAAAAAATTTTGTTGAAACCAACTTCGATTTTTCTGGATTATGTTAGGTTTTTTTGATAGAGGAGCTGCATTTGAGTAATTTTAGTTAAAATTAACTTCGAATTTTTGGATTTTTGTACAGATTTTTGTCAAATTTTAAATAATTTTGTTGAAACCAACTTCGATTTTTCTGGATTATGTTAGGTTTTTTTGATAGAGGAGCTGCATTGGACTAATTCTAGTTGAAATTAACTTCGAATTTTTGGATTTTTGTACAGATTTTTGTCAAATTTTAAAAAATTTTGTTGAAACCAACTTCGATTACTCTGGATTACGTTAGGTTTTTTTGGTAGCGGAGCTGCATTTGAGTAATTTTAATTGAAATTAACTTCGAATTTTTGGATTTTTGTACAGATTTATGTCAAATTTCAAAAAATTTTGTTGAAACCAACTTCGATTTTTCTGGATTATGTTAGGTTTTTTTGATAGAGGAGCTGCATTTGAGTAATTTTAGTTGAAATTAACTTCGAATTTTTGGATTTTTGTACAGATGTTTGTCAAATTTTAAATAATTTTGTTGAAACCAACTTCGATTTTTCTGGATTATGTTAGGTTTTTTTGATAGAGGAGCTGCATTTGAGTAATTTTAGTTGAAATTAACTTCGAATTTTTGGATTTTTGTACAGATTTTTGTCAAATTTTAAAAAATTTTGTTGAAACCAACTTCGATTACTCTGGATTACGTTAGGTTTTTTTGGTAGCGGAGCTGCATTTGAGTAATTTTAGTTGAAATTAACTTCGAATTTTGGGATTTTTGTACAGGTGTTTGTCAAATTTTAAAAATTTTTGTTGAAACCAACTTCGATTTTTCTGGATTATGTAAAGTTTTTTTGATAGAGGAGCTGCATTTGAGTAATTTTTGGATTTTTGTACAGATTTTTGTCAAATTTTAAAAAATTTTGTTGGAACCAACTTCGATTACTCTGGATTACGTTAGGTTTTTTTGGTAGCGGAGCTGCATTTGAGTAATTTTAGTTGAAATTAACTTCGAATTTTTGGATTTTTGTACAGATTTTTGTCAAATTTTAAAAAATTTTGTTGAAACCAACTTCGATTACTCTGGATTACGTTAGGTTTTTTTGGTAGCGGAGCTGCATTTGAGTAATTTTAGTTGAAATTAACTTCGAATTTTTGGATTTTTGTACAGATTTCTGTCAAATTTCAAATAATTTTGTTGAAACCAACTTCGATTTTTCTGGATTATGTTAGGTTTTTTTGATAGAGGAGCTGCATTTGAGTAATTTTAGTTGAAATTAACTTCGAATTTTTGGATTTTTGTACAGATTTTTGGCAAATTTTAAAAAATTTTGTTGAAACCAACTTCGATTTTTCTGGATTATGTTAGGTTTTTTGATAGAGGAGCTGCATTTGAGAAATTTTAGTTGAAATTAACTTCGAATTTTTGGATTTTTGTACAGATTTTTGTCAAATTTTAAAAAATTTTGTTGAAACCAACTTCGATTTTTCTGGATTATGTTAGGTTTTTTGATAGAGGAGCTGCATTTGAGAAATTTTAGTTGAAATTAACTTCGAATTTTTGGATTTTTGTACAGATTTTTGTCAAATTTTAAAAAATTTTGGTGAAACCAACTTCGATTACTCTGGTTTACGTTAGTTTTTTTGGTAGCGGAACTGCATTTGAGTAATTTTAGTTGAAATTAACTTCGAATTTTTGGATTTTTGTACAGATTTTTGTCAAATTTTAAAAAATTTTGTTGAAACCAACTTCGATTACTCTGGTTTACGTTAGGTTTTTTTGGTAGCGGAGCTGCATTTGAGTAATTTTAGTTGAAATTAACTTCGAATTTTGGGATTTTTGTACAGGTGTTTGTCAAATTTTAAAAATTTTTGTTGAAACCAACTTCGATTTTTCTGGATTATGTAAAGTTTTTTTGATAGAGGAGCTGCATTTGAGTAATTTTTGGATTTTTGTACAGATTTTTGTCAAATTTTAAAAAATTTTGTTGAAACCAACTTCGATTACTCTGGATTACGTTAGGTTTTTTTGGTAGCGGAGCTGCATTTGAGTAATTTTAGTTGAAATTAACTTCGAATTTTTGGATTTTTGTACAGATATTTGTCAAATTTTAAAAAATTTTGTTGAAACCAACTTCGATTACTCTGGATTACGTTAGGTTTTTTTGGTAGCGGAGCTGCATTTGAGTAATTTTAGTTGAAATTAACTTCGAATTTTTGGATTTTTGTACAGATTTCTGTCAAATTTCAAATAATTTTGTTGAAACCAACTTCGATTTTTCTGGATTATGTTAGGTTTTTTTGATAGAGGAGCTGCATTTGAGTAATTTTAGTTGAAATTAACTTCGAATTTTTGGATTTTTGTACAGATTTTTGGCAAATTTTAAAAAATTTGTTGAAACCAACTTCGATTACTCTGGATTACGTTAGGTTTTTTTGGTAGCGGAACTGCATTTGAGTAATTTTAGTTGAAATTAACTTCGAATTTTTGGATTTTTGTACAGATTTTTGTCAAATTTTAAAAAATTTTGGTGAAATCAACTTCGATTTTTCTGGATTATGTTAGGTTTTTTTGATAGAGGAGCTGCATTTGAGTAATTTTAGTTGAAATTAACTTCGAATTTTTGGATTTTTGTACAGATTTTTGTCAAATTTTAAAAAATTTTGTTGAAACCAACTTCGATTACTCTGGATTACGTTAGGTTTTTTTGGTAGCGGAGCTGCATTTGAGTAATTTTAGTTGAAATTAACTTCGAATTTTTGGATTTTTGTACAGATTTATGTCAAATTTCAAAAAATTTTGTTGAAACCAACTTCGATTTTTCTGGATTATGTTAGGTTTTTTTGATAGAGGAGCTGCATTTGAGTAATTTTAGTTGAAATTAACTTCGAATTTTTGGATTTTTGTACAGATTTTTGTCAAATTTTAAATAATTTTGTTGAAACCAACTTCGATTTTTCTGGATTATGTTAGGTTTTTTTGATAGAGGAGCTGCATTTGACTAATTCTAGTTGAAATTAACTTCGAATTTTTGGATTTTTGTACAGATTTTTGTCAAATTTTAAAAAATTTTGTTGAAACCAACTTCGATTACTCTGGATTACGTTAGGTTTTTTTGGTAGCGGAGCTGCATTTGAGTAATTTTAATTGAAATTAACTTCGAATTTTTGGATTTTTGTACAGATTTATGTCAAATTTCAAAAAATTTTGTTGAAACCAACTTCGATTTTTCTGGATTATGTTAGGTTTTTTTGATAGAGGAGCTGCATTTGAGTAATTTTAGTTGAAATTAACTTCGAATTTTGGGATTTTTGTACAGGTGTTTGTCAAATTTTAAAAATTTTTGTTGAAACCAACTTCGATTTTTCTGGATTATGTTAGGTTTTTTGATAGAGGAGCTGCATTTGAGAAATTTTAGTTGAAATTAACTTCGAATTTTTGGATTTTTGTACAGATTTTTGTCAAATTTTAAAAAATTTTGTTGAAACCAACTTCGATTTTTCTGGATTATGTTAGGTTTTTTGGATAGAGGAGCTGCATTTGAGTATTTTTAGTTGAAAATAATTTCGAATTTTTGGATTTTTGTACAGATTTTTGTCAAATTTTAAAAAATTTTGTTGAAACCAACTTCGATTTTTCTGGATTATGTTAGGTTTTTTTGATAGAGGAGCTGCCTTTGAGTAATTTTAGTTGAAATTAACTTCGAATTTTGGGATTTTTGTACAGGTGTTTGTCAAATTTTAAAAATTTTTGTTGAAACCAACTTCGATTACTCTGGATTACGTTAGGTTTTTTTGGTAGCGGAGCTGCATTTGAGTAATTTTAGTTGAAATTAACTTCGAATTTTTGGATTTTTGTACAGATTTCTGTCAAATTTCAAATAATTTTGTTGAAACCAACTTCGATTTTTCTGGATTATGTTAGGTTTTTTTGATAGAGGAGCTGCATTTGAGTAATTTTAGTTGAAATTAACTTCGAATTTTTGGATTTTTGTACAGATTTTTGGCAAATTTTAAAAAATTTTGTTGAAACCAACTTCGATTACTCTGGATTACGTTAGGTTTTTTTGGTAGCGGAGCTGCATTTGAGTAATTTTAGTTGAAATTAACTTCGAATTTTGGGATTTTTGTACAGACGTTTGTCAAATTTTAAAAAATTTTGTTGAAACCAACTTCGATTTTTCTGGATTATGTTAGGTTTTTTGATAGAGGAGCTGCATTTGAGAAATTTTAGTTGAAATTAACTTCGAATTTTTGGATTTTTGTACAGATTTTTGTCAAATTTTAAAAATTTTTGGTGAAACCAACTTCGATTACTCTGGTTTACGTTAGTTTTTTTGGTAGCGGAGCTGCATTTGAGTAATTTTAGTTGAAATTAACTTCGAATTTTTGGATTTTTGTACAGATTTTTGTCAAATTTTAAAAAATTTTGTTGAAACCAACTTCGATTACTCTGGTTTACGTTAGGTTTTTTTGGTAGCGGAGCTGCATTTGAGTAATTTTAGTTGAAATTAACTTCGAATTTTGGGATTTTTGTACAGGTGTTTGTCAAATTTTAAAAATTTTTGTTGAAACCAACTTCGATTTTTCTGGATTATGTAAAGTTTTTTTGATAGAGGAGCTGCATTTGAGTAATTTTTGGATTTTTGTACAGATTTTTGTCAAATTTTAAAAAATTTTGTTGAAACCAACTTCGATTACTCTGGATTACGTTAGGTTTTTTTGGTAGCGGAGCTGCATTTGAGTAATTTTAGTTGAAATTAACTTCGAATTTTTGGATTTTTGTACAGATATTTGTCAAATTTTAAAAAATTTTGTTGAAACCAACTTCGATTACTCTGGATTACGTTAGGTTTTTTTGGTAGCGGAGCTGCATTTGAGTAATTTTAGTTGAAATTAACTTCGAATTTTTGGATTTTTGTACAGATTTCTGTCAAATTTCAAATAATTTTGTTGAAACCAACTTCGATTTTTCTGGATTATGTTAGGTTTTTTTGATAGAGGAGCTGCATTTGAGTAATTTTAGTTGAAATTAACTTCGAATTTTTGGATTTTTGTACAGATTTTTGTCAAATTTTAAAAAATTTTGTTGAAACCAACTTCGATTACTCTGGATTACGTTAGGTTTTTTTGGTAGCGGAGCTGCATTTGAGTAATTTTAGTTGAAATTAACTTCGAATTTTTGGATTTTTGTACAGATTTATGTCAAATTTCAAAAAATTTTGTTGAAACCAACTTCGATTTTTCTAGATTATGTTAGGTTTTTTTGATAGAGGAGCTGCATTTGAGTAATTTTAGTTGAAATTAACTTCGAATTTTTGGATTTTTGTACAGATTTTTGTCAAATTTTAAATAATTTTGTTGAAACCAACTTCGATTTTTCTGGATTTTGTTAGGTTTTTTTGATAGAGGAGCTGCATTTGACTAATTCTAGTTGAAATTAACTTCGAATTTTTGGATTTTTGTACAGATTTTTGTCAAATTTTAAAAAATTTTGTTGAAACCAACTTCGATTACTCTGGATTACGTTAGGTTTTTTTGGTAGCGGAGCTGCATTTGAGTAATTTTAATTGAAATTAACTTCGAATTTTTGGATTTTTGTACAGATTTATGTCAAATTTCAAAAAATTTTGTTGAAACCAACTTCGATTTTTCTGGATTATGTTAGGTTTTTTTGATAGAGGAGCTGCATTTGAGTAATTTTAGTTGAAATTAACTTCGAATTTTTGGATTTTTGTACAGATTTTTGTCAAATTTTAAATAATTTTGTTGAAACCAACTTCGATTTTTCTGGATTATGTTAGGTTTTTTTGATAGAGGAGCTGCATTTGAGTAATTTTAGTTGAAATTAACTTCGAATTTTTGGATTTTTGTACAGATTTTGGTCAAATTTTAAAAAATTTTGTTGAAACCAACTTCGATTACTCTGGTTTACGTTAGGTTTTTTTGGTAGCGGAGCTGCATTTGAGTAATTTTAGTTGAAATTAACTTCGAATTTTGGGATTTTTGTACAGGTGTTTGTCAAATTTTAAAAATTTTTGTTGAAACCAACTTCAATTTTTCTGGATTATGTAAAGTTTTTTTGATAGAGGAGCTGCATTTGAGTAATTTTTGGATTTTTGTACAGATTTTTGTCAAATTTTAAAAAATTTTGTTGGAACCAACTTCGATTACTCTGGATTACGTTAGGTTTTTTTGGTAGCGGAGCTGCATTTGAGTAATTTTAGTTGAAATTAACTTCGAATTTTTGGATTTTTGTACAGATTTTTGTCAAATTTTAAAAAATTTTGTTGAAACCAACTTCGATTACTCTGGATTACGTTAGGTTTTTTTGGTAGCGGAGCTGCATTTGAGTAATTTTAGTTGAAATTAACTTCGAATTTTTGGATTTTTGTACAGATTTTTGTCAAATTTTAAAAAATTTTGGTGAAACCAACTTCGATTACTCTGGTTTACGTTAGGTTTTTTTGGTAGCGGAGCTGCATTTGAGTAATTTTAGTTGAAATTAACTTCGAATTTTGGGATTTTTGTACAGGTGTTTGTCAAATTTTAAAAAATTTTGTTGAAACCAACTTGGATTTTTCTGGATTATGTTAGGTTTTTTTTATAGAGGGGCTGTATTTGAGTAATTTTAGTTGAAATTAACTTCGAATTTTTGGATTTTTGTACAGATTTTTGTCAAATTTTAAAATTTTTTGTTGAAACCAACTTCGATTTTTCTGGATTATGTAAAGTTTTTTTGATAGAGGAGCTGCATTTGAGTAATTTTTGGATTTTTGTACAGATTTTTGTCAAATTTTAAAATATTTTGTTGAAACCAACTTCGATTACTCTGGATTACGTTAGGTTTTTTTGGGAGCGGAGCTGCATTTGAGTAATTTTAGTTGAAATTAACTTCGAATTTTTGGATTTTTGTACAGATTTTTGTCAAATTTTAAAAAATTTTGTTGAAACCAACTTCGATTACTCTGGATTACGTTAGGTTTTTTTGGTAGCGGAACTGCATTTGAGTAATTTTAGTTGAAATTAACTTCGAATTTTTGGATTTTTGTACAGATTTATGTCAAATTTCAAAAAATTTTGTTGAAACCAACTTCGATTTTTCTGGATTATGTTAGGTTTTTTTGATAGAGGAGCTGCATTTGAGTAATTTTAGTTGAAATTAACTTCGAATTTTTGGATTTTTGTACAGATTTTTGTCAAATTTTAAATAATTTTGTTGAAACCAACTTCGATTTTTCTGGATTATGTTAGGTTTTTTTGATAGAGGAGCTGCATTTGAGTAATTTTAGTTGAAATTAACTTCGAATTTTTGGATTTTTGTACAGATTTTGGTCAAAATTTAAAAAATTTTGTTGAAACCAACTTCGATTACTCTGGTTTACGTTAGGTTTTTTTGGTAGCGGAGCTGCATTTGAGTAATTTTAGTTGAAATTAACTTCGAATTTTGGGATTTTTGTACAGGTGTTTGTCAAATTTTAAAAAATTTTGTTGAAACCAACTTGGATTTTTCTGGACTATGTTAGGTTTTTTTTATAGAGGGGCTGTATTTGAGTAATTTTAGTTGAAATTAACTTCGAATTTTTGGATTTTTGTACAGATTTTTGTCAAATTTTAAAATTTTTTGTTGAAACCAACTTCGATTTTTCTGGATTATGTAAAGTTTTTTTGATAGAGGAGCTGCATTTGAGTAATTTTTGGATTTTTGTACAGATTTTTGTCAAATTTTAAAATATTTTGTTGAAACCAACTTCGATTACTCTGGATTACGTTAGGTTTTTTTGGGAGCGGAGCTGCATTTGAGTAATTTTAGTTGAAATTAACTTCGAATTTTGGGATTTTTGTACAGACGTTTGTCAAATTTTAAAAAATTTTGTTGAAACCAACTTCGATTTTTCTGGATTATGTTACGTTTTTTTGATAGAGGAGCTGCATTTGAGTAATTTTAGTTGAAAATAACTTCGAATTTTGGGATTTTTGTACAGACGTTTGTCAAATTTTAAAAAATTTTGTTGAAACCAACTTCGATTTTTCTGGATTATGTTAGGTTTTTTGATAGAGGAGCTGCATTTGAGAAATTTTAGTTGAAATTAACTTCGAATTTTTGGATTTTTGTACAGATTTTTGTCAAATTTTAAAAAATTTTGGTGAAACCAACTTCGATTACTCTGGTTTACGTTAGTTTTTTTGGTAGCGGAGCTGCATTTGAGTAATTTTAGTTGAAATTAACTTCGAATTTTTGGATTTTTGTACAGATTTTTGTCAAATTTTAAAAAATTTTGTTGAAACCAACTTCGATTACTCTGGTTTACGTTAGTTTTTTTTGGTAGCGGAGCTGCATTTGAGTAATTTTAGTTGAAATTAACTTCGAATTTTGGGATTTTTGTACAGGTGTTTGTCAAATTTTAAAAATTTTTGTTGAAACCAACTTCGATTTTTCTGGATTATGTAAAGTTTTTTTGATAGAGGAGCTGCATTTGAGTAATTTTTGGATTTTTGTACAGATTTTTGTCAAATTTTAAAAAATTTTGTTGAAACCAACTTCGATTACTCTGGATTACGTTAGGTTTTTTTGGTAGCGGAGCTGCATTTGAGTAATTTTAGTTGAAATTAACTTCGAATTTTTGGATTTTTGTACAGATATTTGTCAAATTTTAAAAAATTTTGTTGAAACCAACTTCGATTACTCTGGATTACGTTAGGTTTTTTTGGTAGCGGAGCTGCATTTGAGTAATTTTAGTTGAAATTAACTTCGAATTTTTGGATTTTTGTACAGATTTCTGTCAAATTTCAAATAATTTTGTTGAAACCAACTTCGATTTTTCTGGATTATGTTAGGTTTTTTTGATAGAGGAGCTGCATTTGAGTAATTTTAGTTGAAATTAACTTCGAATTTTTGGATTTTTGTACAGATTTTTGGCAAATTTTAAAAAATTTTGTTGAAACCAACTTCGATTACTCTGGATTACGTTAGGTTTTTTTGGTAGCGGAACTGCATTTGAGTAATTTTAGTTGAAATTAACTTCGAATTTTTGGATTTTTGTACAGATTTTTGTCAAATTTTAAAAAATTTTGGTGAAATCAACTTCGATTTTTCTGGATTATGTTAAGTTTTTTTGATAGAGGAGCTGCATTTGAGTAATTTTAGTTGAAATTAACTTCGAATTTTTGGATTTTTGTACAGATTTTTGTCAAATTTTAAAAAATTTTGTTGAAACCAACTTCGATTACTCTGGATTACGTTAGGTTTTTTTGGTAGCGGAGCTGCATTTGAGTAATTTTAGTTGAAATTAACTTCGAATTTTTGGATTTTTGTACAGATTTATGTCAAATTTCAAAAAATTTTGTTGAAACCAACTTCGATTTTTCTGGATTATGTTAGGTTTTTTTGATAGAGGAGCTGCATTTGAGTAATTTTAGTTGAAATTAACTTCGAATTTTTGGATTTTTGTACAGATTTTTGTCAAATTTTAAATAATTTTGTTGAAACCAACTTCGATTTTTCTGGATTATGTTAGGTTTTTTTGATAGAGGAGCTGCATTGGACTAATTCTAGTTGAAATTAACTTCGAATTTTTGGATTTTTGTACAGATTTTTGTCAAATTTTAAAAAATTTTGTTGAAACCAACTTCGATTTTTCTGGATTATGTTAGGTTTTTTTGATAGAGGAGCTGCATTTGAGTAATTTTAGTTGAAATTAACTTCGAATTTTTGGATTTTTGTACAGATTTTTGTCAAATTTTAAATAATTTTGTTGAAACCAACTTCGATTTTTCTGGATTATGTTAGGTTTTTTTGATAGAGGAGCTGCATTTGAGTAATTTTAGTTGAAATTAACTTCGAATTTTTGGATTTTTGTACAGATTTTGGTCAAATTTTAAAAAATTTTGTTGAAACCAACTTCGATTACTCTGGATTACGTTAGGTTTTTTTGGTAGCGGAGCTGCATTTGAGTAATTTTAGTTGAAATTAACTTCGAATTTTTGGATTTTTGTACAGATTTTTGTAAAATTTTAAAAAATTTTGTTGAAACCAACTTCGATTACTCTGGATTACGTTAGGTTTTTTTGGTAGCGGAGCTGCATTTGAGTAATTTTAGTTGAAATTAACTTCGAATTTTTGGATTTTTGTACAGATTTCTGTCAAATTTCAAATAATTTTGTTGAAACCAACTTCGATTTTTCTGGATTATGTTAGGTTTTTTTGATAGAGGAGCTGCATTTGAGTAATTTTAGTTGAAATTAACTTCGAATTTTTGGATTTTTGTACAGATTTTTGGCAAATTTTAAAAAATTTTGTTGAAACCAACTTCGATTTTTCTGGATTATGTTAGGTTTTTTGATAGAGGAGCTGCATTTGAGAAATTTTAGTTGAAATTAACTTCGAATTTTTGGATTTTTGTACAGATTTTTGTCAAATTTTAAAAAATTTTGTTGAAACCAACTTCGATTTTTCTGGATTATGTTAGGTTTTTTTGATAGAGGAGCTGCATTTGAGTAATTTTAGTTGAAATTAACTTCGAATTTTTGGATTTTTGTACAGATTTTGGTCAAATTTTAAAAAATTTTGTTGAAACCAACTTCGATTACTCTGGATTACGTTAGGTTTTTTTGGTAGCGGAGCTGCATTTGAGTAATTTTAGTTGAAATTAACTTCGAATTTTTGGATTTTTGTACAGATTTTTGTAAAATTTTAAAAAATTTTGTTGAAACCAACTTCGATTACTCTGGATTACGTTAGGTTTTTTTGGTAGCGGAGCTGCATTTGAGTAATTTTAGTTGAAATTAACTTCGAATTTTTGGATTTTTGTACAGATTTCTGTCAAATTTCAAATAATTTTGTTGAAACCAACTTCGATTTTTCTGGATTATGTTAGGTTTTTTTGATAGAGGAGCTGCATTTGAGTAATTTTAGTTGAAATTAACTTCGAATTTTTGGATTTTTGTACAGATTTTTGGCAAATTTTAAAAAATTTTGTTGAAACCAACTTCGATTTTTCTGGATTATGTTAGGTTTTTTGATAGAGGAGCTGCATTTGAGAAATTTTAGTTGAAATTAACTTCGAATTTTTGGATTTTTGTACAGATTTTTGTCAAATTTTAAAAAATTTTGTTGAAACCAACTTCGATTTTTCTGGATTATGTTAGGTTTTTTGGATAGAGGAGCTGCATTTGAGTATTTTTAGTTGAAAATAATTTCGAATTTTTGGATTTTTGTACAGATTTTTGTCAAATTTTAAAAAATTTTGTTGAAACCAACTTCGATTTTTCTGGATTATGTTAGGTTTTTTTGATAGAGGAGCTGCATTTGAGTAATTTTAGTTGAAATTAACTTCGAATTTTGGGATTTTTGTACAGGTGTTTGTCAAATTTTAAAAATTTTTGTTGAAACCAACTTCGATTTTTCTGGATTATGTAAAGTTTTTTTGATAGAGGAGCTGCATTTGAGTAATTTTTGGATTTTTGTACAGATTTTTGTCAAATTTTAAAAAATTTTGTTGAAACCAACTTCGATTACTCTGGATTACGTTAGGTTTTTTTGGTAGCGGAGCTGCATTTGAGTAATTTTAGTTGAAATTAACTTCGAATTTTTGGATTTTTGTACAGATTTATGTCAAATTTCAAAAAATTTTGTTGAAACCAACTTCGATTTTTCTGGATTATGTTAGGTTTTTTTGATAGAGGAGCTGCATTTGAGTAATTTTAGTTGAAATTAACTTCGAATTTTTGGATTTTTGTACAGATTTTTGTCAAATTTTAAATAATTTTGTTGAAACCAACTTCGATTTTTCTGGATTATGTTAGGTTTTTTTGATAGAGGAGCTGCATTGGACTAATTCTAGTTGAAATTAACTTCGAATTTTTGGATTTTTGTACAGATTTTTGTCAAATTTTAAAAAATTTTGTTGAAACCAACTTCGATTACTCTGGATTACGTTAGGTTTTTTTGGTAGCGGAGCTGCATTTGAGTAATTTTAATTGAAATTAACTTCGAATTTTTGGATTTTTGTACAGATTTATGTCAAATTTCAAAAAATTTTGTTGAAACCAACTTCGATTTTTCTGGATTATGTTAGGTTTTTTTGATAGAGGAGCTGCATTTGAGTAATTTTAGTTGAAATTAACTTCGAATTTTTGGATTTTTGTACAGATTTTTGTCAAATTTTAAATAATTTTGTTGAAACCAACTTCGATTTTTCTGGATTATGTTAGGTTTTTTTGATAGAGGAGCTGCATTTGAGTAATTTTAGTTGAAATTAACTTCGAATTTTTGGATTTTTGTACAGATTTTTGTCAAATTTTAAAAAATTTTGTTGAAACCAACTTCGATTACTCTGGATTACGTTAGGTTTTTTTGGTAGCGGAGCTGCATTTGAGTAATTTTAGTTGAAATTAACTTCGAATTTTTGGATTTTTGTACAGATTTCTGTCAAATTTCAAATAATTTTGTTGAAACCAACTTCGATTTTTCTGGATTATGTTAGGTTTTTTTGATAGAGGAGCTGCATTTGAGTAATTTTAGTTGAAATTAACTTCGAATTTTTGGATTTTTGTACAGATTTTTGGCAAATTTTAAAAAATTTTGTTGAAACCAACTTCGATTTTTCTGGATTATGTTAGGTTTTTTGATAGAGGAGCTGCATTTGAGAAATTTTAGTTGAAATTAACTTCGAATTTTTGGATTTTTGTACAGATTTTTGTCAAATTTTAAAAAATTTTGTTGAAACCAACTTCGATTTTTCTGGATTATGTTAGGTTTTTTGGATAGAGGAGCTGCATTTGAGTATTTTTAGTTGAAAATAATTTCGAATTTTTGGATTTTTGTACAGATTTTTGTCAAATTTTAAAAAATTTTGTTGAAACCAACTTCGATTTTTCTGGATTATGTTAGGTTTTTTTGATAGAGGAGCTGCATTTGAGTAATTTTAGTTGAAATTAACTTCGAATTTTGGGATTTTTGTACAGGTGTTTGTCAAATTTTAAAAATTTTTGTTGAAACCAACTTCGATTTTTCTGGATTATGTAAAGTTTTTTTGATAGAGGAGCTGCATTTGAGTAATTTTTGGATTTTTGTACAGATTTTTGTCAAATTTTAAAAAATTTTGTTGAAACCAACTTCGATTACTCTGGATTACGTTAGGTTTTTTTGGTAGCGGAGCTGCATTTGAGTAATTTTAGTTGAAATTAACTTCGAATTTTTGGATTTTTGTACAGATTTATGTCAAATTTCAAAAAATTTTGTTGAAACCAACTTCGATTTTTCTGGATTATGTTAGGTTTTTTTGATAGAGGAGCTGCATTTGAGTAATTTTAGTTAAAATTAACTTCGAATTTTTGGATTTTTGTACAGATTTTTGTCAAATTTTAAATAATTTTGTTGAAACCAACTTCGATTTTTCTGGATTATGTTAGGTTTTTTTGATAGAGGAGCTGCATTCGACTAATTCTAGTTGAAATTAACTTCGAATTTTTGGATTTTTGTACAGATTTTTGTCAAATTTTAAAAAATTTTGTTGAAACCAACTTCGATTACTCTGGATTACGTTAGGTTTTTTTGGTAGCGGAGCTGCATTTGAGTAATTTTAATTGAAATTAACTTCGAATTTTTGGATTTTTGTACAGATTTATGTCAAATTTCAAAAAATTTTGTTGAAACCAACTTCGATTTTTCTGGATTATGTTAGGTTTTTTTGATAGAGGAGCTGCATTTGAGTAATTTTAGTTGAAATTAACTTCGAATTTTTGGATTTTTGTACAGATGTTTGTCAAATTTTAAATAATTTTGTTGAAACCAACTTCGATTTTTCTGGATTATGTTAGGTTTTTTTGATAGAGGAGCTGCATTTGAGTAATTTTAGTTGAAATTAACTTCGAATTTTTGGATTTTTGTACAGATTTTTGTCAAATTTTAAAAAATTTTGTTGAAACCAACTTCGATTACTCTGGATTACGTTAGGTTTTTTTGGTAGCGGAGCTGCATTTGAGTAATTTTAGTTGAAATTAACTTCGAATTTTGGGATTTTTGTACAGGTGTTTGTCAAATTTTAAAAATTTTTGTTGAAACCAACTTCGATTTTTCTGGATTATGTAAAGTTTTTTTGATAGAGGAGCTGCATTTGAGTAATTTTTGGATTTTTGTACAGATTTTTGTCAAATTTTAAAAAATTTTGTTGGAACCAACTTCGATTACTCTGGATTACGTTAGGTTTTTTTGGTAGCGGAGCTGCATTTGAGTAATTTTAGTTGAAATTAACTTCGAATTTTTGGATTTTTGTACAGATTTTTGTCAAATTTTAAAAAATTTTGTTGAAACCAACTTCGATTACTCTGGATTACGTTAGGTTTTTTTGGTAGCGGAGCTGCATTTGAGTAATTTTAGTTGAAATTAACTTCGAATTTTTGGATTTTTGTACAGATTTCTGTCAAATTTCAAATAATTTTGTTGAAACCAACTTCGATTTTTCTGGATTATGTTAGGTTTTTTTGATAGAGGAGCTGCATTTGAGTAATTTTAGTTGAAATTAACTTCGAATTTTTGGATTTTTGTACAGATTTTTGGCAAATTTTAAAAAATTTTGTTGAAACCAACTTCGATTTTTCTGGATTATGTTAGGTTTTTTGATAGAGGAGCTGCATTTGAGAAATTTTAGTTGAAATTAACTTCGAATTTTTGGATTTTTGTACAGATTTTTGTCAAATTTTAAAAAATTTTGTTGAAACCAACTTCGATTTTTCTGGATTATGTTAGGTTTTTTGATAGAGGAGCTGCATTTGAGAAATTTTAGTTGAAATTAACTTCGAATTTTTGGATTTTTGTACAGATTTTTGTCAAATTTTAAAAAATTTTGGTGAAACCAACTTCGATTACTCTGGTTTACGTTAGTTTTTTTGGTAGCGGAACTGCATTTGAGTAATTTTAGTTGAAATTAACTTCGAATTTTTGGATTTTTGTACAGATTTTTGTCAAATTTTAAAAAATTTTGTTGAAACCAACTTCGATTACTCTGGTTTACGTTAGGTTTTTTTGGTAGCGGAGCTGCATTTGAGTAATTTTAGTTGAAATTAACTTCGAATTTTGGGATTTTTGTACAGGTGTTTGTCAAATTTTAAAAATTTTTGTTGAAACCAACTTCGATTTTTCTGGATTATGTAAAGTTTTTTTGATAGAGGAGCTGCATTTGAGTAATTTTTGGATTTTTGTACAGATTTTTGTCAAATTTTAAAAAATTTTGTTGAAACCAACTTCGATTACTCTGGATTACGTTAGGTTTTTTTGGTAGCGGAGCTGCATTTGAGTAATTTTAGTTGAAATTAACTTCGAATTTTTGGATTTTTGTACAGATATTTGTCAAATTTTAAAAAATTTTGTTGAAACCAACTTCGATTACTCTGGATTACGTTAGGTTTTTTTGGTAGCGGAGCTGCATTTGAGTAATTTTAGTTGAAATTAACTTCGAATTTTTGGATTTTTGTACAGATTTCTGTCAAATTTCAAATAATTTTGTTGAAACCAACTTCGATTTTTCTGGATTATGTTAGGTTTTTTTGATAGAGGAGCTGCATTTGAGTAATTTTAGTTGAAATTAACTTCGAATTTTTGGATTTTTGTACAGATTTTTGGCAAATTTTAAAAAATTTGTTGAAACCAACTTCGATTACTCTGGATTACGTTAGGTTTTTTTGGTAGCGGAACTGCATTTGAGTAATTTTAGTTGAAATTAACTTCGAATTTTTGGATTTTTGTACAGATTTTTGTCAAATTTTAAAAAATTTTGGTGAAATCAACTTCGATTTTTCTGGATTATGTTAGGTTTTTTTGATAGAGGAGCTGCATTTGAGTAATTTTAGTTGAAATTAACTTCGAATTTTTGGATTTTTGTACAGATTTTTGTCAAATTTTAAAAAATTTTGTTGAAACCAACTTCGATTACTCTGGATTACGTTAGGTTTTTTTGGTAGCGGAGCTGCATTTGAGTAATTTTAGTTGAAATTAACTTCGAATTTTTGGATTTTTGTACAGATTTATGTCAAATTTCAAAAAATTTTGTTGAAACCAACTTCGATTTTTCTGGATTATGTTAGGTTTTTTTGATAGAGGAGCTGCATTTGAGTAATTTTAGTTGAAATTAACTTCGAATTTTTGGATTTTTGTACAGATTTTTGTCAAATTTTAAATAATTTTGTTGAAACCAACTTCGATTTTTCTGGATTATGTTAGGTTTTTTTGATAGAGGAGCTGCATTTGACTAATTCTAGTTGAAATTAACTTCGAATTTTTGGATTTTTGTACAGATTTTTGTCAAATTTTAAAAAATTTTGTTGAAACCAACTTCGATTACTCTGGATTACGTTAGGTTTTTTTGGTAGCGGAGCTGCATTTGAGTAATTTTAATTGAAATTAACTTCGAATTTTTGGATTTTTGTACAGATTTATGTCAAATTTCAAAAAATTTTGTTGAAACCAACTTCGATTTTTCTGGATTATGTTAGGTTTTTTTGATAGAGGAGCTGCATTTGAGTAATTTTAGTTGAAATTAACTTCGAATTTTGGGATTTTTGTACAGGTGTTTGTCAAATTTTAAAAATTTTTGTTGAAACCAACTTCGATTTTTCTGGATTATGTTAGGTTTTTTGATAGAGGAGCTGCATTTGAGAAATTTTAGTTGAAATTAACTTCGAATTTTTGGATTTTTGTACAGATTTTTGTCAAATTTTAAAAAATTTTGTTGAAACCAACTTCGATTTTTCTGGATTATGTTAGGTTTTTTGGATAGAGGAGCTGCATTTGAGTATTTTTAGTTGAAAATAATTTCGAATTTTTGGATTTTTGTACAGATTTTTGTCAAATTTTAAAAAATTTTGTTGAAACCAACTTCGATTTTTCTGGATTATGTTAGGTTTTTTTGATAGAGGAGCTGCCTTTGAGTAATTTTAGTTGAAATTAACTTCGAATTTTGGGATTTTTGTACAGGTGTTTGTCAAATTTTAAAAATTTTTGTTGAAACCAACTTCGATTACTCTGGATTACGTTAGGTTTTTTTGGTAGCGGAGCTGCATTTGAGTAATTTTAGTTGAAATTAACTTCGAATTTTTGGATTTTTGTACAGATTTCTGTCAAATTTCAAATAATTTTGTTGAAACCAACTTCGATTTTTCTGGATTATGTTAGGTTTTTTTGATAGAGGAGCTGCATTTGAGTAATTTTAGTTGAAATTAACTTCGAATTTTTGGATTTTTGTACAGATTTTTGGCAAATTTTAAAAAATTTTGTTGAAACCAACTTCGATTACTCTGGATTACGTTAGGTTTTTTTGGTAGCGGAGCTGCATTTGAGTAATTTTAGTTGAAATTAACTTCGAATTTTGGGATTTTTGTACAGACGTTTGTCAAATTTTAAAAAATTTTGTTGAAACCAACTTCGATTTTTCTGGATTATGTTAGGTTTTTTGATAGAGGAGCTGCATTTGAGAAATTTTAGTTGAAATTAACTTCGAATTTTTGGATTTTTGTACAGATTTTTGTCAAATTTTAAAAATTTTTGGTGAAACCAACTTCGATTACTCTGGTTTACGTTAGTTTTTTTGGTAGCGGAGCTGCATTTGAGTAATTTTAGTTGAAATTAACTTCGAATTTTTGGATTTTTGTACAGATTTTTGTCAAATTTTAAAAAATTTTGTTGAAACCAACTTCGATTACTCTGGTTTACGTTAGGTTTTTTTGGTAGCGGAGCTGCATTTGAGTAATTTTAGTTGAAATTAACTTCGAATTTTGGGATTTTTGTACAGGTGTTTGTCAAATTTTAAAAATTTTTGTTGAAACCAACTTCGATTTTTCTGGATTATGTAAAGTTTTTTTGATAGAGGAGCTGCATTTGAGTAATTTTTGGATTTTTGTACAGATTTTTGTCAAATTTTAAAAAATTTTGTTGAAACCAACTTCGATTACTCTGGATTACGTTAGGTTTTTTTGGTAGCGGAGCTGCATTTGAGTAATTTTAGTTGAAATTAACTTCGAATTTTTGGATTTTTGTACAGATATTTGTCAAATTTTAAAAAATTTTGTTGAAACCAACTTCGATTACTCTGGATTACGTTAGGTTTTTTTGGTAGCGGAGCTGCATTTGAGTAATTTTAGTTGAAATTAACTTCGAATTTTTGGATTTTTGTACAGATTTCTGTCAAATTTCAAATAATTTTGTTGAAACCAACTTCGATTTTTCTGGATTATGTTAGGTTTTTTTGATAGAGGAGCTGCATTTGAGTAATTTTAGTTGAAATTAACTTCGAATTTTTGGATTTTTGTACAGATTTTTGTCAAATTTTAAAAAATTTTGTTGAAACCAACTTCGATTACTCTGGATTACGTTAGGTTTTTTTGGTAGCGGAGCTGCATTTGAGTAATTTTAGTTGAAATTAACTTCGAATTTTTGGATTTTTGTACAGATTTATGTCAAATTTCAAAAAATTTTGTTGAAACCAACTTCGATTTTTCTAGATTATGTTAGGTTTTTTTGATAGAGGAGCTGCATTTGAGTAATTTTAGTTGAAATTAACTTCGAATTTTTGGATTTTTGTACAGATTTTTGTCAAATTTTAAATAATTTTGTTGAAACCAACTTCGATTTTTCTGGATTTTGTTAGGTTTTTTTGATAGAGGAGCTGCATTTGACTAATTCTAGTTGAAATTAACTTCGAATTTTTGGATTTTTGTACAGATTTTTGTCAAATTTTAAAAAATTTTGTTGAAACCAACTTCGATTACTCTGGATTACGTTAGGTTTTTTTGGTAGCGGAGCTGCATTTGAGTAATTTTAATTGAAATTAACTTCGAATTTTTGGATTTTTGTACAGATTTATGTCAAATTTCAAAAAATTTTGTTGAAACCAACTTCGATTTTTCTGGATTATGTTAGGTTTTTTTGATAGAGGAGCTGCATTTGAGTAATTTTAGTTGAAATTAACTTCGAATTTTTGGATTTTTGTACAGATTTTTGTCAAATTTTAAATAATTTTGTTGAAACCAACTTCGATTTTTCTGGATTATGTTAGGTTTTTTTGATAGAGGAGCTGCATTTGAGTAATTTTAGTTGAAATTAACTTCGAATTTTTGGATTTTTGTACAGATTTTGGTCAAATTTTAAAAAATTTTGTTGAAACCAACTTCGATTACTCTGGTTTACGTTAGGTTTTTTTGGTAGCGGAGCTGCATTTGAGTAATTTTAGTTGAAATTAACTTCGAATTTTGGGATTTTTGTACAGGTGTTTGTCAAATTTTAAAAATTTTTGTTGAAACCAACTTCAATTTTTCTGGATTATGTAAAGTTTTTTTGATAGAGGAGCTGCATTTGAGTAATTTTTGGATTTTTGTACAGATTTTTGTCAAATTTTAAAAAATTTTGTTGGAACCAACTTCGATTACTCTGGATTACGTTAGGTTTTTTTGGTAGCGGAGCTGCATTTGAGTAATTTTAGTTGAAATTAACTTCGAATTTTTGGATTTTTGTACAGATTTTTGTCAAATTTTAAAAAATTTTGTTGAAACCAACTTCGATTACTCTGGATTACGTTAGGTTTTTTTGGTAGCGGAGCTGCATTTGAGTAATTTTAGTTGAAATTAACTTCGAATTTTTGGATTTTTGTACAGATTTTTGTCAAATTTTAAAAAATTTTGGTGAAACCAACTTCGATTACTCTGGTTTACGTTAGGTTTTTTTGGTAGCGGAGCTGCATTTGAGTAATTTTAGTTGAAATTAACTTCGAATTTTGGGATTTTTGTACAGGTGTTTGTCAAATTTTAAAAAATTTTGTTGAAACCAACTTGGATTTTTCTGGATTATGTTAGGTTTTTTTTATAGAGGGGCTGTATTTGAGTAATTTTAGTTGAAATTAACTTCGAATTTTTGGATTTTTGTACAGATTTTTGTCATATTTTAAAATTTTTTGTTGAAACCAACTTCGATTTTTCTGGATTATGTAAAGTTTTTTTGATAGAGGAGCTGCATTTGAGTAATTTTTGGATTTTTGTACAGATTTTTGTCAAATTTTAAAATATTTTGTTGAAACCAACTTCGATTACTCTGGATTACGTTAGGTTTTTTTGGGAGCGGAGCTGCATTTGAGTAATTTTAGTTGAAATTAACTTCGAATTTTTGGATTTTTGTACAGATTTTTGTCAAATTTTAAAAAATTTTGTTGAAACCAACTTCGATTACTCTGGATTACGTTAGGTTTTTTTGGTAGCGGAACTGCATTTGAGTAATTTTAGTTGAAATTAACTTCGAATTTTTGGATTTTTGTACAGATTTATGTCAAATTTCAAAAAATTTTGTTGAAACCAACTTCGATTTTTCTGGATTATGTTAGGTTTTTTTGATAGAGGAGCTGCATTTGAGTAATTTTAGTTGAAATTAACTTCGAATTTTTGGATTTTTGTACAGATTTTTGTCAAATTTTAAATAATTTTGTTGAAACCAACTTCGATTTTTCTGGATTATGTTAGGTTTTTTGATAGAGGAGCTGCATTTGAGTAATTTTAGTTGAAATTAACTTCGAATTTTTGGATTTTTGTACAGATTTTGGTCAAAATTTAAAAAATTTTGTTGAAACCAACTTCGATTACTCTGGTTTACGTTAGGTTTTTTTGGTAGCGGAGCTGCATTTGAGTAATTTTAGTTGAAATTAACTTCGAATTTTGGGATTTTTGTACAGGTGTTTGTCAAATTTTAAAAAATTTTGTTGAAACCAACTTGGATTTTTCTGGACTATGTTAGGTTTTTTTTATAGAGGGGCTGTATTTGAGTAATTTTAGTTGAAATTAACTTCGAATTTTTGGATTTTTGTACAGATTTTTGTCAAATTTTAAAATTTTTTGTTGAAACCAACTTCGATTTTTCTGGATTATGTAAAGTTTTTTTGATAGAGGAGCTGCATTTGAGTAATTTTTGGATTTTTGTACAGATTTTTGTCAAATTTTAAAATATTTTGTTGAAACCAACTTCGATTACTCTGGATTACGTTAGGTTTTTTTGGGAGCGGAGCTGCATTTGAGTAATTTTAGTTGAAATTAACTTCGAATTTTGGGATTTTTGTACAGACGTTTGTCAAATTTTAAAAAATTTTGTTGAAACCAACTTCGATTTTTCTGGATTATGTTACGTTTTTTTGATAGAGGAGCTGCATTTGAGTAATTTTAGTTGAAAATAACTTCGAATTTTGGGATTTTTGTACAGACGTTTGTCAAATTTTAAAAAATTTTGTTGAAACCAACTTCGATTTTTCTGGATTATGTTAGGTTTTTTGATAGAGGAGCTGCATTTGAGAAATTTTAGTTGAAATTAACTTCGAATTTTTGGATTTTTGTACAGATTTTTGTCAAATTTTAAAAAATTTTGGTGAAACCAACTTCGATTACTCTGGTTTACGTTAGTTTTTTTGGTAGCGGAGCTGCATTTGAGTAATTTTAGTTGAAATTAACTTCGAATTTTTGGATTTTTGTACAGATTTTTGTCAAATTTTAAAAAATTTTGTTGAAACCAACTTCGATTACTCTGGTTTACGTTAGTTTTTTTTGGTAGCGGAGCTGCATTTGAGTAATTTTAGTTGAAATTAACTTCGAATTTTGGGATTTTTGTACAGGTGTTTGTCAAATTTTAAAAATTTTTGTTGAAACCAACTTCGATTTTTCTGGATTATGTAAAGTTTTTTTGATAGAGGAGCTGCATTTGAGTAATTTTTGGATTTTTGTACAGATTTTTGTCAAATTTTAAAAAATTTTGTTGAAACCAACTTCGATTACTCTGGATTACGTTAGGTTTTTTTGGTAGCGGAGCTGCATTTGAGTAATTTTAGTTGAAATTAACTTCGAATTTTTGGATTTTTGTACAGATATTTGTCAAATTTTAAAAAATTTTGTTGAAACCAACTTCGATTACACTGGATTACGTTAGGTTTTTTTGGTAGCGGAGCTGCATTTGAGTAATTTTAGTTGAAATTAACTTCGAATTTTTGGATTTTTGTACAGATTTCTGTCAAATTTCAAATAATTTTGTTGAAACCAACTTCGATTTTTCTGGATTATGTTAGGTTTTTTTGATAGAGGAGCTGCATTTGAGTAATTTTAGTTGAAATTAACTTCGAATTTTTGGATTTTTGTACAGATTTTTGGCAAATTTTAAAAAATTTTGTTGAAACCAACTTCGATTACTCTGGATTACGTTAGGTTTTTTTGGTAGCGGAACTGCATTTGAGTAATTTTAGTTGAAATTAACTTCGAATTTTTGGATTTTTGTACAGATTTTTGTCAAATTTTAAAAAATTTTGGTGAAATCAACTTCGATTTTTCTGGATTATGTTAAGTTTTTTTGATAGAGGAGCTGCATTTGAGTAATTTTAGTTGAAATTAACTTCGAATTTTTGGATTTTTGTACAGATTTTTGTCAAATTTTAAAAAATTTTGTTGAAACCAACTTCGATTACTCTGGATTACGTTAGGTTTTTTTGGTAGCGGAGCTGCATTTGAGTAATTTTAGTTGAAATTAACTTCGAATTTTTGGATTTTTGTACAGATTTTTGTCAAATTTTAAAAAATTTTGGTGAAACCAACTTCGATTACTCTGGTTTACGTTAGTTTTTTTGGTAGCGGAACTGCATTTGAGTAATTTTAGTTGAAATTAACTTCGAATTTTTGGATTTTTGTACAGATTTTTGTCAAATTTTAAAAAATTTTGTTGAAACCAACTTCGATTACTCTGGTTTACGTTAGGTTTTTTTGGTAGCGGAGCTGCATTTGAGTAATTTTAGTTGAAATTAACTTCGAATTTTGGGATTTTTGTACAGGTGTTTGTCAAATTTTAAAAATTTTTGTTGAAACCAACTTCGATTTTTCTGGATTATGTAAAGTTTTTTTGATAGAGGAGCTGCATTTGAGTAATTTTTGGATTTTTGTACAGATTTTTGTCAAATTTTAAAAAATTTTGTTGAAACCAACTTCGATTACTCTGGATTACGTTAGGTTTTTTTGGTAGCGGAGCTGCATTTGAGTAATTTTAGTTGAAATTAACTTCGAATTTTTGGATTTTTGTACAGATATTTGTCAAATTTTAAAAAATTTTGTTGAAACCAACTTCGATTACTCTGGATTACGTTAGGTTTTTTTGGTAGCGGAGCTGCATTTGAGTAATTTTAGTTGAAATTAACTTCGAATTTTTGGATTTTTGTACAGATTTCTGTCAAATTTCAAATAATTTTGTTGAAACCAACTTCGATTTTTCTGGATTATGTTAGGTTTTTTTGATAGAGGAGCTGCATTTGAGTAATTTTAGTTGAAATTAACTTCGAATTTTTGGATTTTTGTACAGATTTTTGGCAAATTTTAAAAAATTTGTTGAAACCAACTTCGATTACTCTGGATTACGTTAGGTTTTTTTGGTAGCGGAACTGCATTTGAGTAATTTTAGTTGAAATTAACTTCGAATTTTTGGATTTTTGTACAGATTTTTGTCAAATTTTAAAAAATTTTGGTGAAATCAACTTCGATTTTTCTGGATTATGTTAGGTTTTTTTGATAGAGGAGCTGCATTTGAGTAATTTTAGTTGAAATTAACTTCGAATTTTTGGATTTTTGTACAGATTTTTGTCAAATTTTAAAAAATTTTGTTGAAACCAACTTCGATTACTCTGGATTACGTTAGGTTTTTTTGGTAGCGGAGCTGCATTTGAGTAATTTTAGTTGAAATTAACTTCGAATTTTTGGATTTTTGTACAGATTTATGTCAAATTTCAAAAAATTTTGTTGAAACCAACTTCGATTTTTCTGGATTATGTTAGGTTTTTTTGATAGAGGAGCTGCATTTGAGTAATTTTAGTTGAAATTAACTTCGAATTTTTGGATTTTTGTACAGATTTTTGTCAAATTTTAAATAATTTTGTTGAAACCAACTTCGATTTTTCTGGATTATGTTAGGTTTTTTTGATAGAGGAGCTGCATTTGACTAATTCTAGTTGAAATTAACTTCGAATTTTTGGATTTTTGTACAGATTTTTGTCAAATTTTAAAAAATTTTGTTGAAACCAACTTCGATTACTCTGGATTACGTTAGGTTTTTTTGGTAGCGGAGCTGCATTTGAGTAATTTTAATTGAAATTAACTTCGAATTTTTGGATTTTTGTACAGATTTATGTCAAATTTCAAAAAATTTTGTTGAAACCAACTTCGATTTTTCTGGATTATGTTAGGTTTTTTTGATAGAGGAGCTGCATTTGAGTAATTTTAGTTGAAATTAACTTCGAATTTTGGGATTTTTGTACAGGTGTTTGTCAAATTTTAAAAATTTTTGTTGAAACCAACTTCGATTACTCTGGATTACGTTAGGTTTTTTTGGTAGCGGAGCTGCATTTGAGTAATTTTAGTTGAAATTAACTTCGAATTTTGGGATTTTTGTACAGACGTTTGTCAAATTTTAAAAAATTTTGTTGAAACCAACTTCGATTTTTCTGGATTATGTTAGGTTTTTTGATAGAGGAGCTGCATTTGAGAAATTTTAGTTGAAATTAACTTCGAATTTTTGGATTTTTGTACAGATTTTTGTCAAATTTTAAAAATTTTTGGTGAAACCAACTTCGATTACTCTGGTTTACGTTAGTTTTTTTGGTAGCGGAGCTGCATTTGAGTAATTTTAGTTGAAATTAACTTCGAATTTTTGGATTTTTGTACAGATTTTTGTCAAATTTTAAAAAATTTTGTTGAAACCAACTTCGATTACTCTGGTTTACGTTAGGTTTTTTTGGTAGCGGAGCTGCATTTGAGTAATTTTAGTTGAAATTAACTTCGAATTTTGGGATTTTTGTACAGGTGTTTGTCAAATTTTAAAAATTTTTGTTGAAACCAACTTCGATTTTTCTGGATTATGTAAAGTTTTTTTGATAGAGGAGCTGCATTTGAGTAATTTTTGGATTTTTGTACAGATTTTTGTCAAATTTTAAAAAATTTTGTTGAAACCAACTTCGATTACTCTGGATTACGTTAGGTTTTTTTGGTAGCGGAGCTGCATTTGAGTAATTTTAGTTGAAATTAACTTCGAATTTTTGGATTTTTGTACAGATATTTGTCAAATTTTAAAAAATTTTGTTGAAACCAACTTCGATTACTCTGGATTACGTTAGGTTTTTTTGGTAGCGGAGCTGCATTTGAGTAATTTTAGTTGAAATTAACTTCGAATTTTTGGATTTTTGTACAGATTTCTGTCAAATTTCAAATAATTTTGTTGAAACCAACTTCGATTTTTCTGGATTATGTTAGGTTTTTTTGATAGAGGAGCTGCATTTGAGTAATTTTAGTTGAAATTAACTTCGAATTTTTGGATTTTTGTACAGATTTTTGTCAAATTTTAAAAAATTTTGTTGAAACCAACTTCGATTACTCTGGATTACGTTAGGTTTTTTTGGTAGCGGAGCTGCATTTGAGTAATTTTAGTTGAAATTAACTTCGAATTTTTGGATTTTTGTACAGATTTATGTCAAATTTCAAAAAATTTTGTTGAAACCAACTTCGATTTTTCTAGATTATGTTAGGTTTTTTTGATAGAGGAGCTGCATTTGAGTAATTTTAGTTGAAATTAACTTCGAATTTTTGGATTTTTGTACAGATTTTTGTCAAATTTTAAATAATTTTGTTGAAACCAACTTCGATTTTTCTGGATTTTGTTAGGTTTTTTTGATAGAGGAGCTGCATTTGACTAATTCTAGTTGAAATTAACTTCGAATTTTTGGATTTTTGTACAGATTTTTGTCAAATTTTAAAAAATTTTGTTGAAACCAACTTCGATTACTCTGGATTACGTTAGGTTTTTTTGGTAGCGGAGCTGCATTTGAGTAATTTTAATTGAAATTAACTTCGAATTTTTGGATTTTTGTACAGATTTATGTCAAATTTCAAAAAATTTTGTTGAAACCAACTTCGATTTTTCTGGATTATGTTAGGTTTTTTTGATAGAGGAGCTGCATTTGAGTAATTTTAGTTGAAATTAACTTCGAATTTTTGGATTTTTGTACAGATTTTTGTCAAATTTTAAATAATTTTGTTGAAACCAACTTCGATTTTTCTGGATTATGTTAGGTTTTTTTGATAGAGGAGCTGCATTTGAGTAATTTTAGTTGAAATTAACTTCGAATTTTTGGATTTTTGTACAGATTTTGGTCAAATTTTAAAAAATTTTGTTGAAACCAACTTCGATTACTCTGGTTTACGTTAGGTTTTTTTGGTAGCGGAGCTGCATTTGAGTAATTTTAGTTGAAATTAACTTCGAATTTTGGGATTTTTGTACAGGTGTTTGTCAAATTTTAAAAATTTTTGTTGAAACCAACTTCAATTTTTCTGGATTATGTAAAGTTTTTTTGATAGAGGAGCTGCATTTGAGTAATTTTTGGATTTTTGTACAGATTTTTGTCAAATTTTAAAAAATTTTGTTGGAACCAACTTCGATTACTCTGGATTACGTTAGGTTTTTTTGGTAGCGGAGCTGCATTTGAGTAATTTTAGTTGAAATTAACTTCGAATTTTTGGATTTTTGTACAGATTTTTGTCAAATTTTAAAAAATTTTGTTGAAACCAACTTCGATTACTCTGGATTACGTTAGGTTTTTTTGGTAGCGGAGCTGCATTTGAGTAATTTTAGTTGAAATTAACTTCGAATTTTTGGATTTTTGTACAGATTTTTGTCAAATTTTAAAAAATTTTGGTGAAACCAACTTCGATTACTCTGGTTTACGTTAGGTTTTTTTGGTAGCGGAGCTGCATTTGAGTAATTTTAGTTGAAATTAACTTCGAATTTTGGGATTTTTGTACAGGTGTTTGTCAAATTTTAAAAAATTTTGTTGAAACCAACTTGGATTTTTCTGGATTATGTTAGGTTTTTTTTATAGAGGGGCTGTATTTGAGTAATTTTAGTTGAAATTAACTTCGAATTTTTGGATTTTTGTACAGATTTTTGTCAAATTTTAAAATTTTTTGTTGAAACCAACTTCGATTTTTCTGGATTATGTAAAGTTTTTTTGATAGAGGAGCTGCATTTGAGTAATTTTTGGATTTTTGTACAGATTTTTGTCAAATTTTAAAATATTTTGTTGAAACCAACTTCGATTACTCTGGATTACGTTAGGTTTTTTTGGGAGCGGAGCTGCATTTGAGTAATTTTAGTTGAAATTAACTTCGAATTTTTGGATTTTTGTACAGATTTTTGTCAAATTTTAAAAAATTTTGTTGAAACCAACTTCGATTACTCTGGATTACGTTAGGTTTTTTTGGTAGCGGAACTGCATTTGAGTAATTTTAGTTGAAATTAACTTCGAATTTTTGGATTTTTGTACAGATTTATGTCAAATTTCAAAAAATTTTGTTGAAACCAACTTCGATTTTTCTGGATTATGTTAGGTTTTTTTGATAGAGG
Organism: Andrena trimmerana; assembly: GCA_951215215.1. Classification (NCBI taxonomy): domain Eukaryota; kingdom Metazoa; phylum Arthropoda; class Insecta; order Hymenoptera; family Andrenidae; genus Andrena; species Andrena trimmerana. The sequence continues at coordinate 26,767 of CATNUO010000204.1, read as the reverse complement.
AGCTGCATTTGAGTAATTTTAGTTGAAATTAACTTCGAATTTTTGGATTTTTGTACAGATTTTTGTCAAATTTTAAATAATTTTGTTGAAACCAACTTCGATTTTTCTGGATTATGTTAGGTTTTTTTGATAGAGGAGCTGCATTTGAGTAATTTTAGTTGAAATTAACTTCGAATTTTTGGATTTTTGTACAGATTTTGGTCAAAATTTAAAAAATTTTGTTGAAACCAACTTCGATTACTCTGGTTTACGTTAGGTTTTTTTGGTAGCGGAGCTGCATTTGAGTAATTTTAGTTGAAATTAACTTCGAATTTTGGGATTTTTGTACAGGTGTTTGTCAAATTTTAAAAAATTTTGTTGAAACCAACTTGGATTTTTCTGGACTATGTTAGGTTTTTTTTATAGAGGGGCTGTATTTGAGTAATTTTAGTTGAAATTAACTTCGAATTTTTGGATTTTTGTACAGATTTTTGTCAAATTTTAAAATTTTTTGTTGAAACCAACTTCGATTTTTCTGGATTATGTAAAGTTTTTTTGATAGAGGAGCTGCATTTGAGTAATTTTTGGATTTTTGTACAGATTTTTGTCAAATTTTAAAATATTTTGTTGAAACCAACTTCGATTACTCTGGATTACGTTAGGTTTTTTTGGGAGCGGAGCTGCATTTGAGTAATTTTAGTTGAAATTAACTTCGAATTTTGGGATTTTTGTACAGACGTTTGTCAAATTTTAAAAAATTTTGTTGAAACCAACTTCGATTTTTCTGGATTATGTTACGTTTTTTTGATAGAGGAGCTGCATTTGAGTAATTTTAGTTGAAAATAACTTCGAATTTTGGGATTTTTGTACAGACGTTTGTCAAATTTTAAAAAATTTTGTTGAAACCAACTTCGATTTTTCTGGATTATGTTAGGTTTTTTGATAGAGGAGCTGCATTTGAGAAATTTTAGTTGAAATTAACTTCGAATTTTTGGATTTTTGTACAGATTTTTGTCAAATTTTAAAAAATTTTGGTGAAACCAACTTCGATTACTCTGGTTTACGTTAGTTTTTTTGGTAGCGGAGCTGCATTTGAGTAATTTTAGTTGAAATTAACTTCGAATTTTTGGATTTTTGTACAGATGTTTGTCAAATTTTAAAAAATTTTGTTGAAACCAACTTCGATTACTCTGGTTTACGTTAGTTTTTTTTGGTAGCGGAGCTGCATTTGAGTAATTTTAGTTGAAATTAACTTCGAATTTTGGGATTTTTGTACAGGTGTTTGTCAAATTTTAAAAATTTTTGTTGAAACCAACTTCGATTTTTCTGGATTATGTAAAGTTTTTTTGATAGAGGAGCTGCATTTGAGTAATTTTTGGATTTTTGTACAGATTTTTGTCAAATTTTAAAAAATTTTGTTGAAACCAACTTCGATTACTCTGGATTACGTTAGGTTTTTTTGGTAGCGGAGCTGCATTTGAGTAATTTTAGTTGAAATTAACTTCGAATTTTTGGATTTTTGTACAGATATTTGTCAAATTTTAAAAAATTTTGTTGAAACCAACTTCGATTACTCTGGATTACGTTAGGTTTTTTTGGTAGCGGAGCTGCATTTGAGTAATTTTAGTTGAAATTAACTTCGAATTTTTGGATTTTTGTACAGATTTCTGTCAAATTTCAAATAATTTTGTTGAAACCAACTTCGATTTTTCTGGATTATGTTAGGTTTTTTTGATAGAGGAGCTGCATTTGAGTAATTTTAGTTGAAATTAACTTCGAATTTTTGGATTTTTGTACAGATTTTTGGCAAATTTTAAAAAATTTTGTTGAAACCAACTTCGATTACTCTGGATTACGTTAGGTTTTTTTGGTAGCGGAACTGCATTTGAGTAATTTTAGTTGAAATTAACTTCGAATTTTTGGATTTTTGTACAGATTTTTGTCAAATTTTAAAAAATTTTGGTGAAATCAACTTCGATTTTTCTGGATTATGTTAAGTTTTTTTGATAGAGGAGCTGCATTTGAGTAATTTTAGTTGAAATTAACTTCGAATTTTTGGATTTTTGTACAGATTTTTGTCAAATTTTAAAAAATTTTGTTGAAACCAACTTCGATTACTCTGGATTACGTTAGGTTTTTTTGGTAGCGGAGCTGCATTTGAGTAATTTTAGTTGAAATTAACTTCGAATTTTTGGATTTTTGTACAGATTTATGTCAAATTTCAAAAAATTTTGTTGAAACCAACTTCGATTTTTCTGGATTATGTTAGGTTTTTTTGATAGAGGAGCTGCATTTGAGTAATTTTAGTTGAAATTAACTTCGAATTTTTGGATTTTTGTACAGATTTTTGTCAAATTTTAAATAATTTTGTTGAAACCAACTTCGATTTTTCTGGATTATGTTAGGTTTTTTTGATAGAGGAGCTGCATTGGACTAATTCTAGTTGAAATTAACTTCGAATTTTTGGATTTTTGTACAGATTTTTGTCAAATTTTAAAAATTTTTGTTGAAACCAACTTCGATTTTTCTGGATTATGTAAAGTTTTTTTGATAGAGGAGCTGCATTTGAGTAATTTTTGGATTTTTGTACAGATTTTTGTCAAATTTTAAAAAATTTTGTTGAAACCAACTTCGATTACTCTGGATTACGTTAGGTTTTTTTGGTAGCGGAGCTGCATTTGAGTAATTTTAGTTGAAATTAACTTCGAATTTTTGGATTTTTGTACAGATATTTGTCAAATTTTAAAAAATTTTGTTGAAACCAACTTCGATTACTCTGGATTACGTTAGGTTTTTTTGGTAGCGGAGCTGCATTTGAGTAATTTTAGTTGAAATTAACTTCGAATTTTTGGATTTTTGTACAGATTTCTGTCAAATTTCAAATAATTTTGTTGAAACCAACTTCGATTTTTCTGGATTATGTTAGGTTTTTTTGATAGAGGAGCTGCATTTGAGTAATTTTAGTTGAAATTAACTTCGAATTTTTGGATTTTTGTACAGATTTTTGTCAAATTTTAAAAAATTTTGTTGAAACCAACTTCGATTACTCTGGATTACGTTAGGTTTTTTTGGTAGCGGAGCTGCATTTGAGTAATTTTAGTTGAAATTAACTTCGAATTTTTGGATTTTTGTACAGATTTATGTCAAATTTCAAAAAATTTTGTTGAAACCAACTTCGATTTTTCTAGATTATGTTAGGTTTTTTTGATAGAGGAGCTGCATTTGAGTAATTTTAGTTGAAATTAACTTCGAATTTTTGGATTTTTGTACAGATTTTTGTCAAATTTTAAATAATTTTGTTGAAACCAACTTCGATTTTTCTGGATTTTGTTAGGTTTTTTTGATAGAGGAGCTGCATTTGACTAATTCTAGTTGAAATTAACTTCGAATTTTTGGATTTTTGTACAGATTTTTGTCAAATTTTAAAAAATTTTGTTGAAACCAACTTCGATTACTCTGGATTACGTTAGGTTTTTTTGGTAGCGGAGCTGCATTTGAGTAATTTTAATTGAAATTAACTTCGAATTTTTGGATTTTTGTACAGATTTATGTCAAATTTCAAAAAATTTTGTTGAAACCAACTTCGATTTTTCTGGATTATGTTAGGTTTTTTTGATAGAGGAGCTGCATTTGAGTAATTTTAGTTGAAATTAACTTCGAATTTTTGGATTTTTGTACAGATTTTTGTCAAATTTTAAATAATTTTGTTGAAACCAACTTCGATTTTTCTGGATTATGTTAGGTTTTTTTGATAGAGGAGCTGCATTTGAGTAATTTTAGTTGAAATTAACTTCGAATTTTTGGATTTTTGTACAGATTTTGGTCAAATTTTAAAAAATTTTGTTGAAACCAACTTCGATTACTCTGGTTTACGTTAGGTTTTTTTGGTAGCGGAGCTGCATTTGAGTAATTTTAGTTGAAATTAACTTCGAATTTTGGGATTTTTGTACAGGTGTTTGTCAAATTTTAAAAATTTTTGTTGAAACCAACTTCAATTTTTCTGGATTATGTAAAGTTTTTTTGATAGAGGAGCTGCATTTGAGTAATTTTTGGATTTTTGTACAGATTTTTGTCAAATTTTAAAAAATTTTGTTGGAACCAACTTCGATTACTCTGGATTACGTTAGGTTTTTTTGGTAGCGGAGCTGCATTTGAGTAATTTTAGTTGAAATTAACTTCGAATTTTTGGATTTTTGTACAGATTTTTGTCAAATTTTAAAAAATTTTGTTGAAACCAACTTCGATTACTCTGGATTACGTTAGGTTTTTTTGGTAGCGGAGCTGCATTTGAGTAATTTTAGTTGAAATTAACTTCGAATTTTTGGATTTTTGTACAGATTTTTGTCAAATTTTAAAAAATTTTGGTGAAACCAACTTCGATTACTCTGGTTTACGTTAGGTTTTTTTGGTAGCGGAGCTGCATTTGAGTAATTTTAGTTGAAATTAACTTCGAATTTTGGGATTTTTGTACAGGTGTTTGTCAAATTTTAAAAAATTTTGTTGAAACCAACTTGGATTTTTCTGGATTATGTTAGGTTTTTTTTATAGAGGGGCTGTATTTGAGTAATTTTAGTTGAAATTAACTTCGAATTTTTGGATTTTTGTACAGATTTTTGTCAAATTTTAAAATTTTTTGTTGAAACCAACTTCGATTTTTCTGGATTATGTAAAGTTTTTTTGATAGAGGAGCTGCATTTGAGTAATTTTTGGATTTTTGTACAGATTTTTGTCAAATTTTAAAATATTTTGTTGAAACCAACTTCGATTACTCTGGATTACGTTAGGTTTTTTTGGGAGCGGAGCTGCATTTGAGTAATTTTAGTTGAAATTAACTTCGAATTTTTGGATTTTTGTACAGATTTTTGTCAAATTTTAAAAAATTTTGTTGAAACCAACTTCGATTACTCTGGATTACGTTAGGTTTTTTTGGTAGCGGAACTGCATTTGAGTAATTTTAGTTGAAATTAACTTCGAATTTTTGGATTTTTGTACAGATTTATGTCAAATTTCAAAAAATTTTGTTGAAACCAACTTCGATTTTTCTGGATTATGTTAGGTTTTTTTGATAGAGGAGCTGCATTTGAGTAATTTTAGTTGAAATTAACTTCGAATTTTTGGATTTTTGTACAGATTTTTGTCAAATTTTAAATAATTTTGTTGAAACCAACTTCGATTTTTCTGGATTATGTTAGGTTTTTTTGATAGAGGAGCTGCATTTGAGTAATTTTAGTTGAAATTAACTTCGAATTTTTGGATTTTTGTACAGATTTTGGTCAAAATTTAAAAAATTTTGTTGAAACCAACTTCGATTACTCTGGTTTACGTTAGGTTTTTTTGGTAGCGGAGCTGCATTTGAGTAATTTTAGTTGAAATTAACTTCGAATTTTGGGATTTTTGTACAGGTGTTTGTCAAATTTTAAAAAATTTTGTTGAAACCAACTTGGATTTTTCTGGACTATGTTAGGTTTTTTTTATAGAGGGGCTGTATTTGAGTAATTTTAGTTGAAATTAACTTCGAATTTTTGGATTTTTGTACAGATTTTTGTCAAATTTTAAAATTTTTTGTTGAAACCAACTTCGATTTTTCTGGATTATGTAAAGTTTTTTTGATAGAGGAGCTGCATTTGAGTAATTTTTGGATTTTTGTACAGATTTTTGTCAAATTTTAAAATATTTTGTTGAAACCAACTTCGATTACTCTGGATTACGTTAGGTTTTTTTGGGAGCGGAGCTGCATTTGAGTAATTTTAGTTGAAATTAACTTCGAATTTTGGGATTTTTGTACAGACGTTTGTCAAATTTTAAAAAATTTTGTTGAAACCAACTTCGATTTTTCTGGATTATGTTACGTTTTTTTGATAGAGGAGCTGCATTTGAGTAATTTTAGTTGAAAATAACTTCGAATTTTGGGATTTTTGTACAGACGTTTGTCAAATTTTAAAAAATTTTGTTGAAACCAACTTCGATTTTTCTGGATTATGTTAGGTTTTTTGATAGAGGAGCTGCATTTGAGAAATTTTAGTTGAAATTAACTTCGAATTTTTGGATTTTTGTACAGATTTTTGTCAAATTTTAAAAAATTTTGGTGAAACCAACTTCGATTACTCTGGTTTACGTTAGTTTTTTTGGTAGCGGAGCTGCATTTGAGTAATTTTAGTTGAAATTAACTTCGAATTTTTGGATTTTTGTACAGATTTTTGTCAAATTTTAAAAAATTTTGTTGAAACCAACTTCGATTACTCTGGTTTACGTTAGTTTTTTTTGGTAGCGGAGCTGCATTTGAGTAATTTTAGTTGAAATTAACTTCGAATTTTGGGATTTTTGTACAGGTGTTTGTCAAATTTTAAAAATTTTTGTTGAAACCAACTTCGATTTTTCTGGATTATGTAAAGTTTTTTTGATAGAGGAGCTGCATTTGAGTAATTTTTGGATTTTTGTACAGATTTTTGTCAAATTTTAAAAAATTTTGTTGAAACCAACTTCGATTACTCTGGATTACGTTAGGTTTTTTTGGTAGCGGAGCTGCATTTGAGTAATTTTAGTTGAAATTAACTTCGAATTTTTGGATTTTTGTACAGATATTTGTCAAATTTTAAAAAATTTTGTTGAAACCAACTTCGATTACTCTGGATTACGTTAGGTTTTTTTGGTAGCGGAGCTGCATTTGAGTAATTTTAGTTGAAATTAACTTCGAATTTTTGGATTTTTGTACAGATTTCTGTCAAATTTCAAATAATTTTGTTGAAACCAACTTCGATTTTTCTGGATTATGTTAGGTTTTTTTGATAGAGGAGCTGCATTTGAGTAATTTTAGTTGAAATTAACTTCGAATTTTTGGATTTTTGTACAGATTTTTGGCAAATTTTAAAAAATTTTGTTGAAACCAACTTCGATTACTCTGGATTACGTTAGGTTTTTTTGGTAGCGGAACTGCATTTGAGTAATTTTAGTTGAAATTAACTTCGAATTTTTGGATTTTTGTACAGATTTTTGTCAAATTTTAAAAAATTTTGGTGAAATCAACTTCGATTTTTCTGGATTATGTTAAGTTTTTTTGATAGAGGAGCTGCATTTGAGTAATTTTAGTTGAAATTAACTTCGAATTTTTGGATTTTTGTACAGATTTTTGTCAAATTTTAAAAAATTTTGTTGAAACCAACTTCGATTACTCTGGATTACGTTAGGTTTTTTTGGTAGCGGAGCTGCATTTGAGTAATTTTAGTTGAAATTAACTTCGAATTTTTGGATTTTTGTACAGATTTATGTCAAATTTCAAAAAATTTTGTTGAAACCAACTTCGATTTTTCTGGATTATGTTAGGTTTTTTTGATAGAGGAGCTGCATTTGAGTAATTTTAGTTGAAATTAACTTCGAATTTTTGGATTTTTGTACAGATTTTTGTCAAATTTTAAATAATTTTGTTGAAACCAACTTCGATTTTTCTGGATTATGTTAGGTTTTTTTGATAGAGGAGCTGCATTGGACTAATTCTAGTTGAAATTAACTTCGAATTTTTGGATTTTTGTACAGATTTTTGTCAAATTTTAAAAAATTTTGTTGAAACCAACTTCGATTTTTCTGGATTATGTTAGGTTTTTTTGATAGAGGAGCTGCATTTGAGTAATTTTAGTTGAAATTAACTTCGAATTTTTGGATTTTTGTACAGATTTTTGTCAAATTTTAAATAATTTTGTTGAAACCAACTTCGATTTTTCTGGATTATGTTAGGTTTTTTTGATAGAGGAGCTGCATTTGAGTAATTTTAGTTGAAATTAACTTCGAATTTTTGGATTTTTGTACAGATTTTGGTCAAATTTTAAAAAATTTTGTTGAAACCAACTTCGATTACTCTGGATTACGTTAGGTTTTTTTGGTAGCGGAGCTGCATTTGAGTAATTTTAGTTGAAATTAACTTCGAATTTTTGGATTTTTGTACAGATTTTTGTAAAATTTTAAAAAATTTTGTTGAAACCAACTTCGATTACTCTGGATTACGTTAGGTTTTTTTGGTAGCGGAGCTGCATTTGAGTAATTTTAGTTGAAATTAACTTCGAATTTTTGGATTTTTGTACAGATTTCTGTCAAATTTCAAATAATTTTGTTGAAACCAACTTCGATTTTTCTGGATTATGTTAGGTTTTTTTGATAGAGGAGCTGCATTTGAGTAATTTTAGTTGAAATTAACTTCGAATTTTTGGATTTTTGTACAGATTTTTGGCAAATTTTAAAAAATTTTGTTGAAACCAACTTCGATTTTTCTGGATTATGTTAGGTTTTTTGATAGAGGAGCTGCATTTGAGAAATTTTAGTTGAAATTAACTTCGAATTTTTGGATTTTTGTACAGATTTTTGTCAAATTTTAAAAAATTTTGTTGAAACCAACTTCGATTTTTCTGGATTATGTTAGGTTTTTTGGATAGAGGAGCTGCATTTGAGTATTTTTAGTTGAAAATAATTTCGAATTTTTGGATTTTTGTACAGATTTTTGTCAAATTTTAAAAAATTTTGTTGAAACCAACTTCGATTTTTCTGGATTATGTTAGGTTTTTTTGATAGAGGAGCTGCATTTGAGTAATTTTAGTTGAAATTAACTTCGAATTTTGGGATTTTTGTACAGGTGTTTGTCAAATTTTAAAAATTTTTGTTGAAACCAACTTCGATTTTTCTGGATTATGTAAAGTTTTTTTGATAGAGGAGCTGCATTTGAGTAATTTTTGGATTTTTGTACAGATTTTTGTCAAATTTTAAAAAATTTTGTTGAAACCAACTTCGATTACTCTGGATTACGTTAGGTTTTTTTGGTAGCGGAGCTGCATTTGAGTAATTTTAGTTGAAATTAACTTCGAATTTTTGGATTTTTGTACAGATTTATGTCAAATTTCAAAAAATTTTGTTGAAACCAACTTCGATTTTTCTGGATTATGTTAGGTTTTTTTGATAGAGGAGCTGCATTTGAGTAATTTTAGTTGAAATTAACTTCGAATTTTTGGATTTTTGTACAGATTTTTGTCAAATTTTAAATAATTTTGTTGAAACCAACTTCGATTTTTCTGGATTATGTTAGGTTTTTTTGATAGAGGAGCTGCATTGGACTAATTCTAGTTGAAATTAACTTCGAATTTTTGGATTTTTGTACAGATTTTTGTCAAATTTTAAAAAATTTTGTTGAAACCAACTTCGATTACTCTGGATTACGTTAGGTTTTTTTGGTAGCGGAGCTGCATTTGAGTAATTTTAATTGAAATTAACTTCGAATTTTTGGATTTTTGTACAGATTTATGTCAAATTTCAAAAAATTTTGTTGAAACCAACTTCGATTTTTCTGGATTATGTTAGGTTTTTTTGATAGAGGAGCTGCATTTGAGTAATTTTAGTTGAAATTAACTTCGAATTTTTGGATTTTTGTACAGATTTTTGTCAAATTTTAAATAATTTTGTTGAAACCAACTTCGATTTTTCTGGATTATGTTAGGTTTTTTTGATAGAGGAGCTGCATTTGAGTAATTTTAGTTGAAATTAACTTCGAATTTTTGGATTTTTGTACAGATTTTTGTCAAATTTTAAAAAATTTTGTTGAAACCAACTTCGATTACTCTGGATTACGTTAGGTTTTTTTGGTAGCGGAGCTGCATTTGAGTAATTTTAGTTGAAATTAACTTCGAATTTTTGGATTTTTGTACAGATTTCTGTCAAATTTCAAATAATTTTGTTGAAACCAACTTCGATTTTTCTGGATTATGTTAGGTTTTTTTGATAGAGGAGCTGCATTTGAGTAATTTTAGTTGAAATTAACTTCGAATTTTTGGATTTTTGTACAGATTTTTGGCAAATTTTAAAAAATTTTGTTGAAACCAACTTCGATTTTTCTGGATTATGTTAGGTTTTTTGATAGAGGAGCTGCATTTGAGAAATTTTAGTTGAAATTAACTTCGAATTTTTGGATTTTTGTACAGATTTTTGTCAAATTTTAAAAAATTTTGTTGAAACCAACTTCGATTTTTCTGGATTATGTTAGGTTTTTTGGATAGAGGAGCTGCATTTGAGTATTTTTAGTTGAAAATAATTTCGAATTTTTGGATTTTTGTACAGATTTTTGTCAAATTTTAAAAAATTTTGTTGAAACCAACTTCGATTTTTCTGGATTATGTTAGGTTTTTTTGATAGAGGAGCTGCATTTGAGTAATTTTAGTTGAAATTAACTTCGAATTTTGGGATTTTTGTACAGGTGTTTGTCAAATTTTAAAAATTTTTGTTGAAACCAACTTCGATTTTTCTGGATTATGTAAAGTTTTTTTGATAGAGGAGCTGCATTTGAGTAATTTTTGGATTTTTGTACAGATTTTTGTCAAATTTTAAAAAATTTTGTTGAAACCAACTTCGATTACTCTGGATTACGTTAGGTTTTTTTGGTAGCGGAGCTGCATTTGAGTAATTTTAGTTGAAATTAACTTCGAATTTTTGGATTTTTGTACAGATTTATGTCAAATTTCAAAAAATTTTGTTGAAACCAACTTCGATTTTTCTGGATTATGTTAGGTTTTTTTGATAGAGGAGCTGCATTTGAGTAATTTTAGTTAAAATTAACTTCGAATTTTTGGATTTTTGTACAGATTTTTGTCAAATTTTAAATAATTTTGTTGAAACCAACTTCGATTTTTCTGGATTATGTTAGGTTTTTTTGATAGAGGAGCTGCATTGGACTAATTCTAGTTGAAATTAACTTCGAATTTTTGGATTTTTGTACAGATTTTTGTCAAATTTTAAAAAATTTTGTTGAAACCAACTTCGATTACTCTGGATTACGTTAGGTTTTTTTGGTAGCGGAGCTGCATTTGAGTAATTTTAATTGAAATTAACTTCGAATTTTTGGATTTTTGTACAGATTTATGTCAAATTTCAAAAAATTTTGTTGAAACCAACTTCGATTTTTCTGGATTATGTTAGGTTTTTTTGATAGAGGAGCTGCATTTGAGTAATTTTAGTTGAAATTAACTTCGAATTTTTGGATTTTTGTACAGATGTTTGTCAAATTTTAAATAATTTTGTTGAAACCAACTTCGATTTTTCTGGATTATGTTAGGTTTTTTTGATAGAGGAGCTGCATTTGAGTAATTTTAGTTGAAATTAACTTCGAATTTTTGGATTTTTGTACAGATTTTTGTCAAATTTTAAAAAATTTTGTTGAAACCAACTTCGATTACTCTGGATTACGTTAGGTTTTTTTGGTAGCGGAGCTGCATTTGAGTAATTTTAGTTGAAATTAACTTCGAATTTTGGGATTTTTGTACAGATTTTTGTCAAATTTTAAATAATTTTGTTGAAACCAACTTCGATTTTTCTGGATTATGTTAGGTTTTTTTGATAGAGGAGCTGCATTTGAGTAATTTTAGTTGAAATTAACTTCGAATTTTTGGATTTTTGTACAGATTTTGGTCAAATTTTAAAAAATTTTGTTGAAACCAACTTCGATTACTCTGGTTTACGTTAGGTTTTTTTGGTAGCGGAGCTGCATTTGAGTAATTTTAGTTGAAATTAACTTCGAATTTTGGGATTTTTGTACAGGTGTTTGTCAAATTTTAAAAATTTTTGTTGAAACCAACTTCAATTTTTCTGGATTATGTAAAGTTTTTTTGATAGAGGAGCTGCATTTGAGTAATTTTTGGATTTTTGTACAGATTTTTGTCAAATTTTAAAAAATTTTGTTGGAACCAACTTCGATTACTCTGGATTACGTTAGGTTTTTTTGGTAGCGGAGCTGCATTTGAGTAATTTTAGTTGAAATTAACTTCGAATTTTTGGATTTTTGTACAGATTTTTGTCAAATTTTAAAAAATTTTGTTGAAACCAACTTCGATTACTCTGGATTACGTTAGGTTTTTTTGGTAGCGGAGCTGCATTTGAGTAATTTTAGTTGAAATTAACTTCGAATTTTTGGATTTTTGTACAGATTTTTGTCAAATTTTAAAAAATTTTGGTGAAACCAACTTCGATTACTCTGGTTTACGTTAGGTTTTTTTGGTAGCGGAGCTGCATTTGAGTAATTTTAGTTGAAATTAACTTCGAATTTTGGGATTTTTGTACAGGTGTTTGTCAAATTTTAAAAAATTTTGTTGAAACCAACTTGGATTTTTCTGGATTATGTTAGGTTTTTTTTATAGAGGGGCTGTATTTGAGTAATTTTAGTTGAAATTAACTTCGAATTTTTGGATTTTTGTACAGATTTTTGTCAAATTTTAAAATTTTTTGTTGAAACCAACTTCGATTTTTCTGGATTATGTAAAGTTTTTTTGATAGAGGAGCTGCATTTGAGTAATTTTTGGATTTTTGTACAGATTTTTGTCAAATTTTAAAATATTTTGTTGAAACCAACTTCGATTACTCTGGATTACGTTAGGTTTTTTTGGGAGCGGAGCTGCATTTGAGTAATTTTAGTTGAAATTAACTTCGAATTTTTGGATTTTTGTACAGATTTTTGTCAAATTTTAAAAAATTTTGTTGAAACCAACTTCGATTACTCTGGATTACGTTAGGTTTTTTTGGTAGCGGAACTGCATTTGAGTAATTTTAGTTGAAATTAACTTCGAATTTTTGGATTTTTGTACAGATTTATGTCAAATTTCAAAAAATTTTGTTGAAACCAACTTCGATTTTTCTGGATTATGTTAGGTTTTTTTGATAGAGGAGCTGCATTTGAGTAATTTTAGTTGAAATTAACTTCGAATTTTTGGATTTTTGTACAGATTTTTGTCAAATTTTAAATAATTTTGTTGAAACCAACTTCGATTTTTCTGGATTATGTTAGGTTTTTTTGATAGAGGAGCTGCATTTGAGTAATTTTAGTTGAAATTAACTTCGAATTTTTGGATTTTTGTACAGATTTTGGTCAAAATTTAAAAAATTTTGTTGAAACCAACTTCGATTACTCTGGTTTACGTTAGGTTTTTTTGGTAGCGGAGCTGCATTTGAGTAATTTTAGTTGAAATTAACTTCGAATTTTGGGATTTTTGTACAGGTGTTTGTCAAATTTTAAAAAATTTTGTTGAAACCAACTTGGATTTTTCTGGACTATGTTAGGTTTTTTTTATAGAGGGGCTGTATTTGAGTAATTTTAGTTGAAATTAACTTCGAATTTTTGGATTTTTGTACAGATTTTTGTCAAATTTTAAAATTTTTTGTTGAAACCAACTTCGATTTTTCTGGATTATGTAAAGTTTTTTTGATAGAGGAGCTGCATTTGAGTAATTTTTGGATTTTTGTACAGATTTTTGTCAAATTTTAAAATATTTTGTTGAAACCAACTTCGATTACTCTGGATTACGTTAGGTTTTTTTGGGAGCGGAGCTGCATTTGAGTAATTTTAGTTGAAATTAACTTCGAATTTTGGGATTTTTGTACAGACGTTTGTCAAATTTTAAAAAATTTTGTTGAAACCAACTTCGATTTTTCTGGATTATGTTACGTTTTTTTGATAGAGGAGCTGCATTTGAGTAATTTTAGTTGAAAATAACTTCGAATTTTGGGATTTTTGTACAGACGTTTGTCAAATTTTAAAAAATTTTGTTGAAACCAACTTCGATTTTTCTGGATTATGTTAGGTTTTTTGATAGAGGAGCTGCATTTGAGAAATTTTAGTTGAAATTAACTTCGAATTTTTGGATTTTTGTACAGATTTTTGTCAAATTTTAAAAAATTTTGGTGAAACCAACTTCGATTACTCTGGTTTACGTTAGTTTTTTTGGTAGCGGAGCTGCATTTGAGTAATTTTAGTTGAAATTAACTTCGAATTTTTGGATTTTTGTACAGATTTTTGTCAAATTTTAAAAAATTTTGTTGAAACCAACTTCGATTACTCTGGTTTACGTTAGTTTTTTTTGGTAGCGGAGCTGCATTTGAGTAATTTTAGTTGAAATTAACTTCGAATTTTGGGATTTTTGTACAGGTGTTTGTCAAATTTTAAAAATTTTTGTTGAAACCAACTTCGATTTTTCTGGATTATGTAAAGTTTTTTTGATAGAGGAGCTGCATTTGAGTAATTTTTGGATTTTTGTACAGATTTTTGTCAAATTTTAAAAAATTTTGTTGAAACCAACTTCGATTACTCTGGATTACGTTAGGTTTTTTTGGTAGCGGAGCTGCATTTGAGTAATTTTAGTTGAAATTAACTTCGAATTTTTGGATTTTTGTACAGATATTTGTCAAATTTTAAAAAATTTTGTTGAAACCAACTTCGATTACTCTGGATTACGTTAGGTTTTTTTGGTAGCGGAGCTGCATTTGAGTAATTTTAGTTGAAATTAACTTCGAATTTTTGGATTTTTGTACAGATTTCTGTCAAATTTCAAAAAATTTTGTTGAAACCAACTTCGATTTTTCTGGATTATGTTAGGTTTTTTTGATAGAGGAGCTGCATTTGAGTAATTTTAGTTGAAATTAACTTCGAATTTTTGGATTTTTGTACAGATTTTTGGCAAATTTTAAAAAATTTTGTTGAAACCAACTTCGATTACTCTGGATTACGTTAGGTTTTTTTGGTAGCGGAACTGCATTTGAGTAATTTTAGTTGAAATTAACTTCGAATTTTTGGATTTTTGTACAGATTTTTGTCAAATTTTAAAAAATTTTGGTGAAATCAACTTCGATTTTTCTGGATTATGTTAAGTTTTTTTGATAGAGGAGCTGCATTTGAGTAATTTTAGTTGAAATTAACTTCGAATTTTTGGATTTTTGTACAGATTTTTGTCAAATTTTAAAAAATTTTGTTGAAACCAACTTCGATTACTCTGGATTACGTTAGGTTTTTTTGGTAGCGGAGCTGCATTTGAGTAATTTTAGTTGAAATTAACTTCGAATTTTTGGATTTTTGTACAGATTTATGTCAAATTTCAAAAAATTTTGTTGAAACCAACTTCGATTTTTCTGGATTATGTTAGGTTTTTTTGATAGAGGAGCTGCATTTGAGTAATTTTAGTTGAAATTAACTTCGAATTTTTGGATTTTTGTACAGATTTTTGTCAAATTTTAAATAATTTTGTTGAAACCAACTTCGATTTTTCTGGATTATGTTAGGTTTTTTTGATAGAGGAGCTGCATTGGACTAATTCTAGTTGAAATTAACTTCGAATTTTTGGATTTTTGTACAGATTTTTGTCAAATTTTAAAAAATTTTGTTGAAACCAACTTCGATTTTTCTGGATTATGTTAGGTTTTTTTGATAGAGGAGCTGCATTTGAGTAATTTTAGTTGAAATTAACTTCGAATTTTTGGATTTTTGTACAGATTTTTGTCAAATTTTAAATAATTTTGTTGAAACCAACTTCGATTTTTCTGGATTATGTTAGGTTTTTTTGATAGAGGAGCTGCATTTGAGTAATTTTAGTTGAAATTAACTTCGAATTTTTGGATTTTTGTACAGATTTTGGTCAAATTTTAAAAAATTTTGTTGAAACCAACTTCGATTACTCTGGATTACGTTAGGTTTTTTTGGTAGCGGAGCTGCATTTGAGTAATTTTAGTTGAAATTAACTTCGAATTTTTGGATTTTTGTACAGATTTTTGTAAAATTTTAAAAAATTTTGTTGAAACCAACTTCGATTACTCTGGATTACGTTAGGTTTTTTTGGTAGCGGAGCTGCATTTGAGTAATTTTAGTTGAAATTAACTTCGAATTTTTGGATTTTTGTACAGATTTCTGTCAAATTTCAAATAATTTTGTTGAAACCAACTTCGATTTTTCTGGATTATGTTAGGTTTTTTTGATAGAGGAGCTGCATTTGAGTAATTTTAGTTGAAATTAACTTCGAATTTTTGGATTTTTGTACAGATTTTTGGCAAATTTTAAAAAATTTTGTTGAAACCAACTTCGATTTTTCTGGATTATGTTAGGTTTTTTGATAGAGGAGCTGCATTTGAGAAATTTTAGTTGAAATTAACTTCGAATTTTTGGATTTTTGTACAGATTTTTGTCAAATTTTAAAAAATTTTGTTGAAACCAACTTCGATTTTTCTGGATTATGTTAGGTTTTTTGGATAGAGGAGCTGCATTTGAGTATTTTTAGTTGAAAATAATTTCGAATTTTTGGATTTTTGTACAGATTTTTGTCAAATTTTAAAAAATTTTGTTGAAACCAACTTCGATTTTTCTGGATTATGTTAGGTTTTTTTGATAGAGGAGCTGCATTTGAGTAATTTTAGTTGAAATTAACTTCGAATTTTGGGATTTTTGTACAGGTGTTTGTCAAATTTTAAAAATTTTTGTTGAAACCAACTTCGATTTTTCTGGATTATGTAAAGTTTTTTTGATAGAGGAGCTGCATTTGAGTAATTTTTGGATTTTTGTACAGATTTTTGTCAAATTTTAAAAAATTTTGTTGAAACCAACTTCGATTACTCTGGATTACGTTAGGTTTTTTTGGTAGCGGAGCTGCATTTGAGTAATTTTAGTTGAAATTAACTTCGAATTTTTGGATTTTTGTACAGATTTATGTCAAATTTCAAAAAATTTTGTTGAAACCAACTTCGATTTTTCTGGATTATGTTAGGTTTTTTTGATAGAGGAGCTGCATTTGAGTAATTTTAGTTGAAATTAACTTCGAATTTTTGGATTTTTGTACAGATTTTTGTCAAATTTTAAATAATTTTGTTGAAACCAACTTCGATTTTTCTGGATTATGTTAGGTTTTTTTGATAGAGGAGCTGCATTGGACTAATTCTAGTTGAAATTAACTTCGAATTTTTGGATTTTTGTACAGATTTTTGTCAAATTTTAAAAAATTTTGTTGAAACCAACTTCGATTACTCTGGATTACGTTAGGTTTTTTTGGTAGCGGAGCTGCATTTGAGTAATTTTAATTGAAATTAACTTCGAATTTTTGGATTTTTGTACAGATTTATGTCAAATTTCAAAAAATTTTGTTGAAACCAACTTCGATTTTTCTGGATTATGTTAGGTTTTTTTGATAGAGGAGCTGCATTTGAGTAATTTTAGTTGAAATTAACTTCGAATTTTTGGATTTTTGTACAGATTTTTGTCAAATTTTAAATAATTTTGTTGAAACCAACTTCGATTTTTCTGGATTATGTTAGGTTTTTTTGATAGAGGAGCTGCATTTGAGTAATTTTAGTTGAAATTAACTTCGAATTTTTGGATTTTTGTACAGATTTTTGTCAAATTTTAAAAAATTTTGTTGAAACCAACTTCGATTACTCTGGATTACGTTAGGTTTTTTTGGTAGCGGAGCTGCATTTGAGTAATTTTAGTTGAAATTAACTTCGAATTTTTGGATTTTTGTACAGATTTCTGTCAAATTTCAAATAATTTTGTTGAAACCAACTTCGATTTTTCTGGATTATGTTAGGTTTTTTTGATAGAGGAGCTGCATTTGAGTAATTTTAGTTGAAATTAACTTCGAATTTTTGGATTTTTGTACAGATTTTTGGCAAATTTTAAAAAATTTTGTTGAAACCAACTTCGATTTTTCTGGATTATGTTAGGTTTTTTGATAGAGGAGCTGCATTTGAGAAATTTTAGTTGAAATTAACTTCGAATTTTTGGATTTTTGTACAGATTTTTGTCAAATTTTAAAAAATTTTGTTGAAACCAACTTCGATTTTTCTGGATTATGTTAGGTTTTTTGGATAGAGGAGCTGCATTTGAGTATTTTTAGTTGAAAATAATTTCGAATTTTTGGATTTTTGTACAGATTTTTGTCAAATTTTAAAAAATTTTGTTGAAACCAACTTCGATTTTTCTGGATTATGTTAGGTTTTTTTGATAGAGGAGCTGCATTTGAGTAATTTTAGTTGAAATTAACTTCGAATTTTGGGATTTTTGTACAGGTGTTTGTCAAATTTTAAAAATTTTTGTTGAAACCAACTTCGATTTTTCTGGATTATGTAAAGTTTTTTTGATAGAGGAGCTGCATTTGAGTAATTTTTGGATTTTTGTACAGATTTTTGTCAAATTTTAAAAAATTTTGTTGAAACCAACTTCGATTACTCTGGATTACGTTAGGTTTTTTTGGTAGCGGAGCTGCATTTGAGTAATTTTAGTTGAAATTAACTTCGAATTTTTGGATTTTTGTACAGATTTATGTCAAATTTCAAAAAATTTTGTTGAAACCAACTTCGATTTTTCTGGATTATGTTAGGTTTTTTTGATAGAGGAGCTGCATTTGAGTAATTTTAGTTAAAATTAACTTCGAATTTTTGGATTTTTGTACAGATTTTTGTCAAATTTTAAATAATTTTGTTGAAACCAACTTCGATTTTTCTGGATTATGTTAGGTTTTTTTGATAGAGGAGCTGCATTGGACTAATTCTAGTTGAAATTAACTTCGAATTTTTGGATTTTTGTACAGATTTTTGTCAAATTTTAAAAAATTTTGTTGAAACCAACTTCGATTACTCTGGATTACGTTAGGTTTTTTTGGTAGCGGAGCTGCATTTGAGTAATTTTAATTGAAATTAACTTCGAATTTTTGGATTTTTGTACAGATTTATGTCAAATTTCAAAAAATTTTGTTGAAACCAACTTCGATTTTTCTGGATTATGTTAGGTTTTTTTGATAGAGGAGCTGCATTTGAGTAATTTTAGTTGAAATTAACTTCGAATTTTTGGATTTTTGTACAGATGTTTGTCAAATTTTAAATAATTTTGTTGAAACCAACTTCGATTTTTCTGGATTATGTTAGGTTTTTTTGATAGAGGAGCTGCATTTGAGTAATTTTAGTTGAAATTAACTTCGAATTTTTGGATTTTTGTACAGATTTTTGTCAAATTTTAAAAAATTTTGTTGAAACCAACTTCGATTACTCTGGATTACGTTAGGTTTTTTTGGTAGCGGAGCTGCATTTGAGTAATTTTAGTTGAAATTAACTTCGAATTTTGGGATTTTTGTACAGGTGTTTGTCAAATTTTAAAAATTTTTGTTGAAACCAACTTCGATTTTTCTGGATTATGTAAAGTTTTTTTGATAGAGGAGCTGCATTTGAGTAATTTTTGGATTTTTGTACAGATTTTTGTCAAATTTTAAAAAATTTTGTTGGAACCAACTTCGATTACTCTGGATTACGTTAGGTTTTTTTGGTAGCGGAGCTGCATTTGAGTAATTTTAGTTGAAATTAACTTCGAATTTTTGGATTTTTGTACAGATTTTTGTCAAATTTTAAAAAATTTTGTTGAAACCAACTTCGATTACTCTGGATTACGTTAGGTTTTTTTGGTAGCGGAGCTGCATTTGAGTAATTTTAGTTGAAATTAACTTCGAATTTTTGGATTTTTGTACAGATTTCTGTCAAATTTCAAATAATTTTGTTGAAACCAACTTCGATTTTTCTGGATTATGTTAGGTTTTTTTGATAGAGGAGCTGCATTTGAGTAATTTTAGTTGAAATTAACTTCGAATTTTTGGATTTTTGTACAGATTTTTGGCAAATTTTAAAAAATTTTGTTGAAACCAACTTCGATTTTTCTGGATTATGTTAGGTTTTTTGATAGAGGAGCTGCATTTGAGAAATTTTAGTTGAAATTAACTTCGAATTTTTGGATTTTTGTACAGATTTTTGTCAAATTTTAAAAAATTTTGTTGAAACCAACTTCGATTTTTCTGGATTATGTTAGGTTTTTTGATAGAGGAGCTGCATTTGAGAAATTTTAGTTGAAATTAACTTCGAATTTTTGGATTTTTGTACAGATTTTTGTCAAATTTTAAAAAATTTTGGTGAAACCAACTTCGATTACTCTGGTTTACGTTAGTTTTTTTGGTAGCGGAACTGCATTTGAGTAATTTTAGTTGAAATTAACTTCGAATTTTTGGATTTTTGTACAGATTTTTGTCAAATTTTAAAAAATTTTGTTGAAACCAACTTCGATTACTCTGGTTTACGTTAGGTTTTTTTGGTAGCGGAGCTGCATTTGAGTAATTTTAGTTGAAATTAACTTCGAATTTTGGGATTTTTGTACAGGTGTTTGTCAAATTTTAAAAATTTTTGTTGAAACCAACTTCGATTTTTCTGGATTATGTAAAGTTTTTTTGATAGAGGAGCTGCATTTGAGTAATTTTTGGATTTTTGTACAGATTTTTGTCAAATTTTAAAAAATTTTGTTGAAACCAACTTCGATTACTCTGGATTACGTTAGGTTTTTTTGGTAGCGGAGCTGCATTTGAGTAATTTTAGTTGAAATTAACTTCGAATTTTTGGATTTTTGTACAGATATTTGTCAAATTTTAAAAAATTTTGTTGAAACCAACTTCGATTACTCTGGATTACGTTAGGTTTTTTTGGTAGCGGAGCTGCATTTGAGTAATTTTAGTTGAAATTAACTTCGAATTTTTGGATTTTTGTACAGATTTCTGTCAAATTTCAAATAATTTTGTTGAAACCAACTTCGATTTTTCTGGATTATGTTAGGTTTTTTTGATAGAGGAGCTGCATTTGAGTAATTTTAGTTGAAATTAACTTCGAATTTTTGGATTTTTGTACAGATTTTTGGCAAATTTTAAAAAATTTGTTGAAACCAACTTCGATTACTCTGGATTACGTTAGGTTTTTTTGGTAGCGGAACTGCATTTGAGTAATTTTAGTTGAAATTAACTTCGAATTTTTGGATTTTTGTACAGATTTTTGTCAAATTTTAAAAAATTTTGGTGAAATCAACTTCGATTTTTCTGGATTATGTTAGGTTTTTTTGATAGAGGAGCTGCATTTGAGTAATTTTAGTTGAAATTAACTTCGAATTTTTGGATTTTTGTACAGATTTTTGTCAAATTTTAAAAAATTTTGTTGAAACCAACTTCGATTACTCTGGATTACGTTAGGTTTTTTTGGTAGCGGAGCTGCATTTGAGTAATTTTAGTTGAAATTAACTTCGAATTTTTGGATTTTTGTACAGATTTATGTCAAATTTCAAAAAATTTTGTTGAAACCAACTTCGATTTTTCTGGATTATGTTAGGTTTTTTTGATAGAGGAGCTGCATTTGAGTAATTTTAGTTGAAATTAACTTCGAATTTTTGGATTTTTGTACAGATTTTTGTCAAATTTTAAATAATTTTGTTGAAACCAACTTCGATTTTTCTGGATTATGTTAGGTTTTTTTGATAGAGGAGCTGCATTTGACTAATTCTAGTTGAAATTAACTTCGAATTTTTGGATTTTTGTACAGATTTTTGTCAAATTTTAAAAAATTTTGTTGAAACCAACTTCGATTACTCTGGATTACGTTAGGTTTTTTTGGTAGCGGAGCTGCATTTGAGTAATTTTAATTGAAATTAACTTCGAATTTTTGGATTTTTGTACAGATTTATGTCAAATTTCAAAAAATTTTGTTGAAACCAACTTCGATTTTTCTGGATTATGTTAGGTTTTTTTGATAGAGGAGCTGCATTTGAGTAATTTTAGTTGAAATTAACTTCGAATTTTGGGATTTTTGTACAGGTGTTTGTCAAATTTTAAAAATTTTTGTTGAAACCAACTTCGATTTTTCTGGATTATGTTAGGTTTTTTGATAGAGGAGCTGCATTTGAGAAATTTTAGTTGAAATTAACTTCGAATTTTTGGATTTTTGTACAGATTTTTGTCAAATTTTAAAAAATTTTGTTGAAACCAACTTCGATTTTTCTGGATTATGTTAGGTTTTTTGGATAGAGGAGCTGCATTTGAGTATTTTTAGTTGAAAATAATTTCGAATTTTTGGATTTTTGTACAGATTTTTGTCAAATTTTAAAAAATTTTGTTGAAACCAACTTCGATTTTTCTGGATTATGTTAGGTTTTTTTGATAGAGGAGCTGCCTTTGAGTAATTTTAGTTGAAATTAACTTCGAATTTTGGGATTTTTGTACAGGTGTTTGTCAAATTTTAAAAATTTTTGTTGAAACCAACTTCGATTACTCTGGATTACGTTAGGTTTTTTTTGTAGCGGAGCTGCATTTGAGTAATTTTAGTTGAAATTAACTTCGAATTTTTGGATTTTTGTACAGATTTCTGTCAAATTTCAAATAATTTTGTTGAAACCAACTTCGATTTTTCTGGATTATGTTAGGTTTTTTTGATAGAGGAGCTGCATTTGAGTAATTTTAGTTGAAATTAACTTCGAATTTTTGGATTTTTGTACAGATTTTTGTCAAATTTTAAAAAATTTTGTTGAAACCAACTTCGATTACTCTGGATTACGTTAGGTTTTTTTGGTAGCGGAGCTGCATTTGAGTAATTTTAGTTGAAATTAACTTCGAATTTTTGGATTTTTGTACAGATTTATGTCAAATTTCAAAAAATTTTGTTGAAACCAACTTCGATTTTTCTAGATTATGTTAGGTTTTTTTGATAGAGGAGCTGCATTTGAGTAATTTTAGTTGAAATTAACTTCGAATTTTTGGATTTTTGTACAGATTTTTGTCAAATTTTAAATAATTTTGTTGAAACCAACTTCGATTTTTCTGGATTTTGTTAGGTTTTTTTGATAGAGGAGCTGCATTTGACTAATTCTAGTTGAAATTAACTTCGAATTTTTGGATTTTTGTACAGATTTTTGTCAAATTTTAAAAAATTTTGTTGAAACCAACTTCGATTACTCTGGATTACGTTAGGTTTTTTTGGTAGCGGAGCTGCATTTGAGTAATTTTAATTGAAATTAACTTCGAATTTTTGGATTTTTGTACAGATTTATGTCAAATTTCAAAAAATTTTGTTGAAACCAACTTCGATTTTTCTGGATTATGTTAGGTTTTTTTGATAGAGGAGCTGCATTTGAGTAATTTTAGTTGAAATTAACTTCGAATTTTTGGATTTTTGTACAGATTTTTGTCAAATTTTAAATAATTTTGTTGAAACCAACTTCGATTTTTCTGGATTATGTTAGGTTTTTTTGATAGAGGAGCTGCATTTGAGTAATTTTAGTTGAAATTAACTTCGAATTTTTGGATTTTTGTACAGATTTTGGTCAAATTTTAAAAAATTTTGTTGAAACCAACTTCGATTACTCTGGTTTACGTTAGGTTTTTTTGGTAGCGGAGCTGCATTTGAGTAATTTTAGTTGAAATTAACTTCGAATTTTGGGATTTTTGTACAGGTGTTTGTCAAATTTTAAAAATTTTTGTTGAAACCAACTTCAATTTTTCTGGATTATGTAAAGTTTTTTTGATAGAGGAGCTGCATTTGAGTAATTTTTGGATTTTTGTACAGATTTTTGTCAAATTTTAAAAAATTTTGTTGGAACCAACTTCGATTACTCTGGATTACGTTAGGTTTTTTTGGTAGCGGAGCTGCATTTGAGTAATTTTAGTTGAAATTAACTTCGAATTTTTGGATTTTTGTACAGATTTTTGTCAAATTTTAAAAAATTTTGTTGAAACCAACTTCGATTACTCTGGATTACGTTAGGTTTTTTTGGTAGCGGAGCTGCATTTGAGTAATTTTAGTTGAAAATAACTTCGAATTTTTGGATTTTTGTACAGATTTTTTAAAATTTTAAAAAATTTTGTTGAAATCAACTTCGATTTTTCTGGAATATGTTAGGTTTTTTTGATAGAGGAGCTGCATTTGAGTAATTTTAGTTGAAATTATCTTCGAATTTTTGGATTTTTGTACAGATTTTTGTCAAATTTTAAAAAATTTTGTTGAAACCAACTTCGATTACTCTGGATTACGTTAGGTTTTTTTGATAGAGGAGCTGCATTTGAGTAATTCTAGTTGAAATTAACTTCGAATTTTTGGATTTTTGTACAGATTTTTGTCAAATTTTAAAAAATTTTGTTGAAACCAACTTCGATTTTTCTGGATTATGTTAGGTTTTTTTGATAGAGGAGCTGCATTTGAGTAATTTTAGTTGAAATTAACTTCGAATTTTTGGATTTTTGTACAGATTTTTGTCAAATTTTAAAAAATTTTGTTGAAACCAACTTCGATTTTTCTGGATTATGTTAGGTTTTTTGGATAGAGGAGCTGCATTTGAGTAATTTTAGTTGTAATTAACTTCGAATTTTTGGATTTTTGTGCAGATTTTTTTCAAATTTTATAAAATTTTGTTGAACCCAACTTCGATTTTTCTGGATTATGTTAGGTTTTTTTGATAGAGGAGCTGCATTTGAGTAATTCTAGTTGAAATTAACTTCGAATTTTTGGATTTTTGTACAGATTTTTGTCAAATTTTAAAAAATTTTGTTGAAACCAACTTCGATTTTTCTGGATTATGTAAAGTTTTTTTGATAGAGGAGCTGCATTTGAGTAATTCTAGTTGAAATTAACTTCGAATTTTTGGATTTTTGTACAGATTTTTGTCAAATTTTAAAAAGTTTTGATGAAACCAACTTCGAATTTTTGGATTTTTGTACAGATTTTTGTCAAATTTTAAAAAATTTTGTTGAAACCAACTTCGATTTTTCTGGAATATGTTAGGTTTTTTGATAGAGGAGGTGCATTTGAGTAATTTTAGTTGAAATTAACTTCGAATTTTTGTCAAATTTTATAAAGTTTTGTTGAAACCAACTTCGATTTTTCTGGATTATGTTAGGTTTTTTTGATAGAGGAGCTGCATTTGAGTAATTTTAGTTGAAAATAACTTCGAATTTTTGGATTTTTGTACAGATTTTTGTCAAATTTTAAAAAATTTTGTTTAAACCTACTTCGATTTTTCTGGATTATGTTAGGTTTTTTTGATAGAGGAGCTGCATTTGAGTAATTTTAGTTGAAATTAACTTCGAATTTTTGGATTTTTGCACAGATATTTGTAAAATTTTAAAAAATTTTGTTGAAACCAACTTCGATTTTTCTGGATTATGTTAGGTTTTTTGGATAGAGGAGCTGCATTTGAGTAATTTTAGTTGTAATTAACTTCGAATTTTTGGATTTTTGTGCAGATTTTTGTCAAATTTTATAAAATTTTGTTGAACCCAACT
This sequence comes from Andrena trimmerana, assembly GCA_951215215.1. Classification (NCBI taxonomy): domain Eukaryota; kingdom Metazoa; phylum Arthropoda; class Insecta; order Hymenoptera; family Andrenidae; genus Andrena; species Andrena trimmerana. Next base: position 1,898 of record CATNUO010000204.1, on the reverse strand, counting down.
TCGATTTTTCTGGATTATGTTAGGTTTTTTTGATAGAGGAGCTGCATTTGAGTAATTCTAGTTGAAATTAACATCGAATTTTTGGATTTTTGTATAGATTTTTGTCAAATTTTAAAAAATTTTGTTGAAACCAACTTCGATTTTTCTGGATTATGTAAAGTTTTTTTGATAGGGGAGCTGCATTTGAGTAATTTTAGTTGAAAATAACTTCGAATTTTTGGATTTTTGTACAGATTTTTTAAAATTTTAAAAAATTTTGTTGATATCAACTTCGATTTTTCTGGAATATGTTAGGTTTTTTTGATAGAGGAGCTGCATTTGAGTAATTTTAGTTGAAATTATCTTCGAATTTTTGGATTTTTGTACAGATTTTTGTCAAATTTTAAAAAATTTTGTTGAAACCAACTTCGATTACTCTGGATTACGTTAGGTTTTTTTGATAGAGGAGCTGCATTTGAGTAATTCTAGTTGAAATTAACTTCGAATTTTTGGATTTTTGTACAGATTTTTGTCAAATTTTAAAAAATTTTGTTGAAACCAACTTCGATTTTTCTGGATTATGTTAGGTTTTTTGGATAGAGGAGCTGCATTTGAGTAATTCTAGTTGTAATTAACTTCGAATTTTTGGATTTTTGTACAGATTTTTGTCAAATTTTAAAAAATTTTGATGAAACCAACTTCGATTTTTCTGGATTATGTAAAGTTTTTTTGATAGAGGAGCTGCATTTGAGTAATTTTAGTTGAAAATAACTTCGAATTTTTGGATTTTTGTACAGATTTTTGTCAAATTTTAAAAAATTTTGTTTAAACCTACTTCGATTTTTCTGGATTATGTTAGGTTTCTTTGATAGAGGAGCTGCATTTGAGTAATTTTAGTTGAAATTAACTTCGAATTTTTGGATTTTTGCACAGATATTTGTAAAATTGTAAAAAATTTTGTTGAAACCAACATCGATTTCTCTGGATTATGTTAGGTTTTTTTGATGGAGGAGCTGCATTTGACTAATTCTAGTTGAAATTAACTTCGAATTTTTGGATTTTTGTACAGATTTTTGTCAAATTTTAAAAAATTTTGTTGAAACCAACTTCGATTTTTCGGGATTATGTAAAGTTTTTTTGTTAGAGGAGCTGCATTTGAGTAATTTTAGTTGAAAATAACTTCGAATTTTTGGATTTTTGTACAGATATTTGTCAAATTTTAAAAAAATTTGTTGAAACCAACTTCGATTTTTCTGGATTATGTTAGGTTTTTTGGATAGAGGAGCTGCATTTGAGTAATTTTAGTTGTAATTAACTTCGAATTTTTGGATTTTTGTGCAGATTTTTGTCAAATTTTATAAAATTTTGTTGAACCCAACTTCGATTTTTCTGGATTATGTTAGGTTTTTTTGATAGAGGAGCTGCATTTGAGTAATTCTAGTTGAAATTAACATCGAATTTTTGGATTTTTGTATAGATTTTTGTCAAATTTTAAAAAATTTTGTTGAAACCAACTTCGATTTTTCTGGATTATGTAAAGTTTTTTTGATAGGGGAGCTGCATTTGAGTAATTTTAGTTGAAAATAACTCGAATTTTGGGATTTTTGTACAGATTTCTGTCAAATTTCAAAAAATTTTGTTGAAACCAACTTCGATTTTTCTGGATTATGTTAGGTTTTTTTGATAGAGGAGCTGCATTTGAGAAATTTTAGTTGAAATTAACTTCGAATTTTTGGATTTTTGTACAGGCGTTTGTCAAATTTTAAAAAATTTTGTTGAAACCAACTTCGATTTTTCTGGATTATGTTAGGTTTTTTTGATAGAGGAGCTGCATTTGAGTAATTTTAGTTGAAATTATCTTCGAATTTTTGGATTTTTGTACAGATTTTTGTCAAATTTTAAAAAATTTTGTTGAAACC